>ML776809.1:605168-625955 GCA_009831015.1 Picea engelmannii
TGCATCATATACCAATGAAACCACATCGATCCATCTTCATCATGTATCAATGACAACTCATTGATCCATCTTCATCATATCAATGACAACTCATTGATCCATCTTCATATATGCATTCTCATCAAGGACAATACATATTACATGACATCAATCATCAATCAATCAATCCTTTGGAATCAATCAATCACTTGACATCAATCAATCAAACCATTGGCATCAATGACAACATGATCCAACATGTGTATCAGTGGCTGCCAACTCTTTTTCCCTCTCAGTCGTTGTCGTGATTCTTTATCCAATTTGTAATGCAACTGTTGACAGTTGGTGTGTTTGTTTTGTCTAAACCCTGAGCTGTTGTTTGATGGCTCGTTCTTCACTGTCATTTCACTGAAATATTTTCAAAGTCCAATCTTTGTTGGCCCATAATGTTTAATAGAGGCTTGTATATGTATTAATGGATACGAGTTGCGTTATGGCCTTCTTTTCACGAAGAGTTTCCACACCCGCTCCTCTCATCTCTACTATAATGACGATTGTTATGTTGTGTGGCCTCACTGTGAATTGTTGTCAAACAATTTCGACCTCCTGGGTGTTGGAAAGAGACATGATCTCTTTTTGTTTTGAGTACCCTTCATTGTTAAATTAACCCTTGTTCCTCTCTACAAAAAAAAATTAATAGAGCCATTTGTGTGTGTCTGGGTTATTTAGCTCGAATTGCTTTATTCTCCACTCGGGCATTCTCTTATGGTTTTGTCAAAATATTGGTGTCATAAGTTGAAGGACTGTGGTGTTTTTAAAGAGCACGGATCTCTATTCGATCAAGATTATATTTGTGGCCTATGGTTGTTACTCGGTGGTAAATGGATATGAGGATGTAAAATACTATGAGCTCTCTGTGTTTTCTAAATTCAAGCAGAATTTTGTTACCTCTCTGCATTTAAATTCTAAAGGGCCTCAACTTGGAGTCTGACTTGCTTCTACCTTCCTCGGGTACCTCCTGGGGTTTGTCAAGATTTTGGGTTTAATGATTGTGGAATTTTTAAAGGCATGGGATCCCTCGCTTCAAAAACAATCTCTTGGTCGAATCTTTGTCTATCCGCTCTATGATGAATTTGTTTGAACGAAAAAGAAAAGTATGGTTTCCTACTACCCGAGAGTTTCCCTTTGGTCTTTATTATTGTGTTTAATCTTAGCATGATTATGATTACATTTACGTTAAGAAGGCACCTGTGTGAGTGATTATTTCACCAAGCACAATCATGATTTTGTCAAAGTTTAAAAGATATACGTGTGTGGCAATATCGTTTTGTTCTCTTCATACATCATATGGTTCTATGGGTCATTCCTTTTAAAAGGAAGTCTATATATATTGATGCACATGGAGATCAATATCAGGGTTAAATTTTTTGGTTGACTGTTGTTGTCAATTCAAGATTATGTCCATTATATTGTCGAAGACCTGTGCGTATGATAGACTCATCAAACGTTCTTTGGTTTTGTCCAGATTTAAAAGGAACCTGTGTGAGTTTAAATAGGGCCCGATTTTTTTTAGAGGACAGTGATTGTTGACTGTTTATCCTGGGTGTATTGTTTTATTGCCAAGGATGAATGTTGGATATAGATAATGGAATCATTGTGCATAGTATGATTGTTTTAAAAAGGGAAAGAGATCAGCATTAGAGCATGCAGTACTGTGGAATTGGAAATGTTTGCATAGTCATTATATAAATGCACAGATTGGTATAAATTGAAGATTTCTGGGAAGTTAAATTGTTTTATTGAAGATAGTAAGCAATCTTTATGCAATTGAGGAAGAGTTAAATGTTTTTGGTCTTGAAATTGGATGCTTTGGATTAAATTTGAAACTGAGTTATGATAGTTGATTGATTTAATTTGTTTTATGAACAGTATCCATCTAATTCAGTTTCATTTTCTCACTTTTTCGCTCATTATAAATCCCCTCACGATCCCAAATTAATTTTTCACACCATGTTCACTAAAATTAAATTAAAACTCTGTAGGACAGTGATAAAAAAATGACACAAAGATAAATGGCAGCTGATATGTTTTGGTAGTGTTGCATAGACAGTTATTTAATGAATTGTCAAGCAGTAATCGTGTTCTTATTCCCTATCATGATATCATGTTTTCCCTCACTACAATCCCCCCATATATCCCATGAACCCTATTTCACCCCCTACTCATTTGAAAATTATTAAATAAATTTTATGGATTGGATTGCATGGGTCTGATGTTAATTGTTCAGCCAAACTTTGTTTCATATTAAGAGAATGTCATGTATGGTCTGTTTAGAGCTAGTTGATAATAACTGTTGCATATAGGATGAGCTTCTTCAGAAGAGGAATTCATGGCCGAAATAATAGGGGAATAGGAAACTAGAACAGAGGGCCTAGAAGGCCCAGATTCTCAATACATTTCGATGTCAATCCGCAAGAGTTAAACCAACTCTTTCAAGATGGATTTTTCAATTGGATTGGACAAGGGATAGTCCAACCTAGAACAGAGGGGCATCCCTTCGAGCCCCAACATGTTCTTGGTATCCATGTGCCTCCCCATGTATCTTTTCAACCTGAAGTTCTCGAGAATGATGGATGGCAGGATATTGTTCACCCAACAGTCTCCCACCATCGTGGCTATTTTTGGACAGCAAGTTATTTTTGGATATTGTGGATATTTATATGTTTGGATATAATTTGAAATATCTCTGATATTTAAATTTCAAATTGTGGAAATGATTATAAGAGCCACAAGGAGGCATGTGTTTGATTGATTGTCTAATTATGTTTATTTTTGTTAAGGAATAAAAGGGAGTCACAAGGGGTCCCACCTACTAGTTATTATTTAATAAAAAGACCCTTTATTATTATCATTATTAATTCTTCCCCTAAACTAAATGAGTTAGTTGAACTACTTCAACTAATTTGGAATGCATAAAATCCAAATGAGAAGGAAAAACAAGGGGAGAATATAAGGAGAAAGCATACTAAGGTTTTCTCTTGATTTTTATTGAAATAGTACAGTTTTCATTCATTCTTCAATTCATTAAAAGCCTAATTCTCTTTTATGACAGCAGGGTCCTATTGTAGACATCAAGGTTCAAGGTTGAACCATATCATTTAGATGCTTGTTTCAGAGGTGTTGATCTATCTTTGATATTCTGTGTAGACTTGTACGTTTATGTATTGAGTTTCATGATTGATAAAGGATATTGTGCAGAGTCAAGTGGGTAACGGTCTGTGGCAAGATGATCCATATTTTAAAGTTCAGTTTTCACTTCTTGTCAGAGTCCTTTTGTATGGTTTTCATCGGGGATATCTAAGTTTGACCTTGGTCCATGCACCCACAGGGATTTTTGTAAAGAGAACGATTCTTTTGATTTCTTGGAATGAAATAAAGAGATTGTTATTATGTCTCATCTGTGTTAATATGTGACTTGGTATTTTTGGTTTTGATCTCCACGTTTACTTTTGCAATCTGTTATATTCAGAAAATTATATAAAAATGTTATATTTTGCAACAATCTTTTATTTTTTAAAATCAGCCTAATCCCTTGTAATTAATACTTGTGGATTTGGAAACACTTTTGAGGCTATAAACGTAGGGTAATATTCCCGATTATCTTTCCTTAGCCAAGCAAGATTCGAAAATGCTTGAGTAAGATAAATTCATATCTTTTCCTCAACACCAGCAATAAAATTGATTCCCAAAAATTTGATTGTGCCATCAATTTTTCAAGCCCTTGACCTTTAATCATCTTTGTAGGTTTAATTTTGAGGTCATATTCCAACATTACTGCTATCCATTTTCCCCTTCTCCCCTCAGGATCGGGATGGGTCAAAATTTCATTTACATAATTGCTCAGTACATAAGAAATGACATGGGAATGCAAGATATAAGTTCTGAATTCTTTAAGAGATTTCACCAAGGAAAATTCTTGTTTTTCCATGATGTCATACCTTAGTGGGGAGTCTCTCAATGTCCTGCTATAATAATCTATCGGCCTTTCAAATTTCTGATCATATTTTGCAACAAAACACCAGTAATGGTGTGTTCTGAGGCAAAAGAAAAAAAAAAAACTTTTGTAAAATATGGATTGGCTAACACTGGAGCTTTGGTCTACGCCACGTTAATATCTTCAAAAGAATTCCTAGCTTCAATATTCCATTTTATTTCATTTCCTTTCCTAAGCATATTTGTGATATACTTTATGATCTCAGCCAAGTTAGGAATAAACCTTCTCAAAAAATTCACTTTTCCTAGGAAATATTGTACCTCTTTCTTGCTCCTAGGAATATTGATCTTCAGAATTGTTTCCACTATGCTTGGGTTTATTTTAATCCCTTCATTTTAAATGATGTTTCCAAGAAATTTTCCTTCTTTCATTCCAAATTTGGACTTTTTCGGATTCAATGAGATGCCAAACTTTTTGCATTTCTGGAAAACCCTTCTTAGATGTCTGAGATGTTAATCATCGGAGTCTGAAAATACAGTGATATCATCTAAGTAAATAAAAATAAACTTATCATTTTCATCGGCAAAGGCTATGTCCATGTCCCTCTGGAAAGTCGCTCCAACATTCATAATCCCAAAAGGCATTTTTTCATACATAAAAGTGCCCCAAGGTGTTGTAAAAGTTGTCTTTTCTTGGTCATCCGGATGTACCATAATCTAGTTGTAACCAGAAAATCCATCAAGCATTGATATCTTTTGAGATCCCACTGCTTTCAGAAGGATGTAATCCATCTTGGGAAGTGGATAATTTTCTTTGAGACACACCATGTTTAGATTACGAAAATCTACACATAACCTTATCTCGTCGCTTTTCTTCCTAACAGGCACTAGGTTAGCCACCCATTTGGAAAATATTAAGGAGACAATAATTTTGTCATCAAACAGTTTCCTTACCTCTTTTTCAATCAATGGAAACGGCATGGGGTTTATTCTTCTCAACGTCTGCTTGAAGGGTTTATGATCTTCCTTGATGGGAATTACATGTTGAATTACATTAGTATCATAGACCTTCAAATCTTCATAACTCCATGCAAAGACATCGGGAAAATCCTTCATAATACTAATATACCTCTTTTTAGTTTCTGGACTGAGTGTTTTTTATAGTTTGATGATCTTGGGATCCTCCTGAGTCCCAATGTTTCAATCTTCTATATCCTCATAGTTTGCAATGATTTTAGGATTTATGGCTACATCATTGTTGTCAAAAATATTCTCCAATGGAACCAAGCCTTTAGGGATAATGTTATTTTGAGTTGTACTATATCTCTTCCATCAATCTGATTCTAGTAAAGGTCATCATTGTTGAACACATATGCATATTCATTCTCTTCAGAAAAGCACTCATCATCAATATTTAAATTAGCAAACTCATCACTCATATGAAGGAATATTTCTACCTATTTTTCATCTTCAAATATTTTCCAATATTTAATGTTATCAAGGACTATTTTCCTATGCTTGACCTCGATTTCATACCTTTTATTAGGAAAATTTTGAATTTTGAAAAATGAAGCTGAAGTAGTCGATGCGTCTGCAATTTGATTTCCCCCCTAGGAATCACTGATAAATTGTATTATGAAAACTCTTCAAGTAGATCAAGCACTAAATTCCTATATTCTCTCAATCTAGGATGCTTGGACTGATATATACCCTTTACCCGGTTGATAACAATCTACAAAGGTAACCTACAAACCAACTTTAAGACTGGAAACTAGCCTTTCCAATCTAGAGAGGGCTCTGTCTAAGACTCAAACTCTGATAGACAGTTTTCTTTTCTTGATGGCTAGATTTTAAACTTCAAGGTAGATTTTTAAAAGGTCCACTGACAAAAGATAGTGTTTCTAGGGCTATGGAGTCAACCCCTGAAAACAAAGAAACCATGCTTGGTGGGTATAATTCCTCAGAGGAATAAAGGCTAAACAAGGTGATGAACTTCAATATTTAATTTGATTATGTAGGGCGAAAGAAGAAAAGAGACACACAAAAAAATCATAGCACCGCAATGGATGAATTCTGATCTTAGTTGAGAAGACAAACAAAATTTAAATCGGTTCATTCTAGAGCGCCACTTAGATGAATTCTGGACTTCAAAAATAACCATTTTAAACAGAAGAGGAGTGCAAGTGAATATGAATACACAGTAAATACATACAAAGAGAGGTACAAACTTCAAAGCATCACCATTAGAATCGTTTCTTAAGGAATTCGAGACTTTTGCATTTGTATTTCTTCAGATTCAGGAAATTACACAGAGGATCAAAATATCTATATTTTTTTTCGTGCCCCCTTTTACATCAAAATAGCCCCTATATAGAGAGAGAAAATCTATAATAAGTTGCTAGGAATCAAACTACTATCTCCTAAATTTGTGGATCTGGTTGTTTTCAAAAAGAATAACAACCTTTGCAAAAATTCTCAAAAATAGGAAAGTCGATCTGGCAATCACAAATTCTTTGCGATGTTGTTTACAATCATAAAATATTTAGGCAAATCACAATCATACGGTTGGGATGGAATATTATGCGTGTTGTTTGACAATATTGTCACTGATGCGCAATATATTATGGCTCTTGTTGCATAATCGTTGGCTGTGAAATCTACGCAGTGATCTCACATGGCGGATCTTCATGTAGAGGTTGTGCGCGTGAATCCAGTTGGTTACAGAGAGTGGGATCATATAATTTGTCTGTAGCTTGTTTTTTTAAAGTCAACTGCAGTTGTAACGCCCTATTTGTCCTTCTCAATGACAAGATTTTTCTTTTCAAATTCTTCATCTGTCTCGACAAAGCCCCATTTCTTTTCAATTTCAACTGAGTGTTGGAGAGAGTTGCACATGCATTATCAATAGCTGGTATGCACTCTTTGAAATTTTCCATGATTCTTTCCTCTGACATCCTCTTTTCCTCCCTAATCTCAATGATTACATCTTGGGCCTCTCTAAGCTACTTTTTAAGCCAATTTATATTATTTTCTCTTGTTGTTGGCGAGGTAGGGGATAAATGATCTGCTTGACTCTGCGATGTTGGTGTTTCAATAACATTTTCTACCAACGGCCTTCTCAATTCTTTGTTTTCTTGATAACATTAGGTTATGACGTATTGATATTTCTTTAGTTGTTGTTTCATTTCCTAGGTATTTTCATTTTCCTCACCTAACTCCACCTTTCTTTCATCAATTCCCTTGTTTAGGTATGGGAAATCTCTTGGTAGAGGACTTGGTGCGCGGTTTACTGTGAGCTTGGATCTCCTTAGTTTTATCAGTCAATATTGACCTGCTTCTCTTCTGGGATGTTGGTTGACTAAATGATGAGTCTTTTGTTTCTTTCCCTTTTCTTCTTTCAGTAACATCTTCATTTCTTGCCTCTGAACTATGAAGTGATGATTCCTTTGCAGATAGAGGAATATATCCTTTAGGGTCTCTGGGAATGTTAGTCAAAATCAGAAAAGAATTCCAGTCCTTGTTCAATTGTCTCAATTCTTCAACCACTAACATCTTAATTAATGAAAAATGGAACAAGTTGTTCCCTGGATGATCAACTTTGGCCTAGACATTGTCTGCCATCTTTCCCAGGCTTCAACACGAGAAGAAATGCATGTTTAAGGGATTTTTCCCTGTGAAATGCATCAGTACCCTGATGTGGTATCGATGCACCTTGTCGAATCTTCCTTCACAGGCGAAATATTTCTTGATTGTCTTCGAAAGTTTCTCAAAAGGATCTAGGAGATACTTGCTTGGAAAGTCGGCTCCAATTTTTTGATTTTGATATTCAGGCTTCATGAAATCCATATAACATGAAATGTCTAAAGGCATACCTTTAAACCATTTTTCTCCCTACAGAGGGATCTTTGTCGCAACTGACATAGTTTCCTCTATCACTTGGAAAGTGATTCCCGCAATTATCGCACTGACACCAGTAAAATTGAGGGCGAACTACTCAGCTAGTTGCACATTATATCCTTGAATCCTTTCACAAAAACGCATAAATCCAACTTCTTCAAAAGACGCCCTGATTGTCGGGTCTGCATTTATTAATTTCAAATCTTGAGGTTCAAACCCCATGGCCTTTCCACTTCTTGCATTCTTTCTTTTTCTTTGGGAAGTTAACATGGTGTCGGTATATGTTAATTTCAAGCGCGCAGCAATAAATGGTAATACCCTCTCTGCACAGAAAATAAGAATGATGAACTTTGTAGAAACTACAAGAAAAAGTAGCACATGAATCTTTGCGTGACAAACAAATCAGTAAAAAACAATTCGACGCGATGATAAATTCATCGCGGCAGTAAAGTGTGACGGAAAAATTCGGTGCAGTGGGAAAACTCGGCGCGGCAGGAAATTGTGACGGAAATTTCGGCGCAGTGGAAACTTGGTGCGGAAACAAAGAGAAATGGGAGACTTGGCACAACGAAAATCTCAGTGTGGCAGTAGGTAATTCAGAAGGAAGAAGGTTGATTGTGAGTAGAAACAACTTGTTCCAAAAAACTAGTTTGGAGTGAGCTCAAAAAGACTTTTAAGCAATGGCTAAAAACAATGGAGGAGACGCAGCAAAATCAAAACAGTAGACTTACAATACGACTGACAGCAAATAGATTTTACGCAGCGAAGGGCTCTAGAGCTTGCTGAAAAAACTATGGGCGACGCACAAATTTTGAAAGCAATGGAGAAGCATGAAAGGTGACCAATATTTATGCTTGAATGGATAAGTAATGAAATCATGGAAAAGGATGGTAAATCCATGGAGATGAGAAGGTCGAAAGCAAGTTGAATATTTGCGCAACAAACTCATGCAACGGGTACACTTTTGAAGTGTGCAAATTACAAATGATAGGAGTGCCATGATTGTTCACTTTTCTAACTTCATGATTAGGTAATGATGCTCATAATATCTTTTGACATAACCTTTATCCTAACCACTTGACTCGACTTTAGTACCTAAATTCCCCTTTTTTGACATGACTCGATATTTAAGAAGATAAACCCCTACAATTCACACATGACTAATCCTTACACCCTTTTCCCGACTCTTATCCAAAATCCTTACTCGATCTTTCAAATCATCCCTTAGTTTGTCACTGACCTCATGAACTTTGACACACCAGCTGTGACTTATTTAGGAAAACTTTATTTTTTCAAATAACTAAAACATGACTCTAAAAAATTGACGAACCTATGACTCTAACTATAAAAAACATGGTGATAACATACCATATGGTTAGAATTAAGCCAAATTTGAAGGAAACACAAGATAGACACAAGATTTATGCCACTGAGAACATAACAACTAGAGAATTTAAAGTAGGAGAGCATGTGCTTTGGAAAGTGAAGCCTAAGAAGAGCTCATTGAAGTTGGGCAGTTGTACAAAGTTAGAAACTAGATTATGTGGTCCACTTGAGATATTGGAAGGAATAGATGGACCATTTGCATAGATGCTTTCATTTCCTGCTTCCATGAACGTCATAATGTATTTCATTACTTTTTTCTAAAAAATTATGTGCATGATCCTAACCATATTATTGATTATAATTTGATTTAGGTGGAGTCGAAGGGAGACTTTCAAGTCCAGCCAATGCGCATATTGGAAAGAAAAGTCAAAGTACTTCATAATCAAGTCATAGAACTGGTAAAAATTCAATGGACCTTATACAGTCCTAAAGATGCTACCTAGGAGCATGAAGATGCCATGTGAGAAGAGTACCCATGACTTTTTGAAGAATTTTGAAATTCCAATTTCTATTTTGTATATGCACTAAGGACAATGCCAAGATAAGGGGGAGGGGAATTACCTTGGCTTTGAGTCCCCAAATTAATAATTTATTTTGTTTAATTGGTGAAATTTTGGATCTCCTGAACAATTAAAAGAGTTTGAAGCACCTACAAAATGTAATGCTTTGATCATTATTAATTACAAAGTACATTGTTGGTTGTAGAACAAACAAGGAAAACAGTTATAGGGGGCCATGATTCCACAAGAGAGGGGGGACCGAGGGACTAGACCTTTACACCATGTTTAATTAATTATTATCCATGGTTGTGTTGGGGGGAATATGAGGGGGTGCATGAGTCTCTTGGGGATACCATGTCAGCCTTTGAGTGCCTGGATACAAAATCCCTATCCTTGATTATCTTGGGGTTAGAAGTTAAGAAGTTAAACAGTTGTTCAATTTTTCAGGGATTGGGTTAATCACTTGTTCATTTTCGGGTTCCTCATTCATTATTTCTCTTGTTCTGGGCATATTAAATTAATCAGAGGAAGAGAATAACCCTTATTTATTGGTTGTAAGTAACTTTTGATCATTCCAGTCATGAATGGATGAATTGGAAATTTGATAAACCTTACCACAGTTGCAAGTCCTAGAGAGTTATGGAATTGAGATTCTTAACCAGACGCACTGGAGCCCTGGAAGGAGGCAGACAGCCTAAGGCACTACATGGCAGTGAAGGAGTTTCGATCTCTTAGGTTTTTCAAGCTGGGAGAAGAGAGCTGGTGAAATTTGGATTGTTGTGGTTGAGAAACCTTAAGAGCTTGAGTTCTAACTAGTTTGGGAAGCTGAGTGTCATCCTGGAACCCGTCCTTGTGGATTCATAGCCCTATCTTGGGGGTGACCTACTATTGATACTTGGAAACATAATTTCTAAGGTTGGGTAGAATGTCCTTCATCTGTAGCCAATTGGTAACTATTTTTTTTAAGATAAGTGCTCTTTGTCATGGTGTTTCTCTGCTTATACATAATTATTTCCGATGTGTATAGTTTATTATCTCTGAGATATGCATTACTAATGTGTCTGCTTGTTGGTTATTGTTGTGCATGGAATGTTTTTCCTTATTTCTTAGTTTAACATGAATCTTGATGAATCATGTGTTATTTCATGCTTCTTTATTTAGTTGTTGGTATCATATATTAAAATCAGTTCAAGAAGAGGTTCTTGAGGTAACATGCTTGGCCTTAGAGGTTGGGGATGTGACAGAATGGTATCAGACTGTCTTGGAGAGATTTCTGGAAATAGCATTCCCATACTGTGGTGGTGGTTGGATGAGTGAAAATGTGTCCTCTCATGGACACCTATCCCTCATTCGCTACCTCCGACAAGTCACCCCCTCCATTTGGCACATGCTTTATTCGACTCTCATATTGGTAATTAAATGGTTTGTGGTAGTAATTCCTCTTAGATTCATCACTTTTCTTCTTTTCTTTTGTTGATGTGATGAAAGTTGATCTTATTGCCTAATACTAACTTGGAATCGTTCCCATGATATGGCCCCTTTGTTTATTTCTTCCTCATCTCGTAGCTCATGTGCATAAGGCCATGATATATTTAATTTTTTCGCATGTTGATTTACTATCCCTTTGGAATCATTTATTTTGAATATACCTTGAAGGAATATATATTCTTGAATAGCCTAGGATGCCATAATTGCAAATTTAGAGTTAATCAAACCATAATTCCCAATATACACACAATATCAAATAAGGTTCTCAATTTGGCATTGACTAATGATGTATTCAAACCATGCAAAATTGTTTGATATGCAATTTCTCTAAGCACTACCCTATTGGGTACAAACTTTGGTAGTAGGTGTGGAGCCACAATAACACCAATAATCTTGATATAAGTGTACCCCTTCTAAATATAACAGTGCCCAATGCTTCTAAGCAATTGTATTTCTTCATCGAAGATCCTTGGAGCAAGTTTAAAGAATAGAAACTCAAAAATTTGGCAAAGGAAACTATCGCAAATATTTCCATATTGCTATCGGGGAATTGACCACTACGCAAGATGAAGTGCTAATACTAGTCAGGGAATTGGCCACTGTGTAGGGCACGACAAAGAAATCAGCGTAGGAAACGAAGGATAAACTCACGACCCTGACTGTGCAGGTCGTAAAGGAAATTTTGGGAAAAGAAGCAGAAGTAACGAAAGAAGTTTCAGCAGCAAGGGAAACCTCCCTAAAATTCATGGAGGTATGGAAGAGCGTGACACAATAGGCCTGAGTGGCTCGGGATGAGCCACCGGTGAGTGTTGGGGGCCTATTGGAAAGGAAAATTTAGATAAAGTTTTGAGGAAAATCCCAAGTATGGAGGAGGTGCGCAGCATCAGAATAAAGAAGAAAAGGCAGGAGTAGAGTGCGCAGCAAGGGCACAATTAAAGCATACTTGGAAGCGAAAATAAAAAGATAAAGTAGGAGAATAAATCAAGAGGATAAAGCAGGAAAAAAGGAAGGACAACAGTTTGGCATGCAAAATCATAAAGACGCGCAAACATAGTAAGAACAGTAGTTAAGAAGGAAAAAGCATCATGCAGATGCAAAAGCAGGAAAAGCACGGCTGAACAACGAGTCAACATGAGTTGTAATGAGTCAGAATGAGTTGTAATCAGGTTTTGGGAATAAGAAAGTAGGTTTTTGAGCCCTAGAATCCATGTATAAATATGTAATGGGTCGGGTAAAATAGGGGTTCATTCGCGAAGAAAGTAAGAGAATAGATTGAATATGAGAGAGGAAGTCTGTGTCTGAGTGGAGGAGAGTCGCAGAGAGAGGCTTGCACTATAGAGTGGCTAGGAAAGATGGAGAGAAATATTACAAGTATAGTGTGGAAGCCTGGAATGATTACAGAAAGAATAAGAAAGAAGTCATTCATTGTGGACGTAGCCCAAAGTTGGGTGAACTACGTGAATTACTGTGTTTGCTTGTATTTTCGTGTGATTGTTGTTGAGTAGTATGTTTATGCATGTTAGACTAGATCTGTTTATTATATGAACATTGCGTTGTATTTATGAATGTTACGGTGAATGGGTTTATGTTGCAATATGCAGTATAATGGCACTATATAACTGAATTCACTAAGTAATCAAGGAATAACAGACACGGGATAATGTGCACAAAGTAGATAAGTAATAATGAATAAGATTATCGCTTTTGATCCCCTCACTTATGCAGAAACTTGGTTCCTACAGCCCAATAGATGCCTCAGGTGAGACTTCACTTGCATGCAGGTGATGCTGAAAGGGTCGGTATCTGAAGGGTTTTGTTGGTTAAGATAACTTGAACCTAAGGTCTTATAAGCGTGCACCAACACTGTATGTATCAATGGGACCCATGATTATTTGAAATGAATAGCACCTAACTCTCTATAGAGTCTGATTACTGAGGAAACAACATAAACATAAGGAACCCTTAGGTTGGTAGTAGTGTAAACACCATTATTCTTGGATTGCAATCGCTTTCCTTATACCCATCATTTGCTTAATATTTTCTTATCATCCTTGGTTCTATGAAACTCTTCTACCCAACATGTGATCATGTAGAATTTTAGGTCATGAAATCTATAGTACTTTTCAAATTCTGATGGTTGAAAATATGCAATACATATTCCTTCATCATTGATAACAGTCATATTTTCCACATTTGTGTGGTTAATAATCCAACCAATGTCCTTGAAGTAGGGGATTATTGTTGCTCTTTCTACCATATGGTGTAAATGAGACCTTTTGATGCTTGGGAAAACATGATCATCAATATATTTGTCACATGGGTCATATGGTGGCATGACATTAGGATAATCTTCCTCCTTGAGTCTTCTAAAAATTTCTCCCCAACTAGGGAAAGTAGTGTTGGGCTCGAGATATGATCAGTTTTATGACGTTTATTAGATACTTTTGTCGAAGGTATATATGTTTTTTTATGCTTTGAAGAAGTTTTTTAAGGGATCTTGTGCCAAAACGCTATGATCTACACCATGTATACATAATTCGTGTTTTATGATGATTTTGATTATAATTAGGTATGTTTTTATGTTTCCAGGGATCTAATTCGTATGTTTTTGTGTCACAGGGAAAAATCACAACATGTTTTTGCTTCTGGCACTCAGTCTGGTACTCCATCCGATACTCAATCTGGTACTCCATCTGGCACTCTGTCCTGCACAAAAACGATGGGCGATTTGGCGGTTATGGTATCGGCAGCCAGTGGTGGGAGAATCAGGAACATGGGTTTTTCTCATGCTTGCCCCCCTCCAACCACTAAACTCTTGACAACTCGGTTTGGGTTGTTAAGTTGGGCGATTATTGGCTCGCTCCATTTCGGCAGTTAGGGCACCATTAATGTAATTTACTATTTTTAGAAGAGGTTTGACCCTCCAGTGGTCGACCTCTTAGTTTGTAAATTTTATAAATACCACCGTGGTGGACATACAATAGTTAAGAAGTTCAGGAAGTTGTGTGTTAGAGACAAATATGATTTCCTTTGTTTTGCCATTTTCATTTTGCCAGAATTGTATAAGACTGTGTTTTTAAGTTTTAATGGTGAAATCGCTTTGTTGAGTTTATGGTGTGCATTTCAGGAGTGACCATGACTTGCTAGGGGACCCACCAGCAGTCTGGTAATTGTTCTATGAGTTTGTTTATGAATTACATAGCATAGATGTCTTTTATTTTATTTCCTGTACATGAATTGTTATTTTATTTCTTTGCTATATAATTTGTTGTTTTAGTTTCCTTTTGCAGGTTAGTATGAAGGATTTTTTCAATATGCACTAACTCTGTAGTTAGTAGGAACAAGTTTGCAAACTTAGGCACTAACCCCGTGTGTGATTAAATATTAGATTATATTTTCTTTATGCTTTTAAAATCAAGTTTGAAACAGAGTTTTAGAACAGAATTTTAATTTATGTTTTCTTTAACAAGGCTTCGATGGATGGATAGTATTAGTTCTAGTTTTCATTTGTAGATTGCTTATTCAATTGTTATTTAGATTTTGTTTAACTAGTTGTCAATTAATTTGCTCATTAGTTTACTTGTTATATGTTAGAATCATGTTTAATTTATGTTTATAAGCATTTTCCTTTTTGCAAATTGAATTGTTGAAATAGGTCTAGCTTAGTTTTACTTTATGCAATTTCTTTCTTAGATTTAAGTTGCAATTTCAATTTGTAGTTAATGATTGAATTTAGTTATGAGTTTGCTTACATAGTATAGAGTGCAATTGAATTTTATAATCTCGTTATATTGTTGATGGTTAATGCATGATTACATAATCACATGGATATGCAGGGTAATTGATGTTGTTTCCATAATGGCTAAGTTTTCATTAGATTGCCTAATTCATACTTTTCATTTTGTTATTGAAGTCAATATCAAGTTTATCCCTCTTGAATTATCTTTCATTGTTAAGTGTCATTGTGGTATTATAAGACACCGGAGACGTTCACACAATCACCAACACTATATTTGAGCTTTCATAGGTTAAAAGATAGTTTCTAGCTTTCATAGATCAGAAGATAGGTTTCTTGCTTTTGTAGGATAGATAATCTTTTGCTTTGATAAATTAAAGATTAGTTTGCATATCATAGATTAAGGATTAGTTGTTAATTCCTCTTGCTTTCAATTAGGTAGATTTCCTTTTATGAATTAGAAATATTTGTATTAAGAATAGAGTTCACTTGTCTCTTAGCTTAGTTAGTTGCTTATTGAGTAGTTTTTATTAGTTTACTTCTTGTAGAAGTTGTCCTAGGTTAGTTAGTTGTTTACTTTCTTTAATAGTTTTAATTACTTACTTGTCTATTCTTGCTTTGATAGTATAGTTGCTTGTTTATTTACTTGCTTTCAAATAGACAAGTTAAAGTAGGTTGCTATTGTTATTTGTTTGTTTTTATGCTTAAATAGTTTGTTTTTTCTTATTGTCATGATCAGTTAGTTTGCTTCGTAGGGTTTTTCATTTGCTTTCCTAGAACTATCCATCGATCCTTGGTTCAAAAGTACTTAGGTTACATAGTTTAAAGTTGCTTAGTAGGGTTTGCTCATTAGATAGCTTTACTTGAATAGATTAGCCTTTAGATAGCCACTTCCTTAGTTAGACTATACTACTACCAATCCTTCTACCTTGGCATATATTTTGCTACAACTCTATGTTTACTTACCCCGGCGGGTTGACAATTTAAATGAGGGTTTTTAGTGTGTTTTTAGTGCATATAGAACACCCATCAAGTAGCTAATCTAGAATTAGGAGTTGCCAAACTTTAAAAATTGGTTTAACATACTCAATATATAGTTTATCAAGTTATATAACAAATCTGGAATGCTTTTCAATTACTTCGAGTTGTTATTTCTCTATTTTAGTCTTCATTTTCCTTTGTTTTCAAATCTTTGAAGTTTTAAGAGTCACAAGATTTTTTTTGTCATCATTGCACACAATAAATAATCAAGAAAAAAAAATGATACTTTCAAATATAATTTAATAAGATTCGGCATTTGATTTAATAAGATTTGGCTTGAAACTATTGGGAATCCCTTCTCTCATAATTAGAACTTCAGTCCTATATATAAATCCTATATTAAATTGTGACTATGAAACTACATTAAATATTCATGAAGAATCCCTATTATTAAACGAGTTTTTTTTAGCTTTGAAATTAAAAGAAATTGTGACTATAAAACCACATAAAATATTCATGAACAATTCCTATTATTAAACCTAATCTGAGTTTTTTTTAGCTTTGAAATTAAAAGGTGGGTAGACAACTATGGTGTACACTTAAAATTAAGAGATTCATTTGAGACTTACCAAAATACAACTACAAAACCATGTTTAAGGACTTATTTTAATTACCAAAGTAGAGGACTCAAATTTGTAATACAAATGCTCAAGCAAAGGAAAATCACAGCCTTGTGAAGCTTACTCAAATCGTGAAAATCAAAGAACAACTAGAGTGTAATAATGTAATTCACTTTAAAATAATACCTTTGAATTAAGACAAGGAATCTTTCATACCCATGACAACTTATTATTATTTCTAAGAATGTCAAAGATACATAATTTTTGAAGCTATGAATAGATAATTCCTAAGTTTTCATAAAGAATAGTGAGTCGGAACTTACTCATGAATAGTGCAGATTTGAGTCAGACAGTTGACTTCAAGTCCTTGATTGGACTAGCAGTGATTTCCTTCCAATCTTAGTGAAGGTTCTCTCTACTTTCCATCTTGAATTATTTCGGTGAATATGAGAAGCTTGGCGAATATTCAATGGTTCAAATTTAGTATTTAATAGAGTAATGAATGTGAATATTTCATTGAAATTACTAAAATCTTTTGTATCAATGGAAGCGTGTGAACATATCTTTTTCAATAAATGTAAATATATTTTCTTAAAAGTGATTCAAAACTAAAGCAATGTAAATATATTTTCTTAAAAGTGATTCAAAACTAAAGCTTCAAAGGTATACATTCTTGGAGGTGTTTGAAATTCATCTTAAGTTGTAGTTCAAAACTTGATTACTTCGAATATTGGGCTGAAACATTGTTTAGAGAGATCGTCAAATATTTACATCTTAGTTTTGGCCAAAGGCTATATTAACTATGGTGAAGCTATGAAATTTGATTTTCAACATGAGTCTAAGATTTCAACTTCAAGTGAAATTTTAAAATTTATTTTGTATGATTACTAAAGAGGGATTCTATAGGTTAATGAAACTCACCCTCAAGCTAAGATTAAGATTTGATTTTGAAAATGTACTACAAAGAATTACAACTCAACCTTCATGCTAGGAAAGAATCCAAAAAAAAATTCAAAAGGGGGCTCAAAAGGGGGTCCTTAAGCCTTTGAGAGTTTGGGCTTGTTAAGACATCAACACATATATCTCATTCTTATCTAGTGTACAATCCTCAAGGGATTCTTTTTTCCACATTTGGAACAGAAGATTTTTAATGTTAAGTATGTATCTTCACGTTTTTTCTTCAACTGCAATGTATCCAATTGTGAACTCAAAGAGATCAAAATATATAATCTTGAATTCTTCTAATAGGTTCTTATTTTTTCTTGAGTAACTCTTCCTACAAAGTATTTTGAAATCTAAGCTATATTATCTCTAGGTCCCTTACCATGATTTGCAATACCCCACTAGTAATGTTTGCATAGCTCATAGATATCTTCGTAACTTATCTAGGAAATATAACCAACCCCCATTAAATTCAAAAGATCAATGCAATCATCATGAATACCTCTTAAGAGAATAATTCACAAATTCTTTAGATCCAACCTATGTTATTTTTACCTCTACAAATTAAATTCGAACCTTTCTATGTAACCCTCCAAATTGTTGTCATCTTTCTAAGTCATCTTAAAGATTTATTCTCTTAATTCTGTAGATTTGGAATAGTCGTGATATTTCTTCAAGAATTTATGTCGCATTGCATCCTAAGTGTGAATGTTGTTTCAACCAAGTCCCATGAACCATTGAATTGTTTCATTATTAAGTGTGGCAGGGAACAATTTCAATTCCTAAGCATCAGAGCAATGGTCATAACTTATGCATAAGACATCAAACTCAAAAAATAAGGTATTTTAATTTTCACTAGTGAGGCCATTGAAATTTGGTAAGGTTGAGAGAAGAACATTTTTCATCTAGGCTAAGCCTCCAAGTTCTCTTGAATTGGAAATTTGAAAGTGACATACTCTTGTTTTGTGGATCTAATTCCTTATTCATCTTCCATGTTATAAAAAGGATAGAAAACCCAAATATTTGGCTTGTCATTAATTTCCAATTCTTCAGAAGTAGTGGCCTCTTCAGAGAACTCAAGTTCTTGGATAGGGTACCTATGCGATTTTGATTTATTTTCTTCAATAATTACCAAACCCTCATCCATAGCAAAATTTGTAGCTAGCATAATGGAGATTGTTTATTATTTTCTAGGTAACATGTTTCGAGGAAACCCCCAAGAATTCCCCCTCATTCCAAGGTAAAAAAAAATAGGGCTCAAATCCATTACAACAATATACGTGTTAAGCACTCAACATGCCACTTGTAAGAATTGAACATGGGTGGGGAGGATAACACTCCTCCTCTCACCCACCTAGGGTAGACCCAATTAACTAAATGGAGATTTTTTTTGTGTTAAAAGGAGTAACAATTCTAGCATGTTCTACGACTGTAGTAGGGGAATTGACCTCGGTATTTTTCTTGTGACCTAGTCGAGATTCTAGATTTTCCCTTGAAACTCCTCCTTTTGTACCCTTTTTTTTGCACATTTTTCATTAATTTGGATAGCTCTTATTGAGCCGTGAAATATTCTTCTTGAGTCTCTTTGTTGATTCATGCATCCTACTATGATCTATTTTCAAATAAATCCAACAAGAAGGATGTCGGCAGTTCCTTTTGTTGATTCCCTTAGAATGTTCCCTAAAACTAGTGCACATAATTTATTGTACCTTTGGTAAATCCCCAATAATGACACCAAAAACGATAGTAATTTTAATCATCCTTTCTATAAGAGAATGGTTCAAGTTCTTGTACATTTATGTCAACCCGATGTTTGGAATGCTTGCGAGATATCGTGCATTATATTTTCATACTATATGTCTTGTGTATCAATTTACTATAATGATTCTCCAAAAGAAAATGGCATTTCTTTGAAAAAATGAAATTCACATTTATAGAATTAAGATTCACACTTGCAAAATTAAAATTCACACTAGTAGAATTAAAATTCACTCTTCAAATTATAAACATGAACTCTTATTCATTAAGCAATCTCACAATCACACCAACATAATCTTGTATCTAAGGTTCTATTCTACCAAACAAATAACCACTCAATCACAAACAAAATATATAAATAGACATATAGAAAATAATGAAAACAACACTATTATTCTATTTAGTTGGCCCTGCCTCACAGAATAGAAGTGTTGGTAACTAACTACAGAATATTTAGATAAACATGCATAATTATTTTCTATCTACAAAAAACACATGGAAAATTTTAAACTTGACCTCCTTCGTATTACTGCATAATATTGTTCAATATGTCAATTAGTATGTTATTACAATTTCCATCCCCATATAAAGACAATTAGAGATTATATATAATAGGCTATCTCCCCTACTTATTATGTGACAACAAAATAAATACAGCATATTTACAAAAAGGAAGCTAACTTAAACCTACTCGAAGATCAAAGATTCTTGATTCATTTTTAGAATATTGTCTATTCTCCTATTTATACAAACAAAATACGAACTAATCAACAAGATATAGGAGTATTATTACTCTTACTCAGCATCGCATGACAATTACACAATCGATCTCAAAAGGAGGTAGGAACACATTCTATAGCAACCCAACATATATACAACATAATAACTCCAGACTTGTCACCACTATGTCCCGTTACCTGCTACTCGTGTTTGCAACAACTCATGTAGTTCTGTAGAAATTATAAATGGTTCTGCAGTAGCTCACAATATTTTTGCACCATCTAAAAATAGCTAACAAAATTCTGAAACATTGTATTAACAAATCTCAATGGTCAAGACAAGTTTAGATAATTCCATTCCTTTTAGACTTAATAGAAATCTATTGTAATGTCCTAGTTTCGACCCTTTGTAATGATCTAAACTTACTTATGTATATGTTTATATGTTTTGCATTGATACTTTTATTACTATGCCTTGTTCACACCAATGATATAGACATGCCATGGTGATTTTAAATACTTGTAAACATTGACATTTGAAATTAATGAAATATCCAAGATTGGTTGATAAGGAGCACCTAAAGGGGATATGATACCACAAGAGGGGAAAGGTAAGGGGGTCCAATGGAATGTCTATATGCCTAGATACCTATGTATCTTATGCCTACTTATCTTACCCACATTTACATTACCCTAACCCTTCACTTTTTTATAATGTTGATGTTGAGCCTAACCTATAATCTGATTTGAGATATAGAAGTGGACCTAGCCCTCTCCTATATTTAGGA
>ML776809.1:635741-694340 GCA_009831015.1 Picea engelmannii
TGTGTTGCACTAGTTATATTTGCAATAGGGGCCACACCCAAGCTAAGGCTATGAATCCACAAGGGAAAAATATTTTTATGGATGGCCCTAATTTCTCTTCTCACGGCCCAATTCCTAGGTTCACTATCAACATCTACACTTACAACAATCATAATCCATAGCCCACTTTCCCACCAACCTGCAAAACCCAAGGAATGGGATCCCTTTCTCTACTCAATAGTCCCTTAGGCTATCCCACTTCCCTCATGGGATCTAGTGTAGGTTATCCATGAATCTCACTGCTAGGATTCTAGGGGTTATCAGTAGTAGTGAATTTCTCATTGATAGTGATTATCACCCATATAGCCACAATTATCTCATAATTCGTGGTTGTATATTACCATAATTCAATTATAGTATGCTCATAGAAATTCATTCAAGGATAAGTCTCCTTATTTCCCCCAACCAAATCATATTTTCCAGGGTAATTCGAACTATTGATAGTCTAAACTCTATATTAATTTGAATGGCACGCCCAAACATTCAAACTCCCCTCAATTCCTTCCATCGAATGATAGTTTGCTTGCATGGTAGAAAGGTATAATAAATTTTCATGGCATGAAGGGGCCACATATAGTTACAGAGACTGATGTACCTCCTTCCTGCACTAACCCCCCCACGACTTGATAAAAACATATATTAATTAATAATCAAGGGACTCAATTAAGTTTGCAAGGAATTTGGGTCAAATCACTTACTAAGGTCGTTTTCCTTAACCTACTTGAGCCCCCTTGTCTTTCCCCTCTTATGAAGTTGTATCCCCTCATTCTTTTTCCCTTCTCTTCTGCAGTTGATGATATATTTTTTTATTATCATTTCAATGCACACTCTTACATATTACATCATTCATTTTTAGTCATTCATCATATACATACACAAGTCTAATAATGAGGGATCAAAGCTAGGGTATTAAATTCCCCTACCCCTAGACTTTACACCATCATCAGTGCACATTATCATTATATACAATATTTTTTTACATCAAAATGTCAAAACCATTGTGGATATGCCTCCCACATTATTTGATCAGGATCCCATTTTCTTATTCATTCTTCAGTTGCATCTAAAATGCCATCCTCTTCTTTGCAAATTTGCATAGATGTTGGTTATCTTGTACACAATAAACCTACATTGACTTTCACTACACAGGTAACCTCCCAAGTCTCAACATATTATCATGTACCTATATCAACTATCAAGAGAAACATTGTTATGGTCATTTTTATGCAACAATTATTACCTCCATGGGGATTTTAATCCCACAATGTAAGCATGTATATTCTAACACAAAATAAGTATGAAATTTTAACCTAATACCTATTTGTAGGTATATTATTTGCTTCACAAGGTTTCCAAATGAAAGAGTTCAACTTGCTATCCTTTCTAACACACCCTCTTTGATTTCATTTATCATGTCACATGAATCTCTCACAACATATTCATTTAAGTTGCATCTTCCTTACCACACTCACCCTTATAGGCCCAAAGTATCCCCTTCTCTACCAAACATTTCATCGAGCAATCTAACTTGCCAAGGCCTTCACATGCAAGAATAGTGCCAACATATAAAGTCCCACTACCTGGCATCCATTAGCAACCTCTAATCCATCAATTATAGGGTTCCAGTGTCATTACAATGGCCTTCTTCCTAGGATTTTCAGCTTTCAACAATCAGCATTTTCCATAACTCTATTCTCATGATGAATATTTCATGTATTCCATCCAAATATGACTACTCTAACATTCCATTATTTCATTGCAACATCACAACATCTCCTGGAATGATCTCAAAACTCGTGAATTTAGCAATAATTCCATCATTTTAATTGTAATCATATTAATTTCAGTGAAACATAACAAGAATGTATTCACACAATGCATTGAAGCATATATGCCAACATGTATGTGTGCATAACCACAACTTCCGCACTTACATAATTTATTCATGCACATATACTCAATGCATCATTGCATTGATTCATGAATATCATATTCTTAGGTCATGTATTGCACCATGATGAGTTGGGCGGTTTAATCAATGCTTTGACACGTCATTCAACCACCTCCCCAATATTTGCTCAACCATTGGACATCTTCCTCCTCGACCCAACCCAACACTAGGTATATACCCTTTCCCTGCAAAATAATCCATCAAGCGTACTAGAAGGCATTTATTTTCTCTATGTTGCAATCTCTTAGGAAACCCTTCCCCTATAAAGGTGTTCTCAGTGTTAGCAAGAAGTTTATAGTGCAGGACACCAACAAGGAGGGAGACAATTCAACACTTATGCAATGCTATAGATTTTCAATATCCAACATCACTATGGACCCACATATGACTATCGTACATGGCATTTTAATCTCACAAAAGGATCATAAGTCCCAAATTTCCTTGGCTATTAGTTCATAACCAGCACACTAACATAGCATTTTATCCCATATGAATTCATCTAAATATTAACAACTTTTATATGTCTAAGGCTCCCTAGTTTCACTCTGTGTGGAATATTATTCACTTAAATGCATTCAAGTCACACAAACATATCAATTTATGATATCAAATCTTGATCGAAGGAATTATTAACTAAATTCCCTTTAATATCTATGCAACATAAGTATATTAAATCCATACATGCATGGTTGGAATCCTCATCTCTGATGTTATTTGATCAATTGGTTCCTTATGGAAGCTCACATAATCCTTTCACCAACCTGTTGACATTTTTTTAATCCTTGTCATTTATAAGGCACCTTGTTATCTGCAACAGTGTCATTAACATCTTCAAGCATGCTATCACCATTTATAGTTGTAGAATAATACCATCAATCATATTCAATCATGATGACATACTCATGGCACCTGTAATAGCATACTAATCTTAACGAATATCTACATGCACTACCAACATGTATGCACCATGCATTATTTCTTGACATGTCCACTAGTGCATATGCATTCTATCTATTTTATTCTCTTGTATTTCTAGCATTCTCATGCATTAATTATCTTTACATATAAAACCCAAATAAATATAAATAGTACACAACAATAAAAGTCAAGGAATTATCCTTTCAATTATTTTGCATGACAGTGATTATGCACAACATAATCGATCCAATTCATGCCATGTCTTCCATTCACACAATGGATCATTCATTGTGATTTTCTCGTGAATTAGCAATTCACAACATGAGAAAACATTTTATATTTTCCATCGTTACAAACATACAACTCTACTTCTATCAACAAGAGAAAATTTAAAGTGAGAAAATCCTCCTCATTAATAGCCCTTCCTTGCTAGCCATGTTCACCAATTGTTGCTACAGAAGATTCCTCAACATCTTATAGCTTTCTATAGCATTCTTGCAGCTTCATGTGTTGTGTTGAGAAGCTTCCTTTACTATCTTGGGTTGCACTCATGTCCTATTTGACTATGGCAACAATCATTTTCTCTTGTTTTGAATTGTCTTTCCAAATTGCTCTCTAATGCATCATTGTTTTCTTTCCTAGAACAATTCCAACCATGCCCAACTTGGCATTTCCTCCTTTGCAGCCCATAGTAGTGATATAAGCTTCATTCATTGCATCCTTTCCTTGGGAAATCTTGCTCCATTAAATTCAGTTTCCAAAATTTACAACACACAATAATGTTATAATTATCGCAGTCTAGCTTCATATGGATTCACTACAAGTCCATTTTACTTTGCAACCAATACTAAGCATAAATACACTTCTTATTTCATGTTCCTTATTTATACTTCCAAAATGGAAATAACTACAATTGTTATGTCATGCTTTGATATGCTTCCCTTGTACTCTAAGAATGCACTCATCACTCTTCATCTTCATCTTATTCTAGCACTTCATATTTACTGTTGGAATCATCTCCTTAATGTTGCAACATCCTCTAGCAATTGAACCTCCATCATTTTGTATATCATACTACCATCTCTAGATATTTGTAATCTTTATCCAATTCTAAAGGTTTTTCATGGAGAATACTTTATGAAATCCAATTATGTCCACCAAGATAACCCATTCAATGGAGTGCTTTATTTCTCCGTTAGCAGCTTCCCAATTGAGTAGAAGTTCATTATTTATTTCACCTTCTTGACATACAACTTACTAGTTTATAACCTACAACTCTTCCAAGTATACATACAACTTATGACAAATACAGTTCAACCATCACTTTGTACATGTTCTCTTTTCTTGGCAATTATCCCTTGCAATAATGCTCCACCTTTGCTTTGGGCATACAAATATTTGGCCTTACTAATTGTCTCTTCACTAGCCATAGGCTCATCAAACTAAATTTTATCTCTACAGAATGCAGGAAACCCACTTAGGAATCTTTGTATCATCACCTTCTCCTCTTTAATATAGCCAGCATATCTCAGTAGCTCCAAAAAAAAAATCATATTCCTCCATGGTCATATTCCCTAGTTTGAGTTCAAAGAATTCCGGCATCTTCTTGTCATAATGGTGCTCAGATGTAATTCTGCTAGTACTTCTTGAACTACTTCCAAGAGATCCTCCTCTCATTAATATGATTAAATTGCCTTGGTTGGTCCCACCAAATAGAAATTTTTCCTTGCAAATTATGTATAGCAATTATGGCTACCAAATTGGGTGAGTAATTATGCAGTTGGAAGTACTTCCTTATCCCTAGAAACCAGGCTTTAGCATTCTCTCCCATCTTGTTTTCACCATCAAATATTGGTGGCTTAATGTTCCTAAGCCCTCCTTGTAAACTATCTTGTTCGTACCTTCTCCTTTGATGTCTGATAGGGGACACGTGGGATCCTTTATGATTCTTCGAATGCATATGGATCCCTCATTGAATGTGTTGGTGAGTGATGATACCTTAAAGGTTTGGAAACACTTCTTGAGTGCCTCAATATTCCATGATTTTCTCTTCTTGAATGAATTATGCCTCCTTCCTTATATTGCATACATGATCCATTATTCATTTGCTTTTGCAAAATATTTAAGCTATATAGTTGAGTGTTTAGTTGATTTCGCTCCTCTTGATATTTCATCATCCTCTCATTATTAGCTCTATGGATCTATACCTCCATCTTCAATCTCCTTATAATTTCTCCTAGCTATAATGAATACATTCTCTTTCTATGCTCATTAGACTTTGTCTCTCCTACATTGATATTCAAACCTCTAACTTCTTCATGGATGTTAGGGTTTTGTTCATCCTCCATCTTATCTCTTCAATGGTGATCATAACTTATCCTTGTTGGAGCATTGACTCTTCAAAAAGTGTGCATACAAGAAAAATTGTTAGTTATACCCCAATTCCAAGTATGCAACATTTTTTTTATTCTAGAATATGCACTTCATATGTTTTATCAAATCAAGGTTATTGCCCTCTTTCTTCTCAAGTTATGAAGAGTTCTAAAGCACTTATCCAAAATTTGAGCAATCAAAATTACTCCCCTCTGAATTAACGTTCCAATGACTACACCTAAACACAATTTGAGCTTTTAAGCTCGAAGTTATGGCTATATACATCCCTTTCTCCTCATGAGTATTTTATCAAACACTTAGCTTGCAAACTACATTTTCCCAATATTTTCACAAAGCTAATCTCAACACTCAATTCAACATTTGCAAAGCTTCAAACACTATTTTCGCCAATTATTCTCATGGATGAATTATATCAAACACTTTTCACACAAACTACAACTTCTTCAAATACAACTAACTCCTAGCCCATATATCTCGTGTTGTAACTAGTAACTTTGATACCACTATGTAACATACCAAATACCCTTTGTGCACTTTGAGGATATGGGTTACTCTTTTAGCTACTCAAATTCACACCAATTTTTTCTCTAATATCAAATCTTATTAAAAAATGTGATTAACTAATTACCATATGCAAGAATGATAGTATAGATTTATGCAATATAATGGAACAATTCAATTATTCATGAGACCATAATAATACAAGTAATCATAACTACCAAAAGTGGAGTGGCGTTGGACAAAGGCATCTGGAAAACGTGGGAAAAAGACCCATAGGAGACCTCTGAGCATCTTCATCCCCCTTAGTTCACTGCATAACTTGTAGGCAGGTAATGCCTTTTCTTGCAGAATTTTTTTGTATTTTTGGAAGAGCACTCTTTTGAATATGTATCAGGAAACATCGGAATGTAATTTTTTGTTGAATATAGTTGAGCGTCTTCAGGGACTCTAATGAACATGCAAACTCACCAAACCTCTCAAGCAGAAATGCATAAAGGAATGCCAGAGGCATCTACTGATGTAATTTTGTTACATATAATGAAATTACTTGTTTTTTATACCCGAAAATATTAAAAAGAAAAAATACACAAGTAATCATAGCTAAACAAACCGGAAATTAATTCAAACCATGACATAAACCAGAATAATTAAGTGTTAATTCAACACAATTCACATAGACATTCATGAACACTTATCTATCTAGAATTGTCCACTAACTAGTCGCAGAAGAGGAACGTTCCACCCAAGCATAGACTTTGTGTTGTACCAATTATGTCTACAACAGAGACCACCTCCTCATTGAGGCTATGTATCCACAAGGGAAAAATCTTCATATGGATGGCTCTAATTTCTCTTCTCATAGCCCAATTCCCAGGGTCACGGTCAAAATCTACACTTACAAAAATCCCAATCTACGTCCTCCTTCTCCACTAGCCTACACAAATCAAGGAATGGAATCTCTTTCTCTGCTCAACAATCCCTCAAGGTATCCCACTTCGCTCCAAGGCTCCAACACAGACCAACCAGGAATCTCATTGTTGGGATTCCTTGGATTATTAGTTGTAGCTAATTTCTCGATGACTGATTATCTCCCATGTAGCCACAATTTTCACATAATTCATGGTTGTAGCTTTCCATAATGCAATCGCAGTATGCTCGTTGCAAATACCTCGAGGATAAGTCTCTTGATTTCCCCTAACCAAATGGCAGTTCATATGTTAATTTGAACTCCTAGTAGTTTGGACTCTCTGCTGGTTCAAAGAGCACCCCCAAACATTCAAACTCCCCACAATTCCTTCCACCAAATGACAATTCACTTGCATGACAAAAAGGTATAACTTAAATTTTCATAGCATGAAAGAGCCATGTATCCTTACAAAGACCCACATACCTCCTTCCTACACTAACCCCCCCACAACTTAATAAAAACAAAGATTAATTAATAATCAATAGACATAGTTAAGGTTGCAAAGACTTTGGATTAAATCATTTACTAAAGTCCCTTTCCTTCCCCTACTTAAGCCCCCTTGTCTTTCCCTACTTAAGCCCCCTTGTCTTTCCCCACTTATGGAGTCATAGCCCCCCATTATTCTATCCTTCTCTTTTGCAACCAGTGATGTATTTTTTTATGATCATTGAATGTACAATCTAAAATATTACATTGTTCTATTTTTAACCATTCATTATATACATACACAATATTGAACCAAGGATCAAAACTAGGGCATTACACCCTCTAAGTGAGATGTCTTGGTTGGGGCATCAACAACCTGCAAACACCTATGTCACCATGATCATGGTTAAAGTGTCTAGAAAATCTAGGAGCTTGTTAAGTCGTTTCTAAATTGTAAAGGTTGAGGATTTAGATTTGGTTTGTCCTTTAATGAGCATTATTTTTGGTTGCATCCTATCCTTCTACATGAAGGTAAAACATCAAATGAATCTACTTAGTACTCAACCCTCAGAGTTTTCAAAAGAAAAGTCGACATTCTTCAAGACTAGTATGATTTTTTACTCTGAAGATTAACTAGCTTATAGCTTGATCTAAAGGAATGATTCAAACTTGCCAACCCTGAAAGAATGGTTCTTAAATAGGGGAAAGATCTTACTCTAAATTCCCTTATAATAACATTAAATTAAGAACTAAAATTGGAACAACATTCAAAGCTTCCATGAGTATAAACTTGATATTTACAAGTGGCCCTAAAATAAACCTATGTTAGATGTTCACTTAAACAATTTGTGGATACTAAAGTCCGAGCAAACAACTTAGTTTTTTAAGGCATGCTACGTTTGAAAGCCTCT
This sequence comes from Picea engelmannii, assembly GCA_009831015.1. Taxonomy (NCBI): domain Eukaryota; kingdom Viridiplantae; phylum Streptophyta; class Pinopsida; order Pinales; family Pinaceae; genus Picea; species Picea engelmannii. The sequence goes on from ML776809.1 coordinate 643,849, forward strand.
AGTTGAGATTAAGGCCTTTTCCATTTAGTCCCTTACCCTGGGTCCAATTATCACCAATCATCGATTTGACCACCTTGGAATCTCCCATCCTAAGTTTCCATTCTAGGAACATCCTGAGAGTCTAAAGCATCTCTTTTGATTCTATAACTTTGCTAAGTCATTTTGTAAGTGGGTCTCCAAATTTTCATGGCCAACTCCACCCTACTCTCGTTCCTTAAAAGGTAATTGTAACGCCTCAAGAGTTGACCTGGGCGCCCGCAATCCACCATAGGTTTTGATGGGCGAGTCGAGCAAGGGAGCGCTCGATTCAAACCAAGAAGCCAAAAGAACTCTTATATGGCGAAGATGGGTTCTTTGGGCACACGTCGTGCCAAAGACATATTCACCAAGAAGACTTGTGATGGAGGTTAACATGGTCACTTGACCGAAGAAGCGAACTGGGTGGGCGCCCCGCCAAAAGATGGAACAATTGGAGATGATGGACGCTTCGGTAGTAAGAGTGCCTAAACGACCAAATGAAGAACGAAGGAAAACGAGAGTCGTGCAACTTGGACACCTTGGGCACTCGCTACGCCAAGGGGAGTTGATTGAGTGAACGAGAAATGGACGCTAACCAAGAAAGACTTGCACCGAACGCCAAGCCAAGAGGTTGGCCAACAAATGGATGCGAAGTGACTTGGGTGCTCAAAATCGAAGGTAACAAAGTCAGCCAAGTGAAGGAAGAGTGTGCTTGGGTGAGTTGGTTGACGCACACAAGGGACACGTGCCCTTTAGCAAAAGTCGGCTCAGGAATAAATGTAGACAAGTGACGAAGAGGTGTGTCTCTCCATGAAAGGACGTGTCGATTAGCAAGGTCGCACACCCATATAAACCTAGTGAGGAAATCATTTGGGAGGCACTCATTCTATCAAGGAGACAAGTCGAACAAGGAAGTATGAATCAAGCCAAGGGGACAGGCGCACTTGGATAAAATCGCAAGCACTTTCGATTATCAAGGATGAAGGACAAACGATCCATTTGTTCTTGTAGCTGAGGTGACAAAGGAAGGGGCAGCTCGCCGAAATGAGAGTTGTATGTTTCGCACAGTTTCTTTGTAACGGAGTGAAAGCTCCTTGTATAAACTTTCTTGTGTAGCAAGAGTGTTTGACTTGGCACACTGTTGTTTTGTTCATAAAGAAAGTCTTTCGGGTGTTAGGTTGGTTTGGCCACCCACATCTATGTTTCGTTTGCATTGTGTATGAATGCTTCCCTTTATCGTCGTATAAGTTAAGTATAAGAAACATATAACTTAAGTAACGAACAAAATTAAGTGAAGGTGTAGCCCAAGTTGAGTAAGTCGGTTTGGTCTTGCCACCAAATGAAAGACGTTGGTGTCGCGCAGTGACTGGGTACCTTGGGTGCTTTCTGCCGCCCAACTAGAGGTTCGCCAAGCCCATGATATTAACCCTCTTAGGGGACAAGTTATTGTTGGTTGTCAAGCTTCAAACAACACAACTCCTTAGAATTGAAATCTTATTTCTCATATAGAAAAGAATATGAATGCTTATATGTTTAATCAAATCCAAAATGGGAAACTCTTTTCTTGGGTTGACAAAGCTCAGAGGTATGCTAATATCTATGCAAATTGCTCTTCAACTTGAGAAAGTGGAGTTAGATGTCGAGCATTTATGCATGTTGTTGGAGTATTGGAGTAGGGAGCCCCCTAGACTCTTCATGCCCTTCATAATATAGGAAATCGCAATTGTGCCATAGCTAGTCTCACAATTGTGCTTTGTGGCCCTTGAACAATAAGTTCCCCACGCTTGAATTCGTTGTCTCTAAAAAAAATAGAAATAACCTAAAAATGATGGTTGAGGCACTAGTGTACCCAACCCAAATCCAGCTAAAGATGGTGCAGGTCTGCTATGAATAACAAGGATGACCCTCCTCCAAAGAAATGACTATCGTGGATGTGTTCTCTTCCTTTTGTGCTTATGGCAAAACTTTATGATTCTTTTTGTTTATTTTCCCATGGCTTTCTTGAAGATATCTGATTCATGTTTGTGTACGCAAATGACAATCATGACGACCTTACGATCTTGGATGATTTGGATAGCTTTTCTGGTTTTAAAGCCAACTATTTGGCAGCTTGAGGTGTACAGAAATTCCTTGTCAACTCATTGAACTTGCCTATAATTGTGAGTTGTCGACGCCATGGGACTAGCTATGGGACTACCCTCCAATAAGAACCCACTATTAATGGCAATTACAGTATTTTAAATATTAACAAGAATTTAGCATTGCCATTATCTTGAATTTAGAGCACATCAAAGTCCGATAATTAACCTTTTTTAATGCCTTCGAAAAGAGGACGTTATCAAACATAACAATGCATATTAACTTTGTATTTTCCATCTCCCTCTCTTCTACTTTCATCAAGAACCTTGGACTTCTTGTTCCCCTTTTTATATGATGAGCCTAAATGTGCTTATATGGTCCCTTTTTCCTGTGATTCCACAAACCATTTTTTTTCTTGGTTCAATCCTTCTGCTTTTATATAGTTAGTATTCATCTTCCTCCTCTTCACAGCTAGTATCATATATTATGGAATTTTCACCATGTCCATTTTGGACCCTTGAACTATACTTCAGAGTAACTGTCCCTCTCCTTATACATTGTCACCAAAACCCTTAGAATATAACTAGTATTCATCTTCCTCCTCTTCACAACTAGTATCATCTTTTATGGAATTTTCGCCATGTCCATTTTTAGACCCTTGAACTATATAGCAGAATAATTGTACCTCTCTTATACATTGTAACCAAAAAAACTTAGATTATGGCTAGTATTCACCTTCCTCCTCTTCACGACTATTATCATATTTTATCAGTTTTCTGCATGTCCATTTTTTACCCTTGAACCATATTGCTGAGTAACTGTCCCTCTCCCTCTTTATACATTATCACCAAAATCCGTAGATTTCTTGCACCATTTTTCTTTCAGGGCACCTAAATGAGATCTCTCCATAGGATCCACTCCTTTCCTCAGCACAATTTGCAGGACATACCCCTTCTTTGGTAAAAGTAGTATCATCTTTCATAGAAATTGTCATCCTCTAACCATCTAATTAAGGAGCATAAGAATTCTTAGTTTGCCAACCATATCCTCCTCCAATCCTAAACATTGTATTTACATTGGTTATGGATCTTCATCTGCTAGGTGATAATAATCATGGCATCAAGATAATATTATCATAATCCAAAATAGATTTCCTAATAAGACAGATGGGATTTAGCTTATTTATGATCACTTCTTACTAAGAGCAATTCCCTATAATTAGACATCAGCAGATTGTAGCAATCCACGTGTGAGGAAAGTCATGATTGTTAATTAGCTTGCCTAAATCTTCATTCTAAGAATTTCAATAAGCTAGTTTCATAATAAGCTAGAGATCTATTTTTATCTTCAATCTTCATTTTTATCAAAACCTTGTCATAAATATGTACTCTCAAATAATACAAAGACAGTCATAGATTTGAACAAGGCAACTAGCTTTCTAAGAATCTCAACACCTAATTCATCACCGCTCCAATTATTTTTGGATGTTTCCTATGCATCCAGGTTCACATCGGATATACAACTCTCAATGTGGTTTTTCCTAGAATCTGTGCTCATACATTTGCCTTCACCTTGATCCTTTACATATTTTACTTCCCCCTGATCTTATTCAGAATCCACATTCAAATCTGAGTTTCCAAATCAGACTCACTGTGTTTTTATCCCAGGAATCCTCTATATCCAGTTCTTCTACAACATTTTTCAAGTACATCAGCTACCAAGCACATTTTTTCAAGTACATCAGCTACCAAGCAAAACACCTTCTAAAATTACACGGCATAAAGCAAGTTCTGTCTCAAGAATGATGAAGAAAGCAATATGTATGGCCTAGTGATTACTCTTTTCAATATACAACATACTACTTTTGGCTTTTGTTTTGGAACAAAGACATCCAACGGGTCTCTATTTTAGGTCTCTTGCATATAATAATGGTCCAATCATAGTTGGAGCAGACGACTTTTAGAATGTTTTCAAATCCCACTAGGGTTCATGGGTCTATGCCAAGTAACTAACAAAACAGCCAAAATATTAATAATCCTTGTTGCAAGGTGAGAACCCTGTGAAGCAATAGAAACAAGGAAAAATTCCTCTAAACATAGGAGTAAATTATGATACACCAGATGGAGCTTAAAATATTGTCGGCAGTCAATTCTATGCTAGGTTTATAATAAGCCAAAAACCTATTGTCATAACTTATGTTAAGAACATTTATTCAATAGAGAGACAGCCACAGTATTGAAGCAGCCACGGTTTTATAAGAATGTACTCTTTCTCATGCAATAGCAACAAGGAAATTTTCCTCTAACCATAGGAGTAAATTATGATACACCAGATGGAGATTAAAATATTGTAAGCAGTCTATTCTAAGGTAGTTTTAAAATAAGGCAAAAAACAATTGTCATTAGTCAATTCTACACTAGGTTTATAATAAGCTAAAAACCTATTTTGAGTTTAGCGTCTAATTTTGTTGTAACTTATGAACATTTATTCAAGTAATATAAAGACAGCCACAGTTCTGGAGCAGCCACGGTTTTCTAAGAACACGTTCTCTTTCTCATGCAGTCCCCAAGGGCCATCCAAAAAGGCCCCAATTACCCTACCAACAAGACTGAGCAAGATGATGAATATAAAACCAGGCACTTTCTAAGTAGAAATCCTACGTTTCATAGTCCAAATCCTAAAACTATGATTTCAAAATTAAATATAATTTACTTTACCCTTAAACCAGGGGGCTGCTTTTGGGAGCTCCTTTTATGACCAGGGGGCTGCTTTTGGGAGCTCCTTTTATGACCAGGGCTCTAGGGTTTCTTATTCAGTCTTCATCCTTAGAAGCAACCACAGAGGAACCTCTTCAACAAATGTGAAGGGTGGTCTTGAAGAAGATCTCCCTCGGATCTTGACAACCAATCTTCATGGGCCACAACCAATGGCTAAAAACACTAATTTCCTAACTAGGGCTCCCTACACCAAGCCCGCAAAAGATGTAACATCTTTGCCATGAAACAAGGAACAACTCTCCTTTCAGAATCTTACATCCTTTCTAGATTCTGACATCAGTTTTCCTCCAGCAAAAGATTTCTTTCAACCCCAAGATGCCTTTGCAAATCCCCATGTCTCTAAACATGAATCATCATGAAGATAACAGTGTGGTGTAGACTGTACATTAGATTGACTCTCCAAACACCTGTTATTCTCAACCATGCTGACTTTCCAGAAAAAAAAATTCAAAAACCATAGATGGCCTGCTGCTGTCAAATCTGTGACCTAATGCTTTCCTCATGGCCTTCTCTATTTCTGTGGTCTGAAGTGAATCTCGCAGCCTTCTGCTTTTCCTCAATGTCAATTCCCATTTCTACATTAAAAGGAACACCAAAACTGTGCGAAGGTTTTGGCTTCTGCATTACAATAAAGTCATGGAAAAGTAAGCTCATTGTATTTTGCAAATCCCAAGATATGAGAAAAATTATTAACCAACAGGATGATAAAATGTGAATGGAAAGTTCACACACCCCTATAAGAGTCGGAAACAAAATGGGCTATGCAGTATATGTCCACGCAATTTTGTTTGTTTCAAAACTTCTTTCCGATAGACATTTCCTCTACTTGGGCTTACTTATTTGTTGATTTAATACATTCAATCTCTTGCAGAACAATTTCAAGTTGTGGAAGTCAATAATCCAGGTAAATGGAAATTACCACCACCGATCCATGATTAATACATGTTTTGATATTCCGACTAAATATAATGAATGTTTCTAGATTCTGATTCTTGTCTAGAACAACTTCCCTTTCATTCCATTCCCCTCTACCCCCAGTTACTCCAGTTTTATGCATGTCAAAGTTCCTACAATTTAAGTCCATCGGTCCAGCTCTAGTTTACAATCAGGACAAGAGCTATCATAGTGTACACTTGGAACTTTAAGCACAAGGAGAAAAAGGCTTCTGAATAAAATGCAATCAATTTGTGTATGCAGTGGAATTGAAAAGCTCTAGCAACCATCTTAATTGAATAACAATAAAAATCAACATGGTACAGAACAATGTCAATAAACTTAGATCAATAACAAACATATAAAGATGTCAGCATTCACTAAAGCCTCAGTTCTATAAGCACCAAATTCCGTAACATATCTAGAAATCTTTGCATGTCATAACATACAATGGAAAGAAACTTGAGTTTTAAACATGCCAAGACGAACCCCGTCTCATAGCACAGGCATGTTATGAAAATGTGGACCTCGCCTATAATAAAAACACATTTTTGCAAAATTTCACAGATTGCAGTTGTTCTGCACTGATAGCAAACCTCAGGTAATGTCTCAGTCACAACTTAAAAATTAACATTAGTCACATCAACGTTGGTTCCACATAAAAAAAATCTGAGGGTTGTATAAACAGAGGCATAGAATACCAGTGCATAAAAAAGTTCATCTAATAGCGATAGCTGTTGTTATAGTTAGACTCGTAACCTCCAGCAGAGTGACCAGCAAATCCAGTATTTGATCGTGGGGAAGTATACATGGTGTTATGACCTGAATATGAATTATAGCCTGAATCAATGGAATTATACACATCTGGTGGTCCTGAAGCCCGATACACATCTGCTGGAGGTCCTGAAGCCCGATACACATCTGCTGGAGGTCCTGAAGCTCGATACACATCAGCTGGAGGTCCTGAAGTCCTATACACGTCTGCTGGTGGTCCTGAAGCCCTATACACGTCTGCTGGTGGTCCTGAAGCCCCGGCCATAAAATTCTGTAAAACAAGGATTATGAAAAGATCTTCAGAATTATCTTGGAGTAAAATATTCAGTAGAAGCATATTCTTTGATAGCACTTATTATCCAAATATCAGTAGAGATTTTAAACCTGAATAATGTTTAAGATTCCATAAAAATCATGCCATGTAACCGACCTATGCATCAGGAAAAGGCATTAAATGAACACTTCATAGTAACAATTTTCTTTCTAGACCACTAGAACTGTGCATGTTTGTAAGACACTGGGTTTTTAGGTGATCCACTGATTTGATATGTACTATTCCATAACATTAGTATTTTCTTCAATTATCATGTTGCATAAGTATATGCATGCTCTAATTACGAAGAGGGAATAATTAATTAATTGCATCACATGTCAGAAAGGACATATCTCAAACCACCCAAACAGCTAGCATTGCAACAAAAAAGTTGAAAAAAAACTTGGCCTGAACTTAATTTTTTGTTCTTCTTGAAGGCACTAAGGAGAAATATCATGTACTCCCAGACAAGTTTGTCAAGCCGCAACAAAAGCATAAGTTGCACTGACCTTAGGAGTGGGGATGCAAAGGGGAGGTTTAGGATCATCGTACGACGCGTTTAACTAGGGTTGCATATAACAAGAACAGAAGGGCACATATATGTATGCACGGTTAATATGCACAATTAATGCATAGTTAATATTTTTGTATATTGACCGAGTGTGAGGCGGCAAGCATAATGGAAAATTTGGCTAGTGGTGATGAATGAGGCCGTGCCTAGTATGGCATGAACCCTTTTATTAATTTTGTGTGACATTAACATAATCAGGCTTGACTTGGCCTGAACTTAATTTTCTCTTCTTCTCTAAGGGACTAAGGATAGATTTATAATAAAAAATGTCAAGCCACAACAAAAGCATTAAGTGACACTGACCATAGGAGTGGGAACTCATTGGGGAGGTCTGGGATCATCATAAACCCTTTCCATAGAATTATGGCATGGAGTCACAATACATAGAAAAAGGGTCATATGTCTGACTAGGGTTGCATGGCACACTACCTTAGCTTTCATGGATACGGATACATACACCTAAATGCATGCATATAAAACTAACCCAGGTGGTTTTTTGCTGCTAATTTGGAGGGTTGGTCCCTTCTAGGGGGGGATATCAGCAAAAAATGCATTGCAAGATCCACCCCCTTCAATTGACGCGGGAGAGAGACACTCAAACAGGCCCACACTCCTTATATCTTATCTTATCTGCCAGGAGATCCAGAAACAGGTCAAGGGGGAAGAGCTAAAACAAATGCAGTAACTTACACACGTGTGAAAGCAAGAAATACTGGTATTTTCTCCTTTCATCTTTCGGTCAGCTGGTATGCTTGCTTTCGAGCCTCTTTCATAGGTTCTTTCCATAGCCACTATCTTTGTTCCAATACACCTACTGATGCACGCACTAATACGCACGCATATCATCTACTCACCTCATTCAACCATTAATATGACTTCATGTTCACATGTCCTCTAACTTATTTCTGTTCTTCATTCGAACTAATATTATGGGAATAAATCTATAAACCAGCTTTTACCAGTCCAGATCCTCCATGTTAACCCTGAATCTATCAAGCACTGAGGAATCAAATCCATTGAGGTGAAAATGTGTTTCACAGTGCATAAACTTAAGGAAACATTTACACTTCACAGGATTTGATCCTTATCAAAGCTTGATAGATCCAGGGTTAAGATAGATCTAGACTGGTTTATACATATTCTTGACATTTAATTAATAATATTTATTTCGGTTGTTCCGGATATATTCATGCATCACTTTTATTATTATTTTTTTTGTTTTTTATAGATTATTTGTAGCCAACATATGATGACATCAGCATTACCCACGGAACACATCTACCCCATACTGGGCTGTAGAATGTGCCTCTCAGCACAATCAATGGTATAATAAAGCCTTTATAGCAAGTCAACTCACTCGATATGTAGAAAACCCCAAGTGTACAAAAAACTGAAGAATTGTGTATCATTGACCTATCCAAAATCTAGCTCAGTCAACCATATTAATTATTTGTTCTTTCTTTTTCAGCATCAAAACTAGCATTTTATTACTTGTCTTGTATATCATGGGAGTAGGGGTAGATATCTTCTGTTTTAAGACGATAGAAGTTGTTTATCCTTCCTCACAAGCAACCATGATCATCTAAATGTCAAACACTTTATCTTCAAGCTATTCCTCTATTACAAGAAACTTACGTTTGAACATTTGCAGTAAACTCGAGCACACAAAAGATAATCCAACAATTATTTAGATCCTTTTCATCATACTAGAGTAAAAATGCCCACTTATACCCATACGTTGCTTGAGAGGATTCAAGACAATGCACAAGCTCTGCTCGCAACTAAACCATCCAGGACTTGCACTGATACTAGGATAGGGCATAACAAGATAGATAGATAGACTTCAACCTTGAATAGCATGAGAGAGACAAAGATGCCCAAAAACAGTAGATAAAAAGGCATAGACCATTTAGATGCAGAACCTCAAAATATCAACTGCTATGAACATTCATCACTAGCATTTGCGTAACTTTTGATGTCATAGATCAAGGGTAACCATTTGCCAGTCCTCACTTTATTTCATTATGTACAGGCAATTATGCCCACCAGTTTCAGAACCACCTGTGGCCTCTCACGATTTGCTAGTCCTCACTTTATTTCATTATGTGCAGGTAATTATGCACTCCAGTTTCAGAAACACCTGTGGCCTCTCAACCATTGGGAACATCTAGAAGCTCTCAAACTATGAAGGAGCTCCCAGTTTCAGCACCAAGTCAGCCAAGCTGGGCCCTCAAAGGGCCCAACATGACATCAGAAACCCTAATCATAATTTTTAATTTTAACAAAATCCTAAATCTGTTCATAAAAAAACACCATACCTTACTCTTTTAATCAATTTGCATTTGTGCTTTTAGATAATAAAAACACCCCACACCCTCCTCTTTTAATCAATTTGCAGTAGTACTTTTAGAGACTAAAATCACCCCACACCCTCCCCCCTTTTAATCAATTTGCACTAGTTCTTTTAGAGACTAAAATCACCCCACACCCTCCTCTTTTAATCAATTTGCAATCGAGCAAACTAATCAATGAAGGCAGAAATCTAAAGAAACTCACCCTAATGTTTTATTCAAGTGCTAACTATTATACTTTTACTAGTCCAACTGAAGACAGCATTCAAAATGCAAAGCATCTGCCAAGCACCAGATTAGAATCTTAAATAACACAATTACAAACAAAAACATGGAAGTATGTGATTGTTATTTCAGAAAATGTAATTCTCATTAGAGTCCTAATCAAAACCACACAACTCAGACTCAACAAGGACTCAAAAAACCCAAATGTTGAGTCAAATCCACAGCTCAACAAAATTCAGCAAAAAACTTGACAATAACTTGGCATATGAAAAATACATAAATATTCCTGTCCCTATGATCAGTATAAAAATCTAATGTCCAACATCCTCTGCAATAAAGAAAGCTATCAGAAACTTATGGCAATAGACTCCATACTCGCACACCAGACCCAAAATGCTCCATGTGATTTAGATTTCTCTATATTCAACAATGGGAACAATATTCACTAAAATATATATACTTCCATAATCTGTACCATAGAACCATAGTCTCGGAAGTCCATCCAGACCATCACAGCCTTGGAGAAAACACCATAGCATTTTAGCCAGTCCCGATAAAAATGGGAAAAGATGAAATAATAATCTAAGCAATCCAAATATCAACAGCTGAGACAAAACAAAGCTCATATAAGGCAAAAAAGTAACCTGGATCAATTGCTGTGCCGTCTGCACTTGAGAGGCAGTTCCATGAATCTCAACTGTCATTTCCCCAGGCACTCCTCTAGTTTCTTCAATCGTTATAATTGCTCCACTATTCCTTCGACAGTAACTGATATTTGCACCATTTGTCCCAATCACAGCATCAGCATATGATAAAGGAATTTGCATCCGCTGAGAAACCTACAAAAGAGAGCACGTAAGAGTTTAAGTATTGCATCAAATTGCAAAGTAAAATGAGAAATCCCACTAGCAACAGCGCCAGAAGAACCACAATGCATGAACAAACCTGTGTGATAACAGGCGCTGGTGCTGCATTTGGCACTGAATGACCACCAAGGGGGTCTCTGCCATACATGTTTAAACCATGGTGGGAGTGAGTTTCTGGAGGAAGGTCTGATGGCGCATAATAATTATCATGTGGAGGAGCAGTGGGTGTGTATTTGGAGTTATTTCCAAAACCACTACCACTATTAGGTAATGAACTAGTTTGGTTATGACTCCATGGCTGGTGGGACAGGTTCTGCTCCATCTGAGACTGATTTGTCTTTGACATCTGGATAGAAAGTTCCCATAAAAGATAAAGATCAGCATAGTCTTAGTGTGCTTAATATTTTATTTTCATGCAAAGCATCTGAAGCACCAATATATATGAAAAGGACTGAAAATTGGAATAATCAGCCATATTAATTGAAATTAAAAACTCAAAAATTACGCCAATAAGATGGGCATTTCACTGCAGAATAAGAGCATAAGAACATTACATTCATTTCGTACATAGGAAGAACACTGCGATCAACCAAGAATTTCCTCAGGTGAGAAACAACTAGCTCAAGGGCTTTATGTACATTTGCAGGCTCTCCTTGTATCTCAAGCACTTTGTCATCTGCTAAAGCACAATATGGGATATCCTCTGCACCCAATTCATTGCAAGTATTTCATATCAAATTTGACTCAAATTAAAAATAAAAGAGAACTTTCATATACATAATACATATCAGTTTTTTCTTACTCATTGATTCTTCAAGACTTGTTCTTATAAACAGAAACAGACATTGAATCAAAACTTCATATCATTGACTAGTAAAACCAGACTAGAAAATCTATCCAGTACAGACTATGGATACCTTAACAAATCTACCCAATGTCATCCAAACCAATAGGACAGTTGATGATAAACCGCCGATAATGAAATTTAATGAAAAGACACAAGCCTGAAGGAATAGTGATTGAAATCATAGGACTACAAAATCATTCAAGGGAGAGACACCAATAAAAAATTGAAAAATTCAAGTACACTTCCAGAGTTTAGGAGGAGGTAAGCAAAGTGTTGCATTACAGCTATGAAATGGTACATATCTTCATCAAAACTAGAAGAATACTTACCATTATTCATATTTCCTACCCCAAGCTTCCAAAACAATCCACATTTAAAAATAAACTTACATATAACATGGATAATCTCTATCCTCTTCCCAGATTGATACTAAGGTACACAAGATTAAAGTTAAATTACTGGCTTGCTTCTAATAGCAAGTAAAACACCCCGCATGCATTCCTCCTCTCTAGCAAAAACCAAAGCCTACTTGGTGCAACCTAGGTTTTGACAAGGCCTCCAAAGTAAAGCAACACAAGCTATGAAGGCTATGGCAGCCTAATCATGGCATAATTGGGAAACATAGGCATGATCACATAGAGATGGAAACGTTGATGAGAGGTCTTTCCCTTGCAAGGCACCTGGGAATCTGACAAGTGGAGGTCCAAGCTATCCTTGCCAAAAGCTTAGGAATCTGACAAGTGAACATCCAAGTTAACTTCAAGGTGGTCATCAATCTCCTTAGCAACCAAGCGGCCTAATCCAGCCCCACTAGGAATTGGAGGCACTATCCAAGCAAGCCTTAACTTGCTCTCACATTCCAACATGTCACCTATACCTAGGAGACATGCTTACTCAACAAGTCATTTTTCTTGTTGGAAACATGCCAATTGATAAGCAATGGGGCCTTTGGGTGTTTCAACGACAACTCCCTTGGGACATGATCTTCTGGTGGAGGCTCACAATATTATTGATCATGCATTTGAAGCATCACTAATCCAATTATTATGTCTCACTCAAACCTAATTAATAGCCTTGTGTCTTATTTAAGCAATGCAAGAGCCCTGCACTTGTTACTTGGCTCTCTAATACATCTGTCTGATTGCCATTAATTGTCCCTTAGCACAACCATCAACATTACTTTCCCCTTTGTGCAAATTTCTACAATCCCCATACCCGTGAGGATCCATTCTTTGGATTTTATGCATGCTTCATATCTCCCACTCCTTTCCCCTCTAGTCTTCAAGGCAAACAAGAATCCAAAACCCTATCCCACTAGATTGTCCACCGAAAAACACCGCCTTTGCCTCACAACATCTCGCCTAGAGAGGCTCACATCTTATCACCACCACAAGTACCTCTAAAGAGACTTAATACAATCATTGAATGAACCAAGGGTAGTCAAGAGGTTTATGGAAATTGAAGCCAAGGAGCCAACGAAAGATCTTGCAAACCCAAGGAAGATTGTCCACAAAACTATCTTCACTTTAGCTATCGACCTCAATATTAAAGTAAAACATAACACAGATGATTACAAGCACAATTTGATGAACAAAAACTTGGAGTTGTCCATTTTTAGTTTCCTAAACAAGATGACGATTGTTGGATGCTCAACAAGTGAGCTACACCCCTCGACGCCCACCTAGCAAATGGAATTTGATAATCCATATGGTCATGTGAATTTAATGGAGCTTGATCTGTAAACTGTCGTGGATATTCCACTAGAACAATTCTTCCTAACAAAACTTGCAATATTCTAAAATCTTTTATTATGCAATTTATTTCCTTAGATCTCAAATTTATTATCACTAGCTTAGTGTTCAAATTTATGAAATAACTGAAATTTGAAAATGAAAGACCGAGCAAATGAACACACCAACCACACAAACGAACACAAGATATGACCTAGAAACCCTATACGAGAGAAAATGTTCCAAAACCCAAATCTCCAAACTAGGACCTACCACTAAAATGGGCCCTGCAAACCAATTCCTCCAATTCCAACAATTCAACATGGGATTTTACTTGACCGCACAAAAACAAAACATAGTCTATGGCCCAAACAAACCCATCCACTAACTCACCAAAAGCAAATTTTAATACAAAAATTTGTTTACTTTATGTAAAGCCTCCTAGAGCCCAATTAGTATCACAACTAATCAATAAGTGTACTGAAGGTTTTTAGTTAGGTTATCTATGGATTCGGCTAGTAACACACCCAATGATCAATAAGGGCTATCCACCCTAATTTTGGTTTGTTATCAAGCATGAACCAATCATGGTTGTTGCAAAATTCCCATGGGTGTCCTTTCAAGAGGAAAACACAATCAATATTATAATCCATCCATGAATATAATATGAATATGAGTTTTTCAACCCAAAAAAATGGTTTCACAACATCTAAAACTAAAACAAATCTCATGTATGTGATCCCCCTAGATTCCAAATTGGCCAATTTTTTTCAATTTCTACATGCAAGATTGACATTCCTTAGGAGTTGCACTCAACCCTATGAATGTAATCACTTTTGTTTATGTCAATGATGTTTTTGCCTCTTACTACCTCAATGCACTACTTGTGATAGAATAGTGTTTGGAAGATAAGGTAAACTTCGACAATGCGCTCTTGCAATGGAAAAAGATAAGATAGTAATTTAATGTCCAAGTCACAAACATAAAATGGGAGTAACATGGAAGTGTTGGTCACTCCTCTTCTTCCAACCTCTTGCAAACAAGCCATTAAAAGACATCACCCTTTATGAACGACCTTTATGAACGACCCTAGATGACAACAAACAATAACCTGATCATTTGCTTGTGTTCCTCCAAGCATCATCTTTGAGCTTTCAAACCTAAGAAGTGATTTGTTTCCCTCCCAAACAAGATTTACTTGGATGTAGATGTTACTTGAGCATAAATGGTTGCAACTGTAATTACCAAGTTCAAAGGAAACAATTAAAAATTATGGAAAAAATCAATTTGTTCAGAAAATGCAATTCAATTTGGATTTGGCACAATGATCGAACCATTAACCAAATTAAATCGAAGCACATCCAAATTTTCCCATCAAAGATACAACCTCTCTATCACTTTATGTTGCAATCAATCTATCTCAGCTCTCACCTAAGTGAACTCTAAACATCGTTGTTGAATTTTTGTATGATAGATAAAAAGGATTCTAAGAAGACATGTGTGCATGATTCCCTGGAGGTTTCCAGGGTTTTTCCTCTACTATTGTCAAGCATCCACCACATCAATTTTGAGTACCAAATCTATGAAGCTTGGTGCTACCCATTCAAAATTGCAAATTCAATGTAGTTTTCTCCACCAACAAAAGCATATTTCTACTTCTTTAACAAACAAACTAACAATCAAGTTAAGATTGAGGCTTTAGCCCTCGAAGTCTTAGAAGCCATAAGGTTTGGATTTAAGAAAGTTATTACACGAGTTTCATAGGCAAAATGATCAAGAAACCATAAAATCAAGCACGGGACCCCTCCAACAAGGGAGATTGGATTAAGCAATTGATAAAGGACTATTACTTCGGGCACGTTAAGACTACAAACTTTGCCATCCCATTGATAGCATCCAAGTCAAAGATTATCAACCCTCATATAATGGAGGGTGGTTGGGAAAAAAAGGCTGCCTATGATCCCTGGGAAATAGCAAGATGGCATCCCATCACTTCAAGGTACATCACCCCCCATATATGTGTTATGATGTCACTCTCCAGCATCATTAACAATGACCCTTTATATAATTCTAACATGCGAAAGGGAGTCAATCGACCTAAAAATTCATTAATTCAGGGTACTAAATCGAAGCACTCAATCTCTCATCCTCTATACTCATCATCTCGTCTTTTGCACTCGACCTAGAGCTTACAACACATGTATGTTTCATCTCATAGGTTAGGAGTCTAATATCCCCCATATTATCTGTGAATTCATCCCAAACTATGGTAGACACAACAAAACAAACATGGGGAAGAACCAGGAAGAAAGAGCAGGAACCACAAGAACATATGTTTGACACCTAACAATGATTGAGAACTGAACATAACCTCCAAGGCACAATTTGAGACTTTAACCCCAACTTGAAGAGACAAAAAACAAATAGTCAAGGCCACAGTGGAGCAATTGCACCAAACATTGATGAGCTTCATAAAGAAATACATATAAAGAGAACAAAGGAATAGCTAACACAAGCTCAAATTTGAGGAGAAAGGCCTGGCCACGTTGAAGGGTCTTTGATTAAGCAATGCATGTACAGAGCCAACAATGGAGAAAGAACGCTTGGATCCAAGCTCCTCAGTCATCCTTAATTATGTCTAATTTTGTATATAGATACATTATAGAATGTATAAAATGTATGATAGTTCAGGCTTGCTCAATGTCTATGACAGAAATATTGTAATTTTATTTTGGTTTTACTATCTTTGTATGTAGGCAAATGGAACATATATGTCTGTCTATAGGACTTTGATAAAGCAGCCCAGCACATGGGCCTCCATGACTTTTTGTAGTTTGCTCGTTACTTTCACCATGAGAGTGTATATGTGTGTGTGTGCGTGTGTTTGTATAAAACTTATTTTTTCATTAAAAAAGAGAAACATGCAGTGGAGGAAAAGTTACCTTTTTTGTTAATGGCAGCAAGTATGATGATGGCAGACAGAATTTTAGTGAGAAGCAGAGAATCCAAGTGTTGCAGGGAGTCCAAATGAATATCACTAACCTATCACAAGCAATAAAGCTGCTAGCCTAGGCCCATAACTAATCTAAGATGAACCAACCTGATCATCATAGCAGCATAACAAAAGCCACATAGGGAGTATTTCACCAGAGCCAAAAAGGACGACAAAGGTATTATGCTTCCTACTGCTACAGATTGCACCAATTTTAGTAGTAAACAAAGAACTTCCCTTTGGAAAACTTTTCAAAGCAAGCAACTCTAAGGCAGAGTTCGAATGTGCCTTTGGAAATTCAATTACAATTCTGATATTGGACTGCATTCAAAAAATGACATTAGAGTCCTGGGTCACTTTATTAATCGAGAATAGTTTTAATTTAGTAACATCGACTTTAAACTGGACCTACCAAACTATATATGTTTTGACAAAGTATAAAATTTTAAATGATGGAAATCTTTGAAAAAATGGGCTCTGGTTATATAATATAAAGTCACGAGTACACCACAATTCTATTGAAATAACCATTGCATAAACTCACAATATACATTTGCATTGTAGGTAATGCTAAAAAGGTTCAAGATTATACCAGAACCAACTACTTTTGCAGCGACACCTGAGTTTTCCTGAATAGACTTTATTGTTGCACCTTGCTTTCCAATTAAACTTCCAGACTGTATGCCTGCTAGTAGCAATCGAGTTATTGTTGGTCCACCCGCAGCTTGTTGAGTTCGACCTACTTCATCTATACCTTCAATAATTCGTTTATGAACTTTAAGGATCCCATCCATTGCTGGGGAAATTGTTGCATCGGGTTCTTCCTTCGCTGAGACCATGACCTACAACATAACAAAGCAATGGTCACATTTATCATTCTGTGATTGAACTGAAATTTATTCAAGATCCTCTTTTAAAAATGCAACGTAAACAAAACAGGCAACACCAACAAAATATCCTAGGAATAGCCTGTGTATTGAAAAGTTAAAATATTCTGTGAGAGATATTTCCATCATGTGATCAGGAAGCTAAATCAAACAGCAGATGGGCTATCAAAGCAGGCATGTAGGTTCATTGCTGACGACGGGGTACCTGGAGGGTAACACAGAGGGTCTTCCTCCAACACAGATACCTGTTTAACTCTCTTGGCAAATTGTCAGGTCAATGAAGGATGATGTATTATTCCTTTGGGAGGATGACTGTTGTTTTCATATGTGCTGTAATGTATTTGTTTTGAAAATAGGTAGAAGTTAAGCTCGATGCTTATCTGCTCTTTTCAGCATATGACCATTTTTTGAGGAAAAACCTTTAAAACATGTGTCTTTTGTACTAGACAACTAGACAAAAGTTGTTAAAAAGATGTAGACTGGAGGATTAAAAGCAGGGCAATATGGCAGAGAAAGGTGATGAAAACACAATTTTTTTATAATTATGCAAATCATGAGAAGAAGATCAATACAATTTGGGAGATGAAGAAAGCAAATGGAAGTAAGGTAAAAAAAATCAAAGAAATAGCAGACTTGGGTGTATCATATTTTTAATCTTTATATTCAAACCCTAACAAAGTAAATATAACTAAGATTTTGAAAATCTCATCATATTTCCTGAGGTTTGTATTATGTAATAAAGGAAACCAAATGCTTATGAAAGAGGTAACAAATGAAGAGTTAAAAGTTGTCTTGTCACCTTTCAAACCAGATAAAAGTCCTGTGCTGGATGGTCGGCCACTGAAATTCAATTTAGGATTCTATGAACTATTGGAAGATGATCTTATAAGCATGATTGAGCAGGTCAAGAGTTGAGGGAAAGTCTTGGAACTTCCAATGCTACATAGATTACTGCCTTTTAATTTCCCAGGCAGATAACCCTAAAAGTTTTGAAGAATTCAGGCCAATTTCATTGTGCAATTGTATATATAAAATATTGGTTGTCAGAGTCAAAAGAATCTTTTCAGAAGGAAAATCAAAAGAACAATTTGGATTTCTAGAGTGCAAACAAATTCATGATGCAATAGAGTCAACCAATGAAAATATCCATTCTATGACACAAGAAATCATCCAGTTGTTGCTATGAAGCTAGATTTGTCCAAACCTTATGACAAGGGGTTTGAGGCAAAGGTGCCCCTTTTTCTCCATTGCCTTTTGTCATAATTGTTGAAATGTTAAGCAGAGCAATTCTAGAAGCCAAAAGAATAGGGGGAATATCTGGATCCTGGAGTAAAAATGGCAAGAGACTTAACTTTATCTCATTTATGGTCTGTGGATGATGGTTTGTTATTCATAAAAGGATCTATTAGGGAAGCAAGAAAAATAAGAAGTTATGGAAGTGCAACCGCAATTATGGAAGTCAATATCATAAAATCAATCATATCCTTTTCAGGTATGAATGTAGAGTTAGAGAGACATATCCTTCAAATTTCCCATATAGATTTTTGGCATTAGCTTACATTACAAAAGGGATCGTTGAGAAAATTAAGAAAAAGGTCTTTAGATTTCTATGGACTGGCAAAAGCAAACCTACAGGATCCCACTAGTCAAGTTGAAGGCAATTGCCAAGCCAAAAGATTAGGGGGGATGGGATTTGAAGAATATTCAATATTTTGGGAAATCTTTGGTGGCCAAAAGCTTATGGAGAGTCATCTCTCAGGAAAGTTTATGGAAAGACATAATAGTTCAAAAATACATAAATCCAGGGTCAATGATCAATCATAATAAACTAGATCTAGGGAGCATCTGAGGGTTGGAATGGATCCTTGATTTAGATGTAGGAACAAACATACGATTCCTGATAGACTGATAGAACAGGTATAGGATAAAAGCATTTACACTCAAATTTCAATCAGGTAGCAAACCAGACGCATAATAATTTATGGCATGAGTGGAAAAAGGAAGAAAGTTTTGGGATTGAGGATGAAGATGCAGTCATTTGTAATGTTTACGTTGAAAACCTGCACAGAAGTCATTTTAGAATAAATCAGGAGGAAGATTAAATTATTTGGTCAAAAAATCAAACTTTAGGCTATTATACAGCCAGATTAGGATACCAAGCCAATTTCTCAATGAAGCCAAAAACACTAAGCCTAGTGGCGCAAAAAGCTACGGAATGTAAAAGCACCAAAGAAAACAAATTTGTTTACGTGCTATAGCTATAATGAATAAGGTGTTAATATGGGAAATCGTGCAAAGAGGAACTAGACAGGGGCATGGAATTTGCATTTTATGTAGAGAAGATGAAACTATATCTCATTTACTCATAAAAAGCACATATGTCAGAGGGTTGTGGTGAAAGGTTGATCAGTTTCTTTGATCATTCAAGTCAAGGGCCAAAGAGTAGGAAGTAGTGAAGGTTGCATTTTATACATCTCTAAAAATTACTCAATCAACATGAAGGCAGCATTGGGTATGGAATCCAACATCTTAACAGAATTAACAGTTCCACGACTTTTATTAAAAGTTGCTATGGAGAAAAATGTAAGGAATATTCAGGTATATGGAGATTCAATGTTGGTGATCATGTGAATGAATGAATATGGTCAGCTTTTGCATATCCATTTGAAAAACTTAGATGATCAGATAAAGGAAAGCAAATAACTTCAACATAATTATTTTTGCTCATTTGTTTAGAGAAGAGTATGCAGAAACAGATCGCCTATCAAAGGAAGGTCACCAGGTTTTTTTTGAGAAATGTCTAATAGAATCTCTGGCTAAGAAGCTTTCATGCTACAAGGGACATATCTATGCCATCAAAGTCACCAAGGATTTGTAACTGACCTCATTCACACCTACACAGGGGGTTTAGAACCCAGGTCTAAACATTAATACAAGCCCGATCCCCTGACTGCTTGTCACTAGACCACACTCTGGTTGCCGACAGAAGGGTATTTTATGAAGAACTCAGAGATGAAGTAGTTTCAGTCTCTGAAGGCAATTACTCCTAAAGCAGTTTCAAAAACCCCTGAAGAATGCTGGTTTATTTTCTGGGTCTATTAGAGGGGTTTTTTATCCCCATATGCTTGTAATCAAAGTTTTTATCAGAGGTCATGGTCTGTGGGTAGTTATCAAACAGTTAATGATTTTTTTTGGATAGTGTGATGTGAAAACCATACATGTATCATCTCACATCCACCAGGCAACCTGCATAACCAAACACGTTCAGTTTTCTACAAGAACCACCAGGGTATGAAATGTGTCTTCAATGCAAGAAAAATTGCTTCTCCTCTAGAACCCATTATTGAAGCTACCTCAAGTTGGCATACCCTCTTAAAAGTAAATTATGCCAATGCCACTGACTCCCCTGGACAAATGTCCATAATGAGCATCTTCTTGCCTAATAGCCAACCAATACAACCCTTTACCTCTGTTTCATTGAGATAAACATTTTGTTTAATGTCATCAAGGATAAAGTCTCTATAAAACTACTTCTCTTCATACCTAAATTTTTAAACAGTTTTCTGTCAGAATCCTAAAAACCTATTAAACATGTCTTATAAAACAAATAATACCATGTTACGTAGGTAAACTAACTAGCTCATGATAAAAATGTTATCAATTTAAGATTTATTCTGGTCCAATTTGAGTTTTCATACATCATCCTAGTCTTCATGCAGAATATTCATCCCGTTTTCCTTAGTTCTTAAAAGTAAAATTCTGTCAATGCCACTGAATTCCCATGGGCAACCATCCATAACAATCATCCTCTTGCCAAGAAACTTACCCAATAGCCAACCAATACACCCTTTTTCTTCTTTGTTTCTATGGTGTAAACATTTTGTTAAATGTTATCAAGTCTAAACTGTCTAGAAAATTACATTTTTTCACAAATAAATCTTCAAATTGTTTTCCCTTGGATGCTAGGCATCTATTCTATAACCAATAAAACATGTCTTCTGAAACAGATAGTACTGTGTTAGGTAGGCAAACTAGCCAGTTCATTACAAACATTCTAGCATTAAGGTCACTTCTCGTCCAATTTAAGTATTCATATAGACATGCCAATGCTAAAGCCAGACTATTCATCCCATTTTCCTTGATTCTTCTTGTTTACCATCAAAGAACAGTAATAAATTTATGTACTTGTAAAACCTCTCATACTTCTTTCTGTCTAGAAAGTCCTCCTTATGGACATGACTAAGATAACTCTGTTTTAAACAAAGGTATGGTAGCTTAGTCACAAAGTCTTAAAAAAAACACCTGATTTGATTCTCCCTTTGGGTGCCTTATTTCTTATGAAAAATGGATATGGGTCTGTTGTAAGCTTTCTTTGTTTCAGAATGCCCTCTCTACTGCATTTTTCTCGTTTATTTTTTTTATGTTCCTACACTGCACTGATTTTTCTGATATTTTTTGAAAAAACCACTGCTACAACAGTAACGAACACCTGAGTCTACAAATATATTTTTCATAATATACAATTCTGTCTGCTGTAAAGCTGCTGCAACTTATTTCATATGTTTTTCTCTTATAATCTTGTACCCTATTTTCTGCCCTTTTTTCTCAAGCATAGGTCTGTGTCTGCTAAAAATTTTATTTGTTTATGCCTGCTCTTTGTTGTGTTATACTCCTGCATTTCTTAATTTTTGGTGTTGTCAAGTTGCACTAACGTTTCTAATTTTTTTCTGGAAAGCATGTTACAACTGTAAGCAACATCGAATTCAGCAAACATGTTTCTTAATCCACAGCTGCATCTATTGTAAACCTGCCGCAAAAAATTTCATCTGCTCTTCTTTTATAATATTGTGCTCTAAGGGGTGGCAGGAGTGAGATAGGTCGTTTTTTATCCCAAGGGAAGATAGGAGTATTGGTTAAAAATGGGGACATAGTTTTCCGTTTATCCCCTAATGTTTATGAACCACAGCAAATCAAAGCCATGTAGCACATCATTTATTAAACCTATGTCTTGGCACTTTATATCTCTGTCTCCAAGCGTGTGTAATGCATATGGAAGGAAGCAGACACTGGTCTATGGCATGCAAGAATTAAACGTCACTCCGAATTTTGTTCCCTATGCCATGGGTCTTCTTATGCAAGGTGGGATAATGGGAATTGTGGTCTGGTTCATGAATCTCAGAGTGTATTGGTTCCCGTCTACTCCACCAGATTTGAGGTTCAATTTTGCTTCTGCATCACTCTCCTGGGCTGAATGTTCTGGTGGTGGTCATTGGAGCCTCTTCTTCAGTTCATTCCTCCTGTTTCAAGAATCTCTGGAAGCTCTATGACTGTCAAGCAAATTCGGTAAGGAACTCTGCCTTGTTAAGGTTGTTGAATAAGTGGTTTGGTTTCTGGGGTGCAATTCTCAAGTATCTTCTGGTCTTTTCTTCTGCCTCTGGTCTCAGTTTCTTGATCCCCTGTGGCCAGTTTTGTGGGTTGCGGTCCTGCCCCTTGGTTTTGTGTCTTCACTCCAATTCTCTAGGTCCTCAGAGTTCATGATACAGAAATCTTTGGGTCAGTTTTCTTGAAGAGTGGATTCCTGACTGTTCTCAGAATTCTGAAATCTATTTTGGTTATTGCAGCTTTCTCTGTGTTTTCTTATCTATTAGCGTGGGCCTAGTGATACAAAATATGGGTGCAAGACACATGCAAATAACCAGATACCTGAAACACTGAGAGTCCCATGTAAGGCCTAATGTTTGGACATAGAAATAAGTTGATGTGGGCAAGATTAGAAATCAAAATTATAACTATTTAGTATTACAATTCATGTACAATGTACCCCCACAAAGGACCAAGAGCATAAATATTGATTGTGTGGGGACCAATGTGATAAACAATAAAATATCAACATATAACATAACATACAACATCAATATGACAACATACATTATATTATATTACACATTATCATGATGTTCTTATCACTTATAATCACCAATTCTAAGCCTAAGTCTAAAGATCATGACAGTGCATATATGAAAACAATACTTTCTTTCTACAAAGGAGTATAATAAATGCAAGAATTCAGATTTATTAGACTTCATAAGTAAAATAACAGAAATAAAGCAGTACATCAATAAGATGTTGAGGTGTTAACATTTTGAACACTATGATCACAGGGTCAAAGTCAAAGTTTGACCAGTCCTTTTTTATGTGTGAGACCTTTTTGGATTATGAACAAATATGTTTTGCGACTTTTTATATATATAATGTTATGATGAAATATTGACATATATGATGTTTGAAAGCTAAACATGTAAAATTGCCGACATGCAATTCCAGATACTGATCCTGGGAACACCCAAGGCAAAGGGGTAATTTAATTATATTCTTGAATAAGTTAATGTTTTGATTTTATTAATTAGCAAGAATGAATCGATGCACTTATGTTTGTGCAGGTACCATTGAATGTTATTTCTTGACACAGTCAAGGCCTCGGGTATACTGTGGACCTTAAGTGCAATGAGACATCAAGCAAAAGGCTTTACAGAATCAGCATAGAGCAGTTTCAGGGTAAAATAGCAGCATCAATGTCTCAGTGGCACCTAGGGCTACAAAACCACTGGTTGCACACCATATCCGTGACAGTCAAGGTAAACCAATTTTAAATGGACCTATTTTAAT
Organism: Picea engelmannii; assembly: GCA_009831015.1. Classification (NCBI taxonomy): domain Eukaryota; kingdom Viridiplantae; phylum Streptophyta; class Pinopsida; order Pinales; family Pinaceae; genus Picea; species Picea engelmannii. Next base: position 667,878 of record ML776809.1, read on the forward strand.
ACTATTGACTTACTAATATCGAAAGACTTGGGTATATCCCCAAGGTTTAGCTCAATCGGTTGGTGCCACTGTTCCCAGGACGTTGCTGGTAACCCAGCACTCTGGAGTCTGTACAGGTCCCCCACTTTGGTTCCCACGGGGTCAGGCACACTGAGTCTACACCACCCGCTTTAAATTGGGTCCCATCCTTGGATTGGGGGTAAGCGCCTAGGAGTTTACCAGGGAGTTATTACCAAAGGGAAAAGATTAAAAAACATGGGCGGAGGAATAATATAAAGCCTAAGTGAGTCAAAATTAAATAATGTCGGAAACGTAAATTTATGTAGACACCGTGGCTCCAGGTAAGAGGCGATAAACACAGATGGGAATCACACCATGAGAGACGTCAGGTGAGTGAAAGTTGAGTGCAGAAATGGTTGCAGGATTTAACGCCATAAGTAGCAGACATAACCCTACTCCCATCACCATGCACCAACCTTGAAGAGTGCATGGCACTGCCTGGAAAAAGCATAAATACATAGCTGAGAGATGAGTGAAAGTGTTGTTTTAACTGAATCAAATTGCAAAGGATTCAGAAAGCTTGAGGCTATTGCAAAGGGTTTCAATACTAGGGAAAGCATGGGAAGCAGAGAACTATTTTGCTGGTCATTCCAGGAATTTCCTAGAAGTAGCAAGCTCTGCTGGGTAAGTATGGAAAGTGTTCAGGAACATTATGAACTCAGAATTCTGTTTGATTTTAATCTATCAATTCAAATCTTCATGCAGTGAAGGGTTTGCATGCTAGAGAAAGCAAGGGAGGCAAAGAACTAATGTTGCTGATAATTCCAATAATTTGCTAGAAGTAACAAGCTCTGAGTAAGTGTGGAGAGAGTTAAGGAACCTTATGAGCTCAGAAATTCGTTTGATTTAATCTGTCAATTCAAATTTGCATATATACATTGCCACAACTATGGCCAAACCCTTGCTTGGCTACTACTCACATCAATTTATTGGATGGCAATTTGGCCATGCCAAGGTTTTATATGTCCAAAGTCCCTCATTGGTATTCCAGATGGGAGTAGTTTGATGTGAAGACTCAAGAGTATAAAGGCTTGGAGAGACACATAAGCTAATCACTAATGAACACCATCTTACTTGGGATTGTCTAGCAGATTCGTGATAGTTGATCACTGGTTGAGCTCGATCTTTGTTAGACTGGTAGAATTTAGTCTCGGGTTCGAAATTCACTGGCAAAAGTGACCTTCATTCTCTTGCTCAAATCATCATACAAACTTGTCGATACAAATATACAAAGCCATACGAAGCATCAAATGCAGACTTCAAGCCATACTGGAACTAGAAGCAGAGTGAAGGGAGGAAGAAGAAGAAGGGGGCTCTCCATCAGAGTCATCAATGACCACAAAGGTGACAATGCATTGTCTGATGATGTCCTCTAGAGAATACCCAAAACCAAGGTAGCCCAGCTGTATAATCCTCGGAGGATACCTGGATCTATAAGGGATCCATATCTCTTAACATCTAAGGCTGAGGGGTTTAGCTGTGTAATCTGGGAGGAGCCCTCAATCTAGACAGTCCATCTCTTCTAACAGGCTGAGGGGAAGAAGCTCCGAATGGAAGACAAGCTACCTGAACGAACCTAGAGGGAAATACTATGTATCAAGTGAGTCCGGCTCTGTGACCTTCTAGAGCCAGTCTATCTGTTGCAGTGGAGGGATCTGCTCCAGGATCTGGAACTAGAGCTCCTCGTAAGTATCACAGAAGTCAATCAGCCCGTTTGGGGGGGGTTGAGAAGAAACTCTTCCCAGTGAGGTCTAGTCAAAGAGGTCCATGCAAGGACCATAACCTATCTCTCATTAAAAGAGTCAGGAATCTCTCGTGTGAATAGCTAAAGGTGGAGAAGGAGCTTCCCGAGTCCCAATAGATAAGATAACATAATCGTTTTAATGTCTGACCATAACATAGGCCAATCAAACTAAGATAGTACATCAAATGTAAGTACAACGCAGGAGTGCCAAAGCAGCTCCTAAATCAAAAGCTAAGAACAGAGAAAAATGCAAAGGTCTAAGCACAAAACTATAAACTAAATGTCTAGGTAACTAAAAAAAAGAGTATAAGATGAGGTGCAGATTCAATAAAGGTGCTAGGGTCTGAAAATCTCAGTGTTATTAATGTCTGAGACTCTGACCACATAATAGGCCAATCATACTATCTGAGAAAGTATAAGAGAAGGTGCAGATTCAATAAAGATGCTAGGGTCTGAAAATCTCGGTGTTATTAATGTCTGAGACTCTGACCACAAAATAGGCTAATCAAATGTAAGTACAAAGTGAGAGTGCAGAAGCAGCTCCTAAATCAAAAGCTAAAGACAGGGAAAAATGTAAAGGTCCAATTACAAAACTATAAAATAAGTACTGAATGTCTAGTTAACTAAGAAAAGAGAGAATATAAGATAAGGTGCAGATACAATAAAGATGCTAGGATTTGAAAATCTCAGGGCTGAACAAAAGAGGCAGTGAAACCACCTTCTGTTCTCCTAATAGATGGGACATCTGAAGATGAGATGCTCATCCATCTCAGTCTCCTGTAAGTGATATAGGTAGAATGTCATCTCGGAGCATGAAATGTGGTGATCTGTCTCAACCCTTGGAGATGTATAGGAAAAGTACAGCCACCCAGGATTGGAAGCAAAAGCTACAGGAAATCCTGAAACAAGTAAAAACTTTCCTAAGCCTTTACATAAAACAATATCCTTGAGAAACTCACTCTTATGGACAACCAAGTATATGTAGCCTTGGGGTTAATGTTGCCTTGGCCATTTAGGAAAATTAAGACAGTGGCGCTAGTCCCATTAGCAACCTTGAACAAAACCTTGAATTATCATTTGATTTCCAGAAATTGACTTGGGAAGGCATAGGGGAGAATACAACCCAGTCGATATAGATATCACCCAACCTTTATCACAAATCTGGGTTGTTATTAAGATAAGATAATTTTATTAATGTCCAACGAATGACCACAAAAATATGTCAATGGGACTGAAGATTACAACAAGTATGAGTATAATGTGGGAGTGCAAAGGCAACTCCTAGATAGTGGACTGTATAGAAGTCCATTCTGGAAACTTGTCATGAGAAATTCAACAGAGGAACATAAAGAAACAAGTCAATTTTGGAAACTTGACATGTTAAATGCAACAGAGGAAAATAAAGAAACAAGTCGATTTTGGAAATTCGACATGATAAATGCAAGAGAGTAAAATCAACAGGTATCTCAATTTTGGAAACTTGATGTAGGAAATGCAGCCAAGGAAAAACAACATGTAAGTCTATTTTGGAAACTCAACATAGGATACACCACGAAGGAAAATCAACATGCAAAAGTCGATTTAGGAAACTCAACACAAAAAATGCAACAGAGAAAAATCAAGGAAACTCGACATAGAAAATGTGAACAAGGAAAATTGGCATACAATTCAACTTCAGGAACACAACCTAGGTAATGCAATGGAGGAAAATCGACAGACAGGTAACTTTTGTAAACTACACATAGATAATTCAATGGAGGAAATTGGACAAACAAGTTGACTGAATAAAAACTGACTAGAAACTTTAAAGTCTACTAGTATAAAAGCCAGTTCAAAATTACCCTTTTCTTTGGGATTTGTATTTAGATTTTAATGTTGATATTTATAACCTTATTTTTCAGTGCCAGAAATTTTGCCTATAAGGGACAAAATTCTCAGTATAGGTAGACTTGATAGGTTGATATCCTTGGAATGTAACTGTTTAGAAAGATATATGCCTCAGAGTAGACATATCAACATCTTTTGAATGAAACTATTGTTCCAAAATTGTAACAGCCATGGCAGCAAGGAAAACAGAAAAATATACATATGTATCTGAGATTCTTTGCAATCCTTTTCTTGAAGTATATAATGAAATGAAAATCAATATGGACTGCAATACTATACATTCTATATTTAACCACAATAACACATTCCTATGTAAAAACTTAAAACTTATGCATTCAGTCTCAAGTAAGCCTAAATTAGTGCCTTCAAACTGTAATAGCAAATAAGCAATTCAGCAGTCTTATAAATATTTTATTTTCACTGACATTTCCTTAGATGAAGGATTTAAAGCTGCATAAAACTTACAACACGCTCAGGGGTGCCTGAAAGTCCATCTAAAATCTTGATGCGAGATCTGGTCTCCTCGCACATTTTCTTGACAAACTCACCCTTTCGACCTATTATGCCACCAACCTTCTGACTTGGAACAAGCATTCGAAAAACATTCTCTCCAGGCCACCCAGGCCACTTTTTTTCAGCACCTGTTCCAGTTCCTATCTCTTCTTCTCTTCCCCTTTTCTGACCAGGATTGGCATTTCTAGGGATTCCAATTAAGTCTTTTTGTTCCTGCACAGATTCTAGAGGCGCTGCCATTTCCAGCCTGTCTGAATGGTAGTATACAGTAATTTAGACACTCAACTCAACCTGCTAGAAATCTCTGCACATACAAAATGTTTGTTTTCTTCATCAGTACAAGTGTGTCAAAGAAAAGATGGCAAGACATTGAAGACGAGAATAATAACATGTATCCAAAAAAATTAGAGGTGGCTCTCCAATATAGAAAGGAAATAAAAAATTCTAATGTGTTGTCATATCATCTGAGAAACTAAATAGCATTAGATAAGATAAGATAATGCTATTAGTGTTCAACAAATGACCACAAAAGCAGGTCAGTGGACTAAAAGTACACCCAGTGACATAAGGCACAACTTATTGAAAGATGTCACGGGAGCTTCTAAGGGAAATGACTCGCAAATGCCACTATGTGCCTCTTCACCCTTCAATGGGATACTCAGTTTCATTCAAAACATGGCCACCCTTCACAAAAATGCCTTTCTGATCTGCAAACCACTTTATAAAAATCTTTATCAAATCTTTGTTTTCAGGAGATACAAGACCAAAACAGATTGTTAGTTATAAGAAATAAGGGAATAACTACAGATATGCAGTCATGGTACCTGCTGACCACTTTTGGCCTTAAATAGCACTCTCGAAGTCCATCGCGCATTCAGATAAGTAGTTCATGAAAGGAAAGGGCAAAAATAGCTGAATTGACAAAGACAATGGCAAAAGACTCAACCCTCTGGACTTATATTGGGGAAGGCAAAAGTCTCAACCCTCTGAGGTCTTCGATATAGAACCTCAGATCCTAAGAATGCAATCGGTAAGTTATCAAGTCCCGTCCTGACTGAGTCATTGGCAACGATTATCAGACATCAGTTACCTTTCCCTAAATGTGCGTCACCTCACCAGGTTGAGGTGTCTCGCTCTTGAACATCCCTCTCGATAAACACTCCCTCAAACTTAGTGCCTGTAGTGCAACGCACACCTGGCCTTTTGTAACAAAAAGACCGTACTTTTAAAAGGATGCCCAAGTAGCCTCGGGCTTTTGCAACAGTGGTGTAAGTAGTAGATTTTTATGAGAATGGATGTCACTGTTAATACTGCCTAATAGATCATTTTGAGCTGGTGAAGCTCAGGACTCAAACATAACCCCGTGTACTTACTAGGCACCCACGTTCTCGCCGTGGCTTAGGAGGGTCCACAACAACCCCCTACGAAACTCAGGGCAAAACAAAACAGTGCAACCCTAGGGTATAACCTTCGACCAATGCACAAACTAAACATGTAATATTGAGCTAAAATCTCGATTAGCAGACCTTAATATAATCTATTTCCATCTTGTTGAGCAGGAAGACGGTCCATGTGCTTCCTGTGATAAACAGGGCAGCTCTTAGTACGCAGCGTCGACTAAAGTTCTAGCAAGTAAGGCGAATCTGAGCGGGGACGAATATATAATCTGGAAGCTGAGTGCGGGACCAAAGCAGTTTAAGCTCCGCTAATAGCAGGATATTTCACAGCAAACTGTGGAATACCTTTAAACGTAATGGCGAATATCTATAAAGCTAAGCTGCTACAGCAGAAGCCCCAAAATATAATAGCAGGTAACATAAATCCACATATTACACGGCATCTTTAGTTCAAAAAACCCAAAAAGAGTGCACAGAAGAAAGAGACTGCTAGTGTTTTTAAAAAAAAATAGCAGGTAACATAAATCCACATATGCATCTTTAGTTCAAAAAAACCCAAAAAGAGTGCACAGAAGAATGACTGCTAGAGTTTTTTAAAACTAATGGAGTATGGTCTGTTAGAGCTTACCTTTGGCTGTGCCGATCAGAGGAAACAGAGAATGTACTCGATGATTATACAGCATGTAGAGAGCTCCAAACTCGGGATGTAGTGTATTGTTCTCTACACTTTCACTTGATAAGAAGCTAAATCGGCTCTCAGTTTACCTATTTATACCAGTTTGTGTCCAAATTCAATTAATCTTATTTAAAAAAAAAAAAAAAAAACCCCACATGGGTAGGGTATAGGTGGGGTTTTAAGGTTCACACTTCCTTCTTAATTTTTTTGAAGTGTTATCCAAAATTCACGGATGTAGCAATAATTCCAGCTAAAAATCGCTGATTTTTTATAGTTCTAGGGTGCCTTGAGGGCTTCCGGGGGTCATTAAAGCAAAATCCGAGGGTTAGAAAGTTGAAAGTGCATTCGATCAAATCACAAATGTTCTTTAAAAAACTAAAAGTCTAAAAATAAAAGTTGTAAATGTCTTTTTTTATATATATAAATTAATAAAAAAATAAATAATATATATTAATTTTTGTTTATTTTAAATTTGTTAAATAAATTTATAATAAACAAAGTTTAATATATAAGACCTTGTCTACCTTCCATGTAAAGAAATAAATAGGTTAATTGCCCAAGATCCATAGGCATTTTTGTAGGACTGAAAGCTTATTATTTTGTGGAGCACCAACTAATCATTCTAAGTGGTAGGGTTTTGCTTGAATAATGGTGATGAGTGAGTCCATAACTCAAGTGGTATCGTTTTTTTTGAATAACGGTGATAAGTCAGCCCGATGACCCAAGTGGCATGGTTTTTTTCCTTGAATAATGGTGACGAGTTAGCGAGATGACCCAAATGGCATGGTTTTCTTTGAATAATGATGATGATTGAGCCCCCATTTGAAGATAGTAACCACTCATGATTGTTCCCACTATTAGTTGACAAGTGAATTATGATAGATTTTCCCACTATATAAAAAAATAAAAATAATGTTAAATTAATTAATTAATTAATTAATTAAATTTTAACTAAGACTTAACCTCACTTTTGTGTTGGCTACGTTCCCCTTAAAACTTATTGATTAAAAGTGCATCATGTTCTCGTGTTATTTTTAAGTCTTGATGATTAAAGATATGTGGAGATTTCACTCTGTGAGTTTCCAAAACATCCCAAGTTTGGAGTGGACACTCCACCCATCTTCAGGGACATATTAGCTATAAGAATGATAAAAAAGAGTTTGTTCTGGTTAAGATTAAATAGGAAGAATGGTAGAAAAGAGTATGTTGGGGTTAAGATTAAATAGGATAAAAATAATAGCACTTGAAGAGATTAAAAAAAAAAATGGATAAATTTTGAAAAAAAATTACTAAAATAAACAAAAATTTGTTTAAAGGTAGTTGAGGAAAAACATTAAAATTTTAAATTTTTTTTAATGTGAGGGATAAATGGATATAATTAATAAATATCAAATAAAGTGAGATGAAAGAAAGATGAAGAAGAAAGGAAAAAGAGGTTTGAGAGGGAGAATACTCTTACAGGTAGCGATTGAAGCCAAAAAAAGATATAGGAGAGGAAGAGATTTGAAGAGAAATTAAAGAAGATAAGATGAAGATATAAGGAAATAAGAGAGGGTAGGGTAGCAAATAAGATAGAGAGAAGAGGTTTATTGAATAAGATGATGGATAGTGGGTTTCCATGATTGGTTGAGTTTATAGCCATCTTCCTGGTTAAAATTGTTGGGATGTTTTTCGGTTTCGAGAGCTTCCTGAATGGCACAGGAGGAGTAATAAGGTGTTGATGCAAGGATTTTTGCTTGGTCAAAACAAATAAGATGTTTAGAATTTTGGGAGTGTTCTGCAATCGTTGACTTAGAGATGTGGTTGTCGAATGTGTTAGCTATATGCTCTTTAAGGCGGGTTTTGATTGAACGACATGTTTGGCCAATGTAGGATTTTCCACAAAAGCAAGGAATTTGATAAACTCCTTGGCTTAGCATAGAGTCAGATTTATGTTATTGTATGTTTTCTTTTAGGTCTATTGATTATGTTAGTATCTCATGTTATCTTTGAAATGTATTGATTAAAAGTACATTGGGTCAAGCTTTTAGATCGCTTCTACATGTCCATTAAGTTAAGGAGCAAAGTTCACCCTTTGTGTTCTCCTTAAAGCTTATTGATAAAAAAAATTATCAAGTTAAGGACCCAAGCCCACCTCCCATGTTCTCTTTAGTGTATGTTGATTAAGGGTTCATTGAGGATCTAAGCCTATCTACCATGTTTTCTTAATGCTTGTTATTAAAAGAATGTCGAGTAAAGCCACCAAGTTCTCCTTTAAGGCTTATTATAAAAAGAATGTTAAGTTAAAGATCTAATCCCACCCATCATATTATCCTTGAGGCTTATTATCAAAAGAATGTCAAGTTAAGGATCTAAGCCCACTTGCCACATTATCCTTAAGGCTTATTATTAGAAGAATGTTGAGTTAAATATCTAAGCCCACCACCATGTTCTCCTTGAGGCTTATTATTAGAATAATTCAAGGTTAAGAACATAATCCCTAAAGCTATTGTGTTCTCCTTAAGGCTTTTCGATTAAAAGTGTGTTCGATTAAGGACCCAAGCCCAACCTCATGTTCTCTTACAAACTTAATTATTAAGATTCGAATGGGTTGAGGCCCCGAGCCCATCCCATTTTCTCTATTAAGGCTTATTTATTAAAAGTTCATCAAGTTGAGAACCCAAGCCCACCCCCATTTTCTCCTTCAGACCTCTTGATTAAAATTGTGTTGGGTTAAAATCTTGAGCCTACCCCCATTTTCACCTTAAGTGTTATAGATTAAAAGTATGTTAAGCTAAAGGCATGAGACCAACCCCATGTTCTCTTCAAGGCCTATTGAATAAAATTGTGTCAAGATAAGAGCCCAAGCCTGCCCATGTTCTCCTTAAGGCCCACTAATAAAAATCCCATCAGGATAAGGACCTAATCCTACCCCCATATTCTCCTCGAGACTTATTAACTAAAAATTGTCCACCTAAAGAGCCTAACTCATCCCATGGTCTCATTTAAGCTTGTTGATAAAAAAAAAATGGGTTAAAACCCTAATCCAGACAAAGGTGCACTAACAAAATTAGGTAACCATGACAATAGTTGTCATGAGACCAACTTGACATACATGATGCTTATTAATTATAGTGTGGCAAATGGTGAAAGTAACTCATATATAAATGAATGTTACAATAAAATAAATAAAATAAACTGGTGCATATCAATTAGGTGTAGCTTGAGTGGTTGTGGGGAAAATTGTTACCCTCCCCACCCGGTTTCAAATCCCACTTTGAGACATGTTTTCTCTCAGTGAGCATGTTGTTGATGAGTTATATATGACCTATTATCTATCCATTCCATGATTTGTTGACCTAGCCTTATGCCTTGAAGAATCTAGGGTTTACCATGGGTACCCTTGTTCGAATGAGGGGAAGTGCCTGAGAGGTTTCTCTGTCATATGTTAACTAGAAAAAAGTAATTTGGTACAATAAAATTTGGGTTGCATCAAACTCAACTTTGTATTCACTAATAGAAATATAATGTATAATGGGACATAGAGAACAATAAGTTTCCAAGGATGGAGCATTGCAAGCCAATAGTAACCAAATCTATATGTGCAACTTGAATTGATATCTCTTATTTCTCTTAATGTTACTATTTGTTGACATTGATTTCTAGTTTTGGGCTAGTGTTCATTTGATGCCTTCCTCAAATATTATGAATTTGTAATGATGTAAATGAATATGCTAAGCATGTAAAAGACAGTTAGAGCGATTTTCTTATTGGTAACTAGAGTCAGCATTGGACATTTAAATGATTAGTTGGGATTGTTGAATTTCCTTTTTGTATTCACAAAAATTAGTGATATATCGAAGAGTGGTCATGCTCTAGTTCTTAGAAGACATTATATATTGAAAATGTGTGAATGCTAGAAGCATCTATGTAATTTTCATTCTATCTCTTAATAGAAATTGTGTTTTTTTTCGAGGAAAAAAAAACAAGAAGAATTATATAACAACAAATATATAACCATCCACTTATTACAAACCAACCAACCCATTCACAATCATAGGGTGATGTATAAGTAACACACCGAGGAACAACAAAATTATTTGTTTCTCATATATTCATATCTTGTAGATTACATATGTGCATAGAATTAGCCATGAGGGGTTAACTGGGCCAATAAAAGTGAGACGTTGTTATAGGCCCCATAAGCGTTCAATTCCTCCAAAAGGTAGTTGGTGCACTCTTGCAAGTGAAGCGTTGATAAGGGGTTGAGTTACCATGGTCGTTAAGTCATGTTGATCAATCATATGCCTCACAAGTGTAAACAATGTCCCATGCCTTGATAGGTGGTTGGTACTCGATATTTTAGTGTAAAAAGGAAACTTCTCTGAGTTTGCGTGTGTGTAGAAAATTTAGGAAGAAACGAGGAGAAGAAAAGTATATGTCATCATTGTTGGTCTTCCACCCACAAAAATGTGTTAAGTTGTATGTTTGTGTCAATGCACCCACTCTATTTTGGTCTTTGGGTATGCGATGATCATTAGTGCTCTAAATTAGGGTAACAAGGTATTAGTGCGACCAAGCTTTGGGACTATACACCCAAGTTGAGGTGTCAAAACTAAGTGGTTGTAAATATTGGCACAATTGTAACACAATGTCAATTTGTCACTTTGGTCTACACCAACATTAACCACTATAATGTGCATCCTACACCAAGGATGTTGTGTTATCTTGTACCTCTAATACAATGACCAGAATTATGCACCCATGCTTAGACACAATTTTGGATGAACTTCCTTTTTCTACGACTCATTTGCCCGTGATCTCAAACTCACTATAGGATCAAACATCCTCACTTAGGAGTTGTCGGTGCCCAGTAAGTGTCCCACTAATTATGGGAACTTTGTCTGAACCTACTTTAAGGTGTACCACTTGAGGCCCTGTGGCAACCCTCCTTTTAGTCTAACTTGATAGAGTTTTAATGTTCATTATCTAGTTTCCACCTACTTATATCATAGAACTTTATCCACCTATGTATCTACACCAACTTTGATAACATGCTCTTTACCAATCGATGTGATAGTTGTTAGGATATTTAGACACTTAGGAGTTAGTTAAGATCAACTTGGTATAATGTGTCTTTAAGTAAAAGTGTGTTTCTTATGCATTAGTATGCATTTGTAGTTATGTAATCCAATGGTCAAGATATGTTCTAGACATAGAGTGATAAGACAACTCATATTCACCTTTGTCTCAACAACTATATTGATCCATGGTTTAGCATCTGATTGGTCCATGATTTCAATTTAAAGAGCATGGAGAGTCATTTGTTGATGATCGATCGTGATAAACTCTCTTGTAAATATTTTTCTTTTGCATTAATATATTGTCTCTAGTGGCCACGTTGGTTGGGGTCGTGGATTGTTTCTCTCTTCGATGATTTTAACCACGTAAAAACATTTGTGTATTGGTCTTTGATGTGGTTGTGTAAGTGGTTACTAAAGGGGTTCATCCTATGTGGGATTACCCTGTTTTGTCAACCATGGTATTAGAGTCTGTTTGAAAACCCGTTCTCGTTGTTGATCGAGATCCTGAACCCGTGTTGCCACATTTATGGGTTCTACTATTTCTATGCATTTATGGGCTGAGTGTATTCCATTATGTCTGAAGCACTACTTTCAGTTGGAAACGTTGTTTGTTTCACTCTGTAATGTCCCATTTTCCCTAGGCACTCAGAATACCGTGGTGGTTTACACAGTTTCCCGTAAACCATTAGACGGATGAGCTAGGGAAACGATATGGGTAAAGTCACTTTCGAGTTATAAAGTGAAAACTTAGGAAAAGTGAGTTTATTAATATTAAACCCCTCTTTGAGGGTATTTCACTCCAAATATTAATTAAATGAATATTTAATGGAGGAAAAGAAAAAGTGAAAGAACATAAGGACGGGTGAGGGTTGAAAAGTTATTATGGACTATTCATTTAAAAAATTTGGTATTTGGGAAGAGCTCAGAGAGCTAGCGAGGGTTTCAGCTGGAAGCTCATTTTGGTGCTCGGATTCGGCAGTGAAACTATCTGCCCTAGCCGGGAGTTTGGAGAAGTCATTCCGGCTTTTCATTTGCAAGTATTGGCATCATGAATCGAAGAGATTCATTGAGGAAAGGATTTAATTTGTAGATTTGGGAAGAGGGGGCATTTTTTCTTTGGCACGAGTGGAGAGTTTGGGCGTTTCCTTGCGCTGGGTGCATCCTCATTTTCCCTATTGCGTGTTGTCTCCTGTAACTGAGTTATGCATCTTCAAGGGTGTGGTATCTCTGGATGGGCATGACCTTGAGTTGGCTATCTTTGTTGGTTATTATTTAGTGGGTTGCGTGTTACTCCTGCTGGCCGTGACCCCCATATCCAGGTGTTGTGTGCTGCTCAGGATGTTGCGTGGAAGGCAAGGGTGAAGTGTTGTTGGATTAACCTCTGTTGGATGGATTTACCTTGCATGGGCAAGTGTTATAATGATGTGTGGTGACTGTTGGATCATTCCTGTCAGCTGGAGGTGCAAGATATCCACAGGGTCGTCCCCTTTTTATCAACTTGTGTGATTAGCTCTGACATCTCTCATCGTTGTGTGTAATTAGAGGTCCCAAGTTCCATATATCAATCATTCTCTTCGATTTTGAGAGGTACTTTACTCCATTCTGATTGCAATAAACTCAGCCCATGCTATTTAAATAAAATCAACCTGAGTTTGATTATTCTGCTCATCTAATTGTGACTGTCTTCCATTATTATTTTATGGGTTTTACTTAATGTCGAAACAATATATTATGCATTTCATTGGGGAGGTATAAGGAGTTAAAAAACCATCAACACCAGCAAGCAAACGTAGAAATATACCGTTGTCCATTTAAAATTCATTTTCAGCAGCCAAATACATGATCATGCCAAGTGTTTGACGAAAGTCCAACATCAAAATAAGGGGGTTTTTCCGACTTTTACAACAAAGAATATTTCAGGGGTATCAGGGCATGATCCTCGCTAGCTGTGGGCGACATTGATGACTGAGGAAGGGCAGCAGAACATCACTTATAGGCGCAGAAGGTATAGGATCTTAGAGGGTAGAAGAGAAGAAATGGAGGACACTCCAGGGAAAAATGCAAATGTTAGTCTGACAGAGGACAAAGAGGACTGTTTGATCAAAGGGCTTATGAAAGCCTTACAGGATATTGCAGAGGGCCAGAGAGAGACCCGAGAGTTCATGGGCAGAGTCACAGGTTATGCTCTAGGGAGTAAGCATGGTGAATAAAAGGGAGAGAGTAGCAATAGAGGGCAGATGGAAGAAGGGAGAAACACATACAAACCTCATATTGAGGTGATCACTTCTAGGACCAACCCTCAGAACTGCCCTCACGACTACAGTGAGATTCCTAGGTCTACCATGCCAAAGTTCTTAGGACCACTGGAGACAGGTACAGGAGGGCAGGTAGAGTAGGACGAGCCATTAGCAGCCTATTTCCAGGAGTATAAGACCATGGATGCAGAATTGAGGGAAGCTATGACTTTTGCCGAGTTTTGTAGCTTCAAGGGGAGAAACAGGCCGAGGTTCTTCAACAGGGATCCCACGCAGAACTACGAGTTACAGCGCACGGTGGGCAAGCTCACTTTACCATAATTTGATGGGACGTCGAAGTGCACTACACGAGCTTGGGTGCAGAAGCTCGACACCTACTTCCAGCTGAACCCCATGGCGGAGACCGATGCCATTAAGTTGGCAACATTGCACTTGGAGGGTGAGGCACATGACTAGTGGTACCACGGGATGTCCACTCTGGGACATGCCCATATTGTCACCTATGCTGAGTTTACAGGGAGAGGCCTTTATATCAGATTTCTAGAGGATATCAGTGATGGTCACCGATATCTTCGAGGCCCGATTGGTGATGTTGTTCATAGAGGGGCTAACCGAGCCACTTCGAGGATGGGTGAAGGCTTACAAGCCTACTTCGCTACAGGATGCAGTTAGCAGGGCTAGAGACCTATAGGAGTCAGTACCCAAGCCCAATTTCACCCCGAGACCGAACTTCCCCACGAAGTTCAATGACAGGGGACCACCACAGAGGGATGGTGCAGGACAACAACAAAGAGATTGGGCAGGACAGCCATAGAGGGATTGGACAGGCAGGAACAGGATGGATGATGCTACCAGGCAGGATCTGAGGAGGAAGAAGTTGTGTTTCAGTTGCCAGGAACCATGGGTACCAGGTCACAGGTGTGCAGGCAAGGCCAAGACACACTACATAGAGGTGTTTTCAGATAGCGGGGAGGATGAGGAGGTAGGAGAACAGGGACAGGAGGAGGACCCACCGATGGCAGAGGCAGAGCAGGCATCGATGGAGAATCAGGGGACTATAGCATCACTCTCGGGGATCCCCAGGTTTCATACCTTCAGGATGAGGGGAGGAGTACAGGGACACAGAGTGACAGTGTTGGTGGATGGCGGGGCATCCCACAATTTTATCGATGCTTCATTGGTAGAGTGGAAGGACATTACCACCGAAGCCTTTGAGGGCTTTTCAGTGATCATACCGGGGGAGAACACCCTAAACTACACCAGATACGTCCCACAGATGACATTAAGCCTAGGGAACTACACGATTACCGATGACTTCTTCGTGGTGAAGGTGCCTGACACCAATGTGGTGTTGGGAGTTCAGTGGTTATACTCCCTAGGGAAGTACTCCAGTAACTACCAGACTACAGAGATGGAGTTCCAGGGGCAGGATGGCAAGAGAGTGGTTTTGAGGGGCATGAATACTTATCCTCCCAAGATAGTGACCGCAAAGAAGATGGAGGCAGTAATGAGGCAGGATGGCATTGCATGGGTTGCAGAGCTTCAGATTTTAGTGCAGAAGCCCAAGGGCGAGGAGCCCAAGGGCGAGGAGCCCAATTTTTCGAGAGAGATAAAGGCCTTGCTTAAGAAGCACTAGAAGGTCCTTGGTGATATACCTCCAGGTAGGCCTCCAGACAGGGGCTTTGAGCACATCATCGAATTAGAGGAGGGTACGAGAGCAGTGATTACCACTCTGTATAGGCACCCCAAGGCCTATAAGGATGAGATAGAAAAGACCATCAAGGAGCTACTGGCGATGGGTCACATCAGGCCGAGTTCGAGTCCCTTCGCTTCTTCTGTAGTGTTGGTGAAGAAGAAGGATGGGACCCTCAAAATGCGCATTGATTACCGAGCCCTCAACAAGAGGACCATCAAGAACAGGTACCCTATACCCCGGATTAATGAGTTGATGGATGAGTTGAGAGGGGCCAAATAATTTTCGAAGATTGATCTACGGTCAGGCTATCATCAGATCAAGATGCGAGAGGAGGATGAATACAAGACAACCTTCAGGTGCCACTATGGGCACTACGAGTTCTTGGTGATGCCTTTTGGGCTAACCAACGCCCCGACCACATTTCAGTCCTGTATGAACCACACGTTTAGCAAGCAGCTCAGGAAATATTTGTTGGTCTTTTTCGATGACATTTTGGTCTACAACCGCACTTGGGAGGAACACCTCCAACATCTAGATGAGGTGATGGACATATTGGACAAACAGGAGTGGTATGCGAAGTTGTCCAAATGTGAGTTTGGGTTGACAAAGATGCTCTATTTGGGGCATGTGATTGGAGATCAAGGAGTGCAGGTGCATTGGGACAAGATCCAAGCGATTCGTGATTGGCCTCCGCCAAGGAACACTACAGAGTTAAAGAGCTTCATGGGCTTATGCACTTACTACCGGAGGTATGTGAAGGGTTTTTCTTAGCTAACAGCCCCACTGACAAATTTGACCAAGAAGGGGGCCTTTGAGTGGACAGATGAGGCACAGGGAGTCTTTGACAGGATGAAGGACATCATGAGTTCGTGCCCGGTCTTAGCTTTTATGGACTTTACCCAACGCTTCGTATTGGAGTGTGATGCATCAGGAGTAGGTATTGGAGCTGTGCTTATGCAGGAGAATCATCCCATAGCTTTCGAGAGTGGAAAGCTTAGAGATTACGAGAAGCTCTACTCTATTTATGACAAAGAGATGTTAGCCATCATGCATGCATTGTCCAAATTCAGGCACTATCTAGTGGGCAACAGGTTCAAGGTCAAGACGGATCACAACAACCTTCGATTCTTCTTGGAGCAGAAGGAACTTAATGATAGACAATAGAAGTGGGTGAGCAAGATCCAGGCCTATGACTTTGAGATTGAATATGTGAAGGGGAAGAACAATGTGGTAGTAAACGCTCTTTTTAGGATGCCCCCTACTCTATCTTTGATGGACATATCGGAAGACTGGAAGAGTCTTCTATTGGTCGAGTACTCCAAGAACAAGTTTGCTTGCGAGGTCTTGGATGGACAGGTTATGGATGACAGGTACAGAGTGGTGGATGATGTCATCTACTACAAAGACCGAATTTATTTGGTTCCAGGTTCACACATTAGGCAGAAGATCATGCAGGCAGCCCATGACTCACCGTTAGCAGGACACCAGGGGTTCCTGAAGACTTACAGGCAGGTCCGGGAGAGGTTCACTTGGAAGAACCTCAAGGGAGACATACTGAGGCACATTCAAGAGTGCGGAGTTTGCCAGCAGAACAAGGTGGAGCACACCCATCCGGCTGGATTATTACAACCATTGCCCATTCCAAATCAGAAATGGGAAAGCATCTCCATGGATTTCATCACCGGGTTACCTAGGGTGCAGGGGAAGGATTGCATTTATGTTGTGGTGGATAGACTCACCAAGTTTGTCCATTTCTTCGTTATTCCTTCAGACTACTTAGCAGCACAGGTGGTCGAGCTATTTTTCAGGGAGATTTTCCGCTTGCATGGGTTGCCCAAAACCATTGTCAGTGATAGAGACAACAGATTCATGGGAGGTTTTTGGCAGGAGCTTTTCAGATTGGTAGGTACCAAGTTGACACCGAGCACTAGTTACCACCCACAGACTGACGGACAGACAAAGATCGTGAACAAATGGGTGGAAGGTTATTTGTGGAATTACATTTCTGGGCAACAGAGAGATTGGGTGAAGTGGTTACACCTGGGGGAGTACTGTTACAACACCACCCATCACATGTCCATTGGCATGACCCCTTTTCGGGCACTCTACGGCTACGAGGCCATGACTTTTGCAGACGTTGTATTTGGTGACAGTATGGCACCTAAGGCCAGAGATTGGATACAGGACAGCCAAGATATTCTAAGAGCATTGAAGGAGAACATGAGGGTGGTCCAAAACCAGCAGAAGACATATGCGGATAGGCACTAGACCGAGTGCTCGTTCGAGGTCAGAGTCTTAGTGTTCCTGCGATTACAGCCATACCGACAATCTTCATTGAAACAAAAGGGGGCCGATAAGCTCAAACCTCGATACTATGGGCCCTACAGGATAACTCAGAAGGTGGGGCAGGTTGCATACGAGCTAGAACTACCTGAGGGGAGCAAGATTCATAATGTGTTTCACGTATCGTGCCTTAAGAAGGTGATAAGACAACATGTGGTTGCCTCACATGAGTTACCTCCCTTGGATGACGAGGGACGGTTGGCCACAAGCCCCAAAGAGATTCTACAGGTACGAGAGAGGAAGCTCCGTAACAGGGTGGTCAGGGAGTTTTTGGTGAAATGGAAGGATCTACCTGTGAAGGATGCTACTTGGGAGAACGAGCAGGTGTTACAGTTTCCGGGTTTGAAGTTGCTTGAGGACAAGCAAATTCGGGCAGGGAGGACTGTAATGTCCCATTTTCCCTAGGCAGTCAGAATACCGTGGTGGTTTACACAATTTCCCGTAAACCATTAGACGAATGAGCTAGGGAAACGATATGGGTAAAGTCACTTTCGAGTTATAAAGTGAAAACTTAAGAAAAGTGAGTTTATTAATATTAAACCCCTCTTTGAGGGTATTTCACTCCAAATATTAATTAAATGAATATTTAATGGAGGAAAAGAAAAAGTGAAAGAATAAAAGGACGGGTGAGGGTTGAAAAGTTATTATGGACTATTCATTTAAAAAATTTGGTATTTGGGAAGAGCTCGGAGAGCTAGCGAGGGTTTCAGCTGGAAGCCCATTTTGGTGCTCAGATTCGACAGTGAAACTATCTGCCCTAGCCGAGAGTTTAGAGAAGCCATTCCGGCTTTTCATTTGCAGGTATTGGCATCGTGAATCGAAGAGCTTCATTGAGGAAAGGATTTCATTTGCAGATTTGGGAAGAGGGGGCATTTTTTCTTTGGCACGAGTGGAGAGTTTGGGCGTTTCCTTGAGCTGGGTGCATCCTCATTTTCCCTGCTGTGTGTTGTCTCCTGTAGCTGAGTTATGCATCTTCAAGGGCATGGTATCTCTGGCTGGGCGTGACCTTGAGCTGGCTATCTCTGTTGGTTATTATTTAGTGGGCTGCGTGTTACTCCTGCTGGCCGTGACCCCCATCTCTAGGTGCTGCGTGCTGCTCAGGATGTTGCGTGGAAGGCAAGGGTGAAGTGTTGCTGGATTAAACTCTGCTGGATGGCTTTACCTTGCATGGGCAAGTGTTATAATGCTGTGTGGTGACTGCTGGATCATTCCTGTCAGCTGGAGGTGCAAGATATCCACAGGGTCGTCCCCTTTTTATCAACTTGTGTGATCAGCTCTGACATCTCTCATCGCTGTGTGTAATTGGAGGTCCCAAGTTCCATATATCAGTCATTCTCTTCGATTTTGAGAGGTACTTTACTCCATTGTGATTGCAATAAACTCAGCCCATGCTATTTAAATAAAATCAGCTTGAGTTTGATTATTTTGCTTATCTAATTATGACTATCTTCCATTATTATTTTATGGGTTTTACTTGATGTCGAAACAATATATTATGCATTTCATTGGGGAGGTATAAGGAGTTAAAAAACCATCAACACCAGCAAGCAAACGTAGAAATATACCGCTGTCCATTTAAAATTCATTTTCAGCAGCCAAATACATGATCATGCCAAGTGTTTGACGAAAGTCCAACATCAAAATAAGGGGGTTTTTCCCACTTTTACAACAAAGAATATTTCACACTCGAAAATGTTTATGCTTACCCAAGATACGACCATTTTTGTCAGATCTGGAGGTATAAACTTGGAATACACCATTTAAAAAAAAAATCTTATAGTGTTAATATTTCAGTTTTTCTGTTTTTATTTCCAGTTTGTTACTCTTTCTAGTTTGTGTATGTTCTTTGTCGTGCACTCTATGCAATCTCGGAAAATCAGAAACATAACAAAAAATGTTTTATTTTCTACACATGCTCTTTGTTTTGTGCTTTATGCAAGGTGAACAAATCAGAAACAGAGAGAAACTTGCATTTTCCAAGTAAATTAATTGAGATCTAACCCCATTATTGTTGAGATTCATAAATTATTTTTTCGAAATCTCATTTGTTTTTGTGTGCGGCTGTGTTGAAGATTTTTGCAAATAAAAACAAGGGTTTTGAGGATAAGCACACACTTTAAGGCAAATAGTTAAAAAAAAAACTCCTCCTTCAATGAAATTGTTATATATTTTGCACTCACTCACTTGGTTGAAAGTTATTTTATTTAATTAGAGGTCTTGAGTTCAAGTCTCTTGTTTTCAAAGTTATTTTTTGAAAGAGTTCATGGAAACTTGAATTACCTCATAATTTTATTATAAAATGCATTTCATTTAAACTCTAAAAGTGAATCATTATAAAACAAGTGTTGCATGGCAGCGTAGTCCCTGCCAGGTTGGAATGCGAATAAATGTGACCGAGTACAGACATGTGGGTAGGAAGTTGAAGTACATGTGGTTTTCATGCAAAATATAGTATTCTCGAATTAGTTTTTTCCCGAAATGTATAAAAAAAAATTAACATTTAAAAGGTTCTCGGACACAAAATATTTAGCATTCCCGAAGTAGTTTTCTACATACATTCGTGGACAAAAACACCAAAAAAGTAGTTGGATCGCTGGTTCTTGGGCTGGTGGGTTGAAAATTGGACTTTTGTTGTTTCGTGCGCTACAAATAGCACCCAGAGTTCTGGGACATACAAATTGACAATTGGACTTGTGGACTATTTGAAATTTAAGGGCCTAAGTATGTTACATAGGTTCATGGACAAAAGCACAAAAAAACTAGCATTCCCAAATTAGTTTTCTTTAAAACAAGGGCTCTTGGACACAAGAAATTAAAATTTATCAAATTATAGGTTCCTGGACAGCATAAATTATACATACCACATATCTAATTTGATTAAGTAGATATACAGAGCATGCACAGAACCCTCATTCCGGGTTCTCGGGCTAGCGGGCTGAAAATTGGGGTTTTATTGTTTTGTGCCCTACAAATAACACCGAGAGTTCCGCAATATACAAATTGACAATCGGTCTTGCGGACTATTTGAATTTTTGGATCGCGGGTTCTCAAGGTGGCGGGCTGAAAATTGGGCTTTTGTTGTTTCATGCCCTACAAATAGCACCCAGAGTTCCGGGACATACAAATTGACAATCAGACTTGTGGACTATTTGAAATTTAAGGGCCTATGTCTGTTACATAGGTTCGTGGAAAAAAGCACAAAAAAACTAGCATTCCCGAATTAGTTTTCTTTAAAACAAGGGCTCCTGGACACAAGAAATTGAAATTGATCAAATTATAGGTTCTTGGCCAGCATAAATTATACATACCAAATATCTAATTTGATTAAGTAGATATACAGAGCATGCACGGAACCCTCATTCTGAGTTCTCGGGCTAGCGGGCTGAAAATTGGGTTTGTGTTGTTCCGTGCCCTATAAATAGCACTGAGAGTTTCACGATATAGAAATTGACAATCGGACTTGCGGACTATGTGAATTTTTGGATCGCGGGTTCTTGGGGTGGCGGGTTGAAAATTGGGCTTTTGTTGTTCTGTGCCCTACAAATAGCACCCAAAATTCCGCGATATACAAATTGATAATAAGACTTGCAAACTATTTGAAATTTAAGGGCCTACGTCTGTTACATAGGGTCGTGGACAAAAGCACAAAAAAACTAGCATTCCCGAATTAGTTTTCTTTAAAACAAGGGCACCTGGACACAAGAAATTGAAGTTTGTCAAATTATAGGTTCCTGGATAGCATAAAATATACATACCAAATATGTAATTTGATTAAGTAGATATAGAGAGCATGCACGGAACCCTGATTAGGGGTTCTTGGGCCGGCGGGCTGAAAATTGGGCTTCTGTTGTTCTGTGCCCTACAAATAGCACCGAGAGTTCCGCGATATACAAATTGACAATCAGACTTGCTGACTATTTGAATTTTTGGATCACGGGTTCTCGGGCTGGCGGGTTGAAAATTGGGCTTTTGTTGTTCTGTGCCTTACAAATAGCACTCAGAGTTTTGCGATATATAAATTGACAATTGGACTTGCGGACTATTTGAAATTTAAGGGCCTACGTCTGTTACATACCCTTATTCCGGGTTCTTGGGTTGGCGAGCTAAAAATTGGGCTTCTGTTGTTCCGTGCCCTACAAAAAGCACTGACATTTGCACGATATACAAATTGACAATCGGACTTGCAGACTATTTGAATTTTAAGGGACTCGTGTCCAAAAAATCTGGCATTCCCGATTTAGTTTTCCTTACACACGCTGGTGGACAAAAACACAAAAAAATAGTACTAACATCCGTTACATAGGCGCTGGCGGGCTAAAAATTGGGCTTCTGTCGTTCTGTGCCCTACAAAAAGCACCGAGAGTTCCGCGATATAGAAATTGACAATCGGACTTGCAGACTATTTGAATTTCAAGGGGTTCATGTCCAAAAAATTTGGCATTTCCGATTTAGTTTTCCTTACACACGCTAGTGGACAAAAACACAAAAAAATAGTACTGACGTCTGTTACATAGGCTGGTGGACAAAAGTATCAAAAAAATAACATTCCTGATTTAGTTTTCTTTAAAACAGGGGCTCTTGGGCCTCTGTTGTTCCATGGCCTACAAAGAGCACCCATAGTTCTGTGATATACAAATTGACAAGCGAACTTGCGGACTATTTGAATTTTAAGGACCTTTGTGGCAAGTAGTATGAAAGACATGTGGTAAAGATGCAAGAAATGACATACTCTTTATATGTGTTAGTAGGAAAAAAGTAGTGAACACAATTTTATGACATTTATATAAAAAAATAATAAAACGTGTTACATATTCGTGGAAATTTAAAGAAACGTATATATATGTGTGTGTGCGTGTGTGTGTGAAATATGATATCTCAAATTTGAGTGAGTGATTTATCTCATATTTAATTATGAAAATGACCAGGCAAGAGAAAAATACAAAAGAATTAGCATTCTCGAATTAGTTTTCTTTAAAACAAGGGCTCCAGGACACAATCAAAATTGAAATTTATCAAATTATAGGTTCCCGGACAGCATAAATTATACATATCAAATATGTAATTTTATAAAGTAGATATTTACTTTTAGACATACGAAATATGTACTTTTATAAAGTATGGGGATGAGATTTTCTAGAGCATGCACAGAGTCCCATACTTAGCCAGTTTTTGGATCGTGGGTTCTCGGGCTGGCGGGATGAAAATTGGGCTTCTGTTGTTTCGTGCCCTTCAAATAGCACCCAGAGTTTCACGATATACAAATTGACAATCGAATTTGCAGACTATTTGAATTTTAAGGGCCTACGTCTGTTACATAGGTTCGTGGACAAAAGCACAAAAAAACTAGCATTCCCGAATTAGTTTTCTTTAAAACAAGGGCTCCTGGACACAAAAAATTGAAATTTATCAAATTATACATACCAAATATGTAACTTGACTAACTAGATATATAGAGCATGCACAAAACCCTCATTCCATACTTAGCCAGTTTTTGGATCGCGGGTTCTCGGGCTGGGAACCTGAAAATTGGGCTTATGTTGTTTTGTGCCCTACAAAAAGCACTGAGAGTTCTGCGATATACAAATTAACAATTGGACTTGCGGACTATTTGAATTTTAAGGGGCTCATGTCAAAAAGATTTAGCAGTCGCAAATTAGTTTTCTTTACATATGTTTTACATACGCTGGTGGACAAAAGCACAAAAAAATAGTACTAATGTCTGTTACATATGGTGGTGGACAAAATGACCGAAAAAATAGCATTCTCGAATTTGTTTTCTTTAAAACAGGGGCTCCTGGACACAAGAAATTGAAATTTATCAAATTATAGGTTCCTGGACAGCATAAATTACACATACCAAATACGTAATAATATAAAGTAGATATTTACTTTTATACATACGAAATATGTACTTTTATAAAGTATGGGGATGAGATTTTCGTGGGCCTCTTTTGTTCCATGGCCTACAAAGAGCCTCTTAAAGGGCCTATGTGGCAAGCCGTATGAAGATATGTGTGAGTAGCAAAAAAGTAGTGAACACAATTTTATGACATTTATATAAAATAATAATAAAATGTGTTACATATTCCTGGAAATTTAAAGAAACATATGTGTGTGTGTGTGTGAAATATGATATCTCAAATTTGAGTGAGTCATTTATTTCATACTTAATTTTGAAAATGACCAGGCAGGAGAAAATATGCATAAAAAAAAAAAAATTGAAATAAAATAAACAAAATGTCTTCACATTCAGCATAGCTGAAGATAAAAATCTAGGAACACATAAATATATAAGGAGACAAAATAATAGTTTTATTTGGAATATATGAAAAAAAGAATTGTTTGTTACATATTCCTGGAAATGTAAATGTGTTTGTCGTATAGACTGGGATTGGGGCTCTTGCAGATCATAAGAGAAATATGTACAAGAAATAGCATTGTGGAAAGTAATACCTGAAAAGTAGAAATGGGAAGATATCATTTTTTGGCTATAGATTTGTATTCAGAAAAGGTGGAATAACTCGATTGATAAAGAAAGGACTATCAGTATACACTTACATGCATGGTACATATAAGTAATGTCAGTATTTGCTTGCTGATGCCTTTTCCTGTTGGTTTTTGTCGCCGACCTGCTTGAATAACTGGATTGATAAACAAAGGATTTATAATGATGTTCCATATAAGTAATATTTCTATTTATTTGCTGATGCATTTCCCTGTTGGATTTTGTTGGCAACCCACTTCAAGTTCTCTTCCATATAGCTTCTCAAGGGGGTGACATTGATGTCATTCCAGATTTTAATGCTAAAAAGTTCATTTTCTAATTCGCTTAGGTCAATAGAAAGATTAGACAGAGCCTGATGAATGTCTCCATTCTGTACCGAATACCGGACTAACCAGTTGTCCAAGTCTTCTTCATGATATTATAGAATTCTGTAAAAAAATTCTAAAGACAGGGCCTTAAAATTATCAACTTGTTTATCGAAACCTTGCTTGGTTAACGCCAGGGAGTTGACGATTAAGCTGGGGTCCTGGAAGTCGTTTGTCCTTCCGGCTAACTCTATTTTTGTGAGCTTTGTGAATAATGTTTATTTCTTTGATATTGCTTGCTCACATGATTGGACGATCATATACAAGTTCTTCACCTTCTCTTTCCAACATGCTTCTAATTGAGTGAGTCATTTTTTTGGACGGGAGATCATGTTGTCTTATTCTCGTGTCTGACATGTTGTTGACATGAAGGGAAAAAGGGATGACCGTGTGGACATAGAAAGTTTCTTCATTTTTTAAATCCGTCTGCAGAAGTTGGAGCAAGTTATGTGCCCTGCTTCCCAGGGAATCCATATTCTGTGATGTTTCTCATGCCTTAGTAATCAGTTCCATTCTTTTGTTGATATTTTTCTCCACATACCCTCTACAGGATGTAAGGAAGCTGGAGGACCCTTTTAGATTTTCTACAGGGGTGCAAGTAGTCCCAGGCATGGCTATTTCCAAAGGGCTGCCAAGCAATGGCATAGGAAACAAAGCTTCCTCTAATTCCTTAATCCGGTTCTTTAGTCTGGCATTCTTGGCCTCAATGAGTCCAACGGAATCATGAAGAGCATCTCCGGTTGCCATGTGAAGTTGAGAGATTTTGGATGCCTGCATATTGGCAAGGTCAAGTTCTGAACGATGTTTTCTTTTATTATTTTTTACATCTCTTTTTTCAATGATTATTTTTTTTGATTCGCTTTCAAAAACAACACTCTGGAATATGAAGTATTCATCTTTGTCAAACAATTTGGTATCAACTATGTCCATTGGGTAGACATGGTGAGTTGCATCTCCAGGCTAATCAAAGTTGCAGAATATGTTATCCAGATCAACGTCAAGATCCATGTTTTCACTCTAAATTTCGGGATGCTCCGCTTGCCCAACAATTCTTTTTCCCTTCTTCTGCACGGGAAGCTCGTGAAGAAGATGTTCATTGTATCTCTACAAAACTATTGTGGAGTTGTTGCCAATAGTTTATGAAAACGTTGGTTTGCTCCAGATGCGACTTGAAATGAAGAAATGGAGGGGACAATATAACCCCCCAAAAACGTTGGTTCAATGTGTGTGAATGGAAAATCTCTACATTAATGACAATATCTATGCGTGATGTATGGTGACATGTTAGAAGTAAAGCTTAATTATTGCATACTTAGAAGTGCGAAGGTGGCGGTTACGGCGAACACCATTTAAGGATTGGAGGTTTCGTGAAGGAACCAAGTTGACGGCGTGCGAATGGCATTCCATGGTATTTGAAATTAAGACTGGGAAGGGATAACAAAAGCCTCCGAAAATATTGCATTAACGACATAACTTCTCGAGCCTTGCACGCATCAATGACAACATAGACGGTGCATGTAGGATGACCTGTTAGCATTAAAGATTTAGAAACAAGACATATATATAAACATTATTTCTTATTATGGACACGTGCGAAGGTGACGGGGACGAGGAAGAGCAAGCAAGGAAGGAATGGCCAAGTCTGAAACTACATGGTGAAACTGGTGAATGTCCAATGGTGAAACTGCACGAGTTGGAATTGTTGATTGCAAAAAGCGTAAAACATAAGAGGGCATGATGGTGGAGTTCAGCGGAGGGTTTGTATATTTGCTTAATTGCGGGAAAGTGGCTAAGTATGGAAATTGTGACTTTGTGTAGGCTTTCAGGGAGCATAGCGAAGGGAAGCATGTACAGTCTTTGGATCGCGGGTTCTCGGGCTAGCGGGCTCAAAAGTGGGCCTCTATTGCTCCATGTCTTGCAAATAGTACCCAGACTTGCGCGATATAGAAATTGAGAAGC
>ML776809.1:717097-729005 GCA_009831015.1 Picea engelmannii
AAATACCCAATGTAGGTAGGACAACAGGTTATAATCAATAAAGGATAATATATTAAATAATAATGTATATGAATATGAGATGATGAGTACAATAAGAATGAGGGCCTTATATACGCACATAGGGGTGCCCTTCCGCGAAAAGACGTGACCTTTCGCTGGGAAGGTGTCTCTTCATTATTATTCATTAACTATTTATGATGTATTTATACTTATTATTATATATTATGTTCATAACAACATGAGGTATGCATTTATGCTTGAGGATGGCCATGTGCTCATACGGTCAGAGAGAGTGGCCTTGGATGCAACAGTGAGGCTTGGCATTAGGTAAGGTATGATGCACATGTTGTTGGGACGACCTGTATTGGGGTCCAGTGGATTTTTGGATTCAAATTATGTGTCAGAGAGTGGGCAGGTTGCACGGGAGAGAGAGTTGATAACGGGGACTCAGTCCTATTGCAGGGCTCTCAGAGGACTCAACATGCATGAGTCTACACAAATGGATGCTCATGAGAGTGTGCAGTCTCCTAGGAGCATGTCTTCAGATCATAGATCAATAGAGGTGGCAACAAAGACTTCCAATGCAGTGGGAGCGGTGGATTCATGTTAAGAGGGAGCAAAGGCTTCTAGTATAGAGGGAGCAAATATGACAATTGATGAGTTGGAGATAGATTCTAGTGGTGATACCAGAAGTACCTCTCTCACTAAGAGGGAGTGTTAGGTTTGGTAGCTCAGAGGTACTTCTGCATAAGCGACGCCCAACATGCGGAAATGACTGGGCACTTTTTCTCCATTGTGTATTTATAATGTGTTTTGATAAAGTAACTTTATAAAGTGATTTTATAAAGTTGGGTCTTTTATTTTTTAATGTGGAAAGTGACTTTATGAGGTTGAGGGTCACTTTAGTGAATTAAGTGACCTCAACGAATGATTAAGTCGTGACCGTTGATCTCAATGGAAAGTGAAGAGTCACTCAAGGGAGACCAAGGGTTAGAGGAGTTACACATTAAAATTGCATAAAGGAAACACTTGAGGGAGAGAGGGTGCACACTTTGAGGAGAGCTTGGTGAGGAAGCTAAAGGGTCATTCAGAGAGTCCCAGGGATATTGAGCTCTGAAGTAGAGAGGAGTGACAACAAGGGGAGGGCGCACTTCCCTATAGATTGAGGAGTCTGTATAGCTAGTGGAGGGTGTAAATTTCTAGGAGGAAGTTGGCATGCATTCCCAGAAATACATAAATGAGGTCGTACTCCATTGTTTTGAGGCTCGTACAACAATATTTAGACACAAAAATCGAGGCAAAGGCTTGGCATGATTTTTTAGGTGTCTTGCTGTGTCAAATTAGTGCTGAAAAGTACAGTTTGAGTGCATAGAAATCGAGGAAAGTTTGTTGTTTGTAAGAATGCAACTTGCAGACCTGTTTATCAAAATCTGAGTTGTTGGGGTCTTTGGCATGAAAACACAGGAGGTTTGTTGGCACCCATTTCATGTTTATGTACTGAGTTATTTTACTGCTACTTGTTGTTGTAAACTTTATGTATTTCTCTACGAGTTCAATAAAGAAATCTCCTTAAAGTTGTCATTTCTTTCTTGTATTTGTCTTCAAGGGTCTTTGCCCAAAATTATTGTGCCAAATATGAAGAATTTGTCTATTGTTCAGTTATTTTTCGCTGTTGATTTTTAGTATCAGATATATGACATTAGTATTTCTTCTCATTAAGCACAATTCTCTATTGGGATTTTATGATTTACTGTTGAAGCTTAATAGGAGGTTGAAATCGATGAATGTTATATTGAGTTTCTGAGTTAATTTCTACAGTATTACGTGTTCCAAGTCTTTCTTGCAACCTCTTATTAGTATATCAAATAACTCATTCAAGTGAAGGTAAAATCGTAGAGTTTTCACCTCACCAAGTTGTAATCAAGGATTTAAAATACCATGAGCATGTCCTAACAACTAGAATTGTTGATGATATTACCAAGTTGTACATATTTGAACACTTTCGGTCATCATCTTTTCTATCAGTTTTTATTGCTCATAGAGATGACTTGAGCAAACTCTGGCATGAGCGGTTTGATCATCTAAACTATTGCTCATTGCATCAACTATGTAATCAAAACATGGTGATTGGTCTTCCTCTCATTTCTTGAAAAGATGGTGTTTGTGTCGATTGTGCTTTCAACAACATCATTGGGACAATTTTAACAAACTTGTCTCTTGGCATGACTTGACCCCTTTACAACTTGTTCACATTGATTTGTGTGGTCCACTTTCTTCTCCTTCTTAATTTGGGTGTAAGTACTTCTTAAATTTCATTGATAACTTGTCCAAATGCACTCGAGTTTACTTCTTAAAACTTAAGAGTCAATTTTTGACATGTTTTTGGCCTACAAGGCCGTTGTAAAAAAATAATCTGGACATCAACTACAAAGGCTAAGAATAAATAAAGGCTAAGAATATGTGAACAACAAATTTACAATCTACTACACTACATAGGGCATTCAAATGAAACATGTTATTCCATACACCACAACAAAATGGTGTTGCTAAGAGAGAGAGAATCACACATTAAAGGAAATGGCTAATTGTATGATCCAATCTAAAGGATCAAGTCTTCATTATTGGGCAGAAGCCATCAATTGTGCCAATTACATAGTAAATCACACTCCCACAAAGAATTTTAAACATATATCACTGGAAGAAGCATGGACTAAAATTGAGCTAGATGTAAGCCACTTCTATGTATTTGGTAGTGAAGCATGGGCTCACATTCTTGATGAAAAAAGGAAAGCATTACAACCTAAAAGTTAGAAGTTCATTTTTGTTGGATATTCTGAAGATGTCGAGGGTTATCGATTTCTTTAACCTCATTCCATTGAAATAATTATTAGAAGATGTTAAATTTGATGAAAATTTCTTGGCCTACGAGCCTAATTTAGTGTTTGTGCCATCTTCGCCCCGTGAGACATCTTTTGTTTCTATTATGGTTTCTTCTTCAAATGATGACAATGAGGATGAAAATCCACCTATGCATGCCGACCTTCTTCCATACGAGTCATGTTATCTGTGAAATTTCGTCCGCAAATGGTTACAGGAATTCAGTATCACCAAACACCTATTAGTTCATTCATGGCCCAAAAATGCATTTCCAAAGGGCACAAACTATACAACTGGTTATAAAATCAGCATGCACTCAGAATATAAAGGAAGTGCGCGCACGTGTGCTAGTCGAAAATGCAGGGAAAGTGCACATGCACCCGATGCGCGTCTGTGGACGCAAAAAGCCGCACACACCTCATAACAACGCATTAATGATTCTGGTCGGCCTCCCACCCACTTTTGGTTCATCTCCCAAGTCGATTTGACCCCCAAATCCGAGATGAATCCGAGTGGGGCGTTGGTCAAAGACCTAAAGGTTCCCTAAAGGGCCCCTTGTTCACACTAAAGACCGGTTGGATAATGCCTCAAAGCTTTGCTATAAAAAGAGGCCATGGGTGCACTATATTTTCAAGAATCTATTTGTATTGTTATGCTGCCTCTATTCTCCTACAAGGAACCACTTTCATCACTGGAGCATACAAGCACCATTTCATTGGGCTATTCAAATCACCTCTTGAGTGAATGGGCTTTGGATTTCTTCACCATTTCCTTTCAGTTTGCTATTTGTAAGAAGATCTCTCTCATTGGGGGTTCAAGATCCCTCCCTTGGAGGAAGAGGGGACCCATAAGTCTCGCTTTCTCTTTGGTGTTTTCCCACTAATACAATCTATCCATTGGTGGCATGAATATTGGTCAATTATTTGGTTGATTTTGGTTCTAATTCCCTTATGCACTTTAGTTTAGTTTCTTTAATTGTTGTTAACTTAGTTGTTTGTTTATTTCTTGTGCTTGATGTTTCTAACTCTTGCACTAACTTTTGTCATGTCCACCTGACCCAACTGGATTTGCAAGTGTCCCTCTTTTGCTCATTCAAGTGACGAAAATGATACAACAGATTGGCAACTCCACTGGGGATAGGTATCAATTTCCTCCCCATTTGGGTTGTTTGAGCACTTCTTTTTTATTTATTTAACTTGCAGAGATCATAATCGGCCCAAGCCTACCTGTAAAAAGCCAAATTCTGAGTTGAGATAAGAGAATTCCATTCGAAATTTTCTTCCCGACCACGTATCAGAATGTGCGTGGGTTCTTCAGTCCACAATCGTGTCTTCCGAGCACGTGTGCCAAAAGCACCATGTTTCTCAGCGCATTATGCGCACTTACGCCAATGAGTTGTTGTTTATTTGTGCATTGGCGCCACATGCGCCTCTGTCTACTTTGCGACCTGCGCACCTGTCCAAAAATTCAACATTGTAAGGATTTGTTGTGATATTTTGAAGGCCCCTAGCCTTCTAAATATTGATTCTATGCAATTTGTAGTATGCACTACACTTAGATTCCCTCTCCACATGAAGGGTTAGTCAAAACATAGGCACTTAAGGGGTTAAAATCCATATTTCTCCTCTTTTTTTGCTTTCATTTTGCCACATGGATGGCTTGTTTTGATTGTAAAAATTAAGTTGGAATCATTCAATATCACATATATAAACACTTGCATTGGGACTAGAAATTAAACTTCAATCATTGAGTATGCTCTTCTCTCGCACCATAGAGTGATCTTGAGAATCAGAAAAAACGATTGAGGGAAGATTTCATCTCCCTTAAAGACAAAATCTTTAGGAGAGGAAAAAATACCCCCTAGGGCTCCTCTTAGTTTCTTTTAAAAAAAAACATCTTAAATTTGTAAGGGTCCATACATGCCCACATGCTGCAAAGATAAGATAGTTTTTGAAGCTACTTTCTTGGTTTACATCACTAGTGGAGTTTAAAGATTATTGTAACGGGCCCATACATGCCCACATGTCCACAATCTAGGATAGTCTTTTGAAGCTTTCTTAGATTAAATCACATTAGGGAGTTAAAAGATCGGTAAGGACCCACATGTCCATATGCTAGTTCTTTAGGGACTTTAAAATTGTGCAAGGTTGTACCAATGACATATAGTAAGATAGGTAATCAAGACTTGTAAGGACCACACAAAGTCCACATGCTGGGCGACACCTAACTTATTAAAAATTTGGCACATTTTATCACTTGCTCACACACAAAGT
The DNA here is from genome assembly GCA_009831015.1 of Picea engelmannii. NCBI lineage: Eukaryota > Viridiplantae > Streptophyta > Pinopsida > Pinales > Pinaceae > Picea > Picea engelmannii. The sequence goes on from ML776809.1 coordinate 722,248, forward strand.
CACTACTCACTCACATAGTTTCATCTTGAATTGTGGAGGTTGAAGTAAGTTTCCCCAAAGGGATTCCGAAACACCCGACCCTTTTCTTGAAGGAACTATCCACTCCCACTTAAATTTGAACGAGATTGGTTCACACCCCCAATCTCACAAACAAACCACATCTAAATTTTTTCTAAAAACTCACTAAGTTTTTCTCCACAGGAGGTGCCAAAAGAAATTTTTTAGTCTAGGTAGGATCTCGGGGATAGGCATCCAAATAACTCCATGTTATCTAGTTCTCACATCTTCAAACATTAGAAGTTGTCAAGTAGGGAAATTTTAAATCATCCAGGTCAAGTGTTCCTAACACCATAAGGCAGGGAGATACTCGTGAAGGGTCGAAGGCCAAGGTCCAGTTGTTCTGTGCATCCCCCCTTGAGGCACCCACCTCTTGGACGGGATCCAACCCGTGACCCATTTCTAAGGCCGAAAATCTAAACGTCGCACTTTGACTGAGGTACATAGTGACTAAATTTTAGGACATCTACCGAGGTGACAATTGTGGGCTGCAATTGCACCTTGATCGGATTTTGTGTGGCTATTGGGAAATATCGCCAGCTCTTTCGAGATATGCACCCTCTACACCTCATTATAACTGATTGTTTCATCCTTCACTAGTTCCTCTTCCGGTGGCTTCAGACCCCATTGTTGAGTGCTATTGGAAGGTCCAGTGCTATTTGAGAGGAAGGATGTTACATTTTTTTAGGACACGAGCATTTGTTTTCTTTGTTCTCCCACGCGGACAAAATCCACCTACCGACACGTATACTTCTTTGATTTATGTATGATTCTCTTGTGATTACATGTGATTGTGAGATATATTGTGAATGTCCAAGTTATACAAAGTCTCTTGTTCATTTATCGCTCTCGTCACCATTTGCACACATCCACTTTGCTTGTAGGACATCATAGGGGACCCACATAATCCCCGTCATTCCAGACGCCTGCTAAATATCTCTCCTATTCTAGGGGGAGTTTCTAGTCTTGCCAACTCATCAACTCAACCCTCTCACACCCCTGTGAGTGTTACTGTCTTGGGATCAACTTTGCTTGGTTCCAATCTACTTGGGTCCACTTCCCAAGGCCAACCATACACTCTCTCTCCTTTACAAGGAAGAGAGGGGGAAAACCTCTTCCCAAGGGGGAAGTACAACCCCACCTCACCCCCCTCATGGACCAGGTACACAAACTACTCACACCATGGCTGGAACTAATCCTCCACCGCCACTTCAGATGCCATACTTGGCCTCCCTCAACATATCGGATCTGAGCAAGCTCACGAATGATCCTATATTGCACGACCCCACATGGCCTGCAATGCCTACCAAACTCCCTTCATACATATCCAAGTTTGAAGGAAAAGTGGGAGATGACCCAGCCAACCATGTCATGACCTTCCACTTATGGTGCTCTTCAAACAACATCATGGATGACTTCGTCCGATTAAGGTTATTCCAATGCACACTTACTGGCCCATTAACCAAGTGGTATGTAGACGAAAAGTCAGGGTCCCATGTGACTTTTGAATCGTTGGCCAAAGCATTTTTGACCTTCTTTCAATTACTAATCTGCCATGAAAGTGGTCTTGAACTACTCTTTGAGTTTAAACAATCCTCAGCCATCCATATCGCCGACCACATTCATGAATGGCGTCGGTGACGTAGTTTATGCAAAGCAGAAACCACTAAGAAACAATGCCTTGATTGGTTTCTCAGATCACTTGTCTCCCTCCTTGCCAAAGATGTGGCTTCCACCTTCCCCCAATCCGAAGAAGAAGCCATCAACAAATCTCAACAGTACGACCTCATCTATACACAGTTAGGATACTTATATACGGTACTACTTGACACCTCGAGACCCGTACCATTCGGCCAAGACAAACATGGAATGTCCCACTCAATGGATGGATTGAATGGTACCACGACACATCACAATCCATATATCCAACCACAACCTATGTATGGTACACATCAATATCTACCGATATATGGGGGAACCCTTGATTACCCTCCCCCCCCTTATCAACCTCCATACTCTATTGTACCCACTCCACCCATGATGCACCCGACTATTTAACCAAGTTCTGATACCCCCTGTACCTCAGCTTACACCCTAAGCACTAGTGAAAGCATCGTGCCTTCCTATGTACCATATAGATTATTGCCACAGAATAATTTGTACTTTCCATTTCCTGGTCCTTTAGAACCCATGGCTCCACCACAAGGACAACCACACGCTGGGGTTAACTTTGTTCAGCCCTCTCCCATTCAACAATTTCAAAATTTTGAACAACTGAATACGACAAATCCGTCCCATCAGTCGAATAATGCCAAGAAGAAAGGAAAAAACAAAAACAATAATAATCCAGGACTAGGGGGAAATAACCCCCAACAAAACCAACCTGCTGGGGGAAACTAGAATCAAGGGAACCAGAACCCCCAAGGGGGAAATCACAACAAATGCTAAGGAAATATTAACAATAACATCCGCACAAACTTCCCTTGCACCCTTTACGGTGAATATGGCCATTATACCCACCATTGCCCCCAAATTATCAACTTTAAATGGATGAAAGAATCTGCAAACAGACCCCGTCCCTAGCACCGCCTACCCCTTAGCAGGCCCCACAACAATATGTGCAACAACCACCCTCGACGGTGTTGCAAAACCCTATTCCACACCAAGGTGTGATGAACACTCAGCAGGAGATGCACCTTGTCCCACCACATATGGGACAATATCAAAACCCTGACACTCCTACGGATTGCACTATCCTCCTCACTAGTGAAGAGGAAATTCTTTTACAAACCCGCAGTCGTCAATACAACACACCCCCTGAATCTACTCCCACCACTCTGGAAGAAATTACAATCACAAATGGACCACCTTTGATGATTCCATGCCCTAACACTGAACCACCCCTTCGCATTCCTTATATCCCATTACGACAGAATGTCAACAACCCTCAATCTAGGGCAACACACAATTATAGTTTGGTAATTGACTCGGCGCAATCCACTGCCGCCATGTCAGTCTTGGAAGTCCTTCAAACCTGTCCCACTCAACGTAAGTCATTACTTTCCGCCCTGGGGCCAGTTGACCCTGCTGATACTAGACTCATCACATTTGATCTAGATTGTGGAGAACCCCGTCTCCCTGCTTTGGTAGCTTTCTAGATACTAGTCAAAATTGAGAACATCACAGTTCATCGATGCATCATTGATGAAGGTGCATCCACATGCATCATGTCCAAAACTGTATCACAGAAACTCGGCTCTCCAGAGCTAATACCACCCGCCATCACTTTGAGAGCTTATGATGGATGACCATCCTCTCCTGGAGGGCTCTTTCAAAATGTCGCCATTGAACTCGGGGGAAAACCATCCTTATCAACATTGAAGTTATCGACGCCCTGCTCGTTTACAATATCTTGTTCGGATGTAGCTACATGTACGCTATGAGGGCAGTATCCTCTTCTATGTTTTGAACGATGATGTTCCCCCACAATTGGAAGATCATCACCATTGATCAGGTTCCACATTACGAGCCTAACCCTTCCTCCAACATCGATAACATCCTACCTTTTGTCCACACTAATTCCGACGCCTACACACTCATCGAGATGGCCCCTAGAATTTTCAAAGACCCATCATTGTTAGGGACATACCACAGGGCACCCCTGCTCATACACTCCTCAACTCAAGTATGTGTCATCTCTTCCAATGGAACTGAAACTGGCAATACCATTCCTCCCACCGAGGCTTCTTCACTGCTTGATGTCCCACTAAGTTGCATAAATCATACATAGAGATGCCTGACCCCGATCCTTCTATTGTTGAACATCGTATAGACACATGGTCTGATATCACACTTGTGCGACAAAAGCAATGCCCACTGCACCCACCCAAAGCAACAACCATCAAAGCTAAAATTGATAAATTACACGTTGCAGGGTTCATATACCCCATCTCATATACGTCACGGGTCTCCAACCCCATCCCTGTCAACAAAAAACAGGGTACTATTCATGTCTGCACTGACTTTCGTGATCTCAATCATGCCTATCCCAAAGACAACTTCCCAACGCCTTTCATTGACCAAATTATCGATGATTGTGCCAGCCACAAAGCCTTGTCCTTCATGGATGGTTTCTTTGGCTACAATCAAATTCAGATTCATCTCGCAGGCCAGTACAAAACCGCATTCACTACCCCATGGGGTACTTTTGCATATCGTGTCATGCCTTTTGGCCTCAAGAACGCCGGTGCGACATTCCAACGGGCCATGACGTACGTTTTCCATGATCTGGCTCGTATCATCCTCGCATACTTGGATGACCTTACCGCTTGATCCAAGAAATGCACTCAAGATTTAAATGACTCACGAATCGTCTTTCAAAGGTGTCGTCAGTACAATATCCGCTTGAACCCCCTCAAGTGCGTATTTTGCGTCACCATTGGATGCCTCCTTGGGTTCATTGTTTTCCAACGCGACATCACTGTCGACCCCTTGAAGGTCCAAGCCATCACATAAATTCTACCACCTCGAAATTTATGCCAACTACAAAGCCTACAAGGCAAAGCTAACTTTTTACGCCGCTTTTTCCCAAATTATGCCATTCGCGCACACGGTTTCCTTCGCTTATTGCGTCACGATATCCCATTCCAATGGGATGAACATGACCAAACCGCTTTTGATGATTTAAAAGTGACGCTCTCCAATGACCCTTTGATTAGTCCACCTAACTATGATCATGACTACATCCTCTACTTATCGGCCTCACCCGTCTGAGTAGCAGGAGTTCTTGTCGAGCTAGGGGATGATGGTTGCGAGCATGTAATTTACTATATTAGTAAAAACCTTTCAGGGCCACCCCTGAAGTACAATCACGAAGAGAAACTCGCCCTTGTAGTTGTCCTTGCAATCCAGAAACTGCGTCATTATATCCTGCTTCGCACTACCAAAGTCGTGGTAGATTCCAACCCCATTGAATACTTGCTCAGTCATCGATAAATTAATGGTAAATTTTCCCGATGCATCATCATCCTTCAGGAGTACGACCTCAAATTTTCAACACCCAAGAGCAACAAAACTCTCATCCTCGCCGAACTCATCACGACATTTCCCTCAGATACTACTAGTTCACCCGTCAATACGGACTTCCTCGATGAACACCTCTTCTACATCCCCTTGGATGATCCCTGGTACGACGATCTCCTCGTCTACCTTTGAACACATAAATTTGGACCCCACCTCTCCCGGGACGATCATCGACATATTCACCATTAGGCCCCTTGATATCTCCTTATCAGTGACATCTTATATTTCCGAGGGGTCGACACCATACTTCGTTGATGTTTGACCATCGACGAAGCTGACAGAGTTCTGAATGATTGCCACAACGAAGCTTGCGGTGGTCACCTCTCAGGGATGTCCACCGCCCAGAAAATCATCCGCGCAGGCTACTTCTGGCCCACATTGTTTCACGACTGTATCCATGCGATGAAATGGTGTGACAAATGCCAGCTTTATGCCCACAAAGCACGAGCGCCACTCGCTCTTCTACACCCAGTCATCACTGCCAACCCCTTTTGCAAATGGGGCATTGACTTCATGACTTGCAACCCTCCATCCAACAATGGACACAAGTACATTATCGTTGTAGTCGATTACTTCACCAAGTGGGCTGAAGCCATGCCCACCTTCAACAACACCGCTGACACCACAACACATTTTTTCTTTAATCACGTCATTTCCTGCTTCAGAGTACCATTACAATTGGTCTTTGATCATGGCAAACACTTTGAGAATGAGCTCTTCGTCGAAATTTCCTCAAAGTTAGCCTTCTCTCACGAGTTCACCTCCCCCTACTACCCTCAGTCCAACGGACAAGTAGAGGTGGTCAACAAGGTCCTTAAAACCATGTTGCAGCGTACTGTTAACAAACATAAGACCAACTGGCACCATATGTTGTTTTCAACGGTATGGGATTATCGCACGACAATTAAAACTGCCACTGGTTTTACACCATTCCATCTCATCCATGGGGTCTAAGCCACTCTCCCCATCGAGTGCGAAATTCCCACTTTACGCACTACCATTGAGCTTTTACCTAACACTGCACCAATGGAGCAGTGCTTGCTGAACTTAGAGTCACTGGATGAAGACCGTCGGTCTTCATTATATAACAATGAGGCAGCCAAAAAATGGTCAAAGGCCACCTTTGACCACCATGTCAACCTTCGCTCATTTAACGAAGGAGATCTCGTCCTTGCCTACGACATCACTCACGATACCCTTGGCCACGACAAATTCGAGTCCTTATGGCATGGACCTTATATCATCCAACACTATCTCACTAAAGGAGCCTACATCTTGGCCTTCCCCAAAGGCCATTTTCTCAAAGAACCCGTTAACTAGTTATACCTAAAAAAGTTTTACGCCTAGGCGTAGCCACTCTACACTAGGCTTTTTCCTTTTTTTACACATTTATAGAGTTTTTTAGTCTTTTTTCCCCCATGCCTTATGGTTGATCTACAATTTGTGCTATTGACAGATGACTCCTCCATCAACCTACCACATCGGTTACGTTGACGGGGCTAGCCGATGGACACATAATCTTGCTTCAACGGCTTGGGCCCTCTATTCCCCCTCACGAACTACTCCACTCCAATGGCATATGTTTGGGCTCAACAACCAACAACCAAGCAGAATACACA
>ML776809.1:743341-756858 GCA_009831015.1 Picea engelmannii
AAGTAATGTGCCCAAAATGACCTCTTCAGTGAATTTAATTAACTTATAGCTCAAAATACTCAAAATCATGGAAATCGTCGGAATGCAATGAAACCAAAGACAACCTGTGCAGAATGGATCGTAATGATGAAATGGGATGAGCGATGGAAGCCAAACCCCAAAATTCCTCTCAATAATCCCTGTACTTGCTATAACATCCATCTGGCTACTCTGGTCATCATAAACCTTTGCAATGTAATGATGTCCCAAAGTGGGGACATTACAATAAAGTACAATTAGTTGCCAACGGATTCTTTCAAGTTGAAGGAATTGACTACAATGAAACATTTGCCCCCGTAGCCAAAATGAATTCCAAATGCCTTATTTTATCCCTTGTTGCCTCACATAAATGGGAGGTCTGTCAAATGGATGTTGAATCTACTTTTTTTGCATGGGGATTTGCAAGAAGAAATTAGATGGAACAACCTCATGGATATGTTCATAATGACTCTAGCCTTGTATGTTTCCTTAATAAATATCTCTATGGTCTTAAGCAAGCTCATCGAGCTTGGTATGCAAAAATGGATAGCTTTCTTCCCGGCACTGAGTTTTCTATATGTCATTCTAACCCTGATGTATATACCAAGAAAGTAGGAAACCACCTCATAATACTTGTTCTCTATGTTGATGACATTATCCTCACTAGTGGTGACCCTAAAATTTTAACCCATGTGAAATCCCTTCTTGAAAATAATTTTGAAATGACAGACTTAGGTTATTTGAATTATTTCTTTGACTTCCAAGTATTGCAAACTAAGGAAGGTATTTCCCTTTCCCAATCCATGTATGCATCTGACCTTCTTCACCACTTTCACATGGAAGTTTCTAAACCAACCCATTCTCCCTTCTAGTTTGGAGTCAAACTTGCTGTCACCTATACCACTCCTAAAGTCGATGCCACTTTGTAACATCAATTACTTGGTAGCCTTCTGTATTTGACTCATACCCATCCTGATATTTTCTTTGTTGTTGGTCTTGTTTCCTAGTATATGAAAACGCCCCATGAAAGCCTTTAGAAAGCAACAAAAATAATACTTCAATATGTTTGGGGTACAGTTAAGTTTGGGATGCATTACAGTTCAGGGGGGGACTCCTTTGTTGGTTGGTTTCATTTATTCAGATTGGGGCGACGACCCTAAAGATCGAAAGTGTACTGGAAGTTATGTTTTCAGCCTTGGTTTTGAACTTGTCACTTGGGATTGTAAGAAACAACGGGCTATTACTCATTCTTCAACAAAAGTAGAGTACTAATCGAAATTAATGAAAATCAAGAAGCCTTGTGGCTTTGAAAACTCCTTTTAGATTTTGGATTCTAGTAGCAGCATCCAACCACCCTTTGGTGCAACAATCAAAGTGTCATCAAGCTTGCCAAGGATCCAGTTCAACATCAATGCAATAGACACATTGAGCAACAAATTCACTTTGTTAGAAAGCTCATTCATGATCAAGCTCTTAAAGTGCTCTTTTTCCCTCCAAAAGATCGAGTTGTAGGAATACAGATGCAAAGTTTTCCAAACTTCGATCTATGTTAGGAGTTTAGGAAGTTGACATTAAGGGGGAATAGGTTCTAATGCCTCCTTGCTTCTCTTATCGTGTAACCTTTGTAAATCCTTCATTCATATCCCAAGTTGTTCTTAAGGGGGGGTGTTAGGATATTTATACATCGAGGAGTTAGTTAAGATCAACTTGGTCTAAATTTTGCATCTTTAGGTAAAAGTGTGTTTCTTTAGGATGCATTTGTAGTTATGTAATTCGATGGTCACAATATGTTCTAGACATAAAGTGATCTGACGACACATATTCTCATTGATCTTAATGACTATATTGATCCATGGATTCACACCCAATTGGTCCATGATCTTTATTTAAATAGCATTGAGAGTCATTTGTTGATGAATGATTGTGAGAAACTCTCTTGTAAAATATTTTTTCTTTTGCATTAATATATTGCCTCAAGTGGCCACGTTGACTAGGGTTGTGGATTGTTTCCCTCTTTGAGGGTTTTAACCATGTAAAAACATCGGTGTATTGATCTTTGATCTAGTTGTTTGAGTGGTTACCGAAGGTGTTTGTCTTGTGTGGGAATACCATGTTTTGTGGGAATATCCAACATTAATGTCTCATGAAGCTTTAAGTGATATGCATTAAATATTAGATGAATGCTCATGCAAGCTAGTAGGTCAAACTTGCACACATTCTCTCAAATCTACTTGATGGTATATAGGCCATGTATAACCAACTCAATCTTTTTGTCTTTTTCCTTAAAGCACTCCATTTGAAAATAAACGCACTTTATCTCTTTTGTGAAAACGATTATTTGTGCATGGTCGATCATGTTTATCCCTATGCTTATGTTAACTCTTATGCAAATATTTTTAAACTCGAACATGAATTTTTCATATGTGGTCGATAATTCTATGGTTTGCCAATGTGTGATGACCTCCTTTGTTGTCATCATTTTAGGGATATTACCTAGATTTCCAACAATGACCCATATTTTGACTTAATTTTAGTAGGGAATTTGGAATGTAGTGTCTAAAACCTGTGATGGAACTACTACAACAATCAACAACACTAAAGATAACTAAATAACAATGAGGAATAACAAAGGATTCAAGGCACATGTATACCCAGGGGTGAATTGCAACTGCAAATCCCAAAACATGGAGAAAGACATATCCATGAAATCATACTCAAATGAATAAAAATGTTAAGTTGATTGATTACAACTAAGGGAGAAGACCCCTTTAAAACAATTTTCAACTAACAACTCTCCACTAACTTAGTGATGGGTCATTAATAAGTGTAACTAATAATTCTCAATTAATTTCATGATAATTAACAAGTCTCTCAAATAACTTGGTGATGAGTCATTAATCACACAAACATTTAATCACATAAGCATTGTATTGATGAGCTAATCACAATAAAAATAGTTCATGTACAAAATGTTTAAAGCCTTATTTAATAAAATTGGCATTCTACGGGATATCAAATCACTATAGTATTACAAAACTATGAGTTTTCATTCAAAATAACACATAAATATAAATTTATTTTGCTACAAAAATACTGTGTTTAGAAACACAACATAAAGTCCCTCATTTTCTATGAAATTTTATCTTTTCAAATATAATTTTCATAATTTGTTCTATTTTAAATTTTCATAGAAATTTTCAATATTATTTATGTCGAAAATTTCATGGAAAATATTTCCTACATATTTTTCCACACAAGTTAGGTTAAAAAAGCCATACTAAAATTAAAAGCAACATAATGGACAAAATATAAGACAAAGATTTCCAATTGGGTCTAACTCAAGCGGTTGAAAGGAAGAGTGTTATCCTCCCCACTCAAGATAAATTTATGCAAGTGACATGTCTCTTAATGAGTATGCTGTATTGGCATTGAACCCTGAAGAACTTGATTTACATTGGGTACCATCCACAAAATGAGGGGAAGTGCCCAGGGAAATGTCCAATAAATTTCTCCAAAATATTTATTTATGTCATGAAAAAAAATAAAACAAAAATCAACAAATTAATTTTAAAAATAAGATAGATTTTTTTTTTTTTTTTTTGGTAAATAAAGTAAGAGCCTTGTATTAATTTCTGCTAATGTCTGTACAATGCCATTTGTGAGCCACATGTTCTGCCACAAAAGGGACACCAGAACAGGTGGCTTCCATTAAAAACTTAGAGTTTGACGCGTCACCGCGTAAACAAAATAGTATGAACAAAATGATCTGAAACTGGTCGCCATAACCATCTAGCTTGCGATGGGAGGCATAGATTTTGCCCATCTTTGGAGGGGTGACAAAACCAGAAGGAGAGAAAACAAAAAACCTAGAGGCGCTATTCCTTGGGCGAGCTCGAGCGACCATGGATGTTGTAGGCCGGGATGAACTTTTGGCCGCATATTGGGCATCGAGTCCGCGCAGGAGCGTCTGCCAATGCATCGAACATAATATCCATTCTTTTGCCGAGGATGCGCTGCGAGTGCAGTTGGTCGTCTTGTTTTTGCTGAATTTCGAAAATGATTTGGAGGTGCTCGTTCGAGAGTCGATTTGGAGAGGGAAGAGGTGGCTCCGCCTCCTTGTCGTCACCAACGCTCGTCGTATGCTCCTCCACCTGCCAACTTGGGGGAATTTCTTCCTCCACCATGCAACTGGCTGTGCTAAACACCTGATCCTGTGGGTGGATTTTTTTATTTTTTTTTGGGGGGGGAAAGGGGATAATTGAGCAGAGGAGTGCTCTCTCTCGAAGGTGGCGTCTCCTCTTCGATCAGGCAGTTTCCATGGATCAAAGGAGGAAAGTGAGGGGGTGACGATGGAGGCTCAGGCTGCCCCTGACTATTATGCCTGGGGCCAGAGGTGCGAATTGTGATGAGAGCTAACTGGGAGGGGGTGAGTCTGTCACATCTGGAGAGGGCGCTGTAATACAACGATCCTCTCCTGGACTCCTCCTTTCTTTTAGCATGGTGGAGGGATTGCAGAGGCTAGTCTGCGGTGGAGTGAAAGCGGAGGGCGGAGGGACTGGTGGGAAGAGCCTAGGAGAGCCTGATAGAGTCGAGGAGCAAGAGCAATTGCAGAGGGAAAATGAGAGAATTCGCCTGAGAGAGCCGAGGGGCAGGAGCGAGGGACTGGTGGGGAAATCTCGAGATATCCTAAGAGAGCTAGGGAGCAAGCACAATTGCAGAGGGAAAAAAGAGAGAATTCGCCTGAAAGAGCCAAGGAACAAGAGCAAATGCTGAGGGGGAATGAATGAATTCGCCAAGGCGTTTGCCTTCTTAGTGCAATTCGAATTGATAGATAGGCTAGCCATGAGAGCCGAGGTGATGACTTCCCTAGGCCTGGTGCCTAACACAGTACGCCTCGTTTGGCTTATGCGGGGGGCCATTAAACCTGCAAGGCTGTCCAAGCGCACTGACATTACTCTCCATTGAGTGCAGGTCATTCTGCAATAATGGGTGGAGGGTTGGCGGCCGAGGTTATTAACTCCCGTTGCTTCCCCAGGCCATCTGTCGTCTGACTCTGTCCAATTGTCACCTCATCTAAGGAAAATAAAATAAAAATAGTAATATTCACAATATCACTAAATAAATATAATTAAAACAAAAATCAACAAATTAATTTAAAAAATAAGAAAGAAATATTAATATTCACAATATCACTAAATAAATATAATTATAATTACATTAATAAAATACATTATAAATATAATCATAATTAATATGCTATAAAAATATATCATAAAAAATAACATTTGATGTTTCAATTAGAAAACAAAGTTTATGAGATCCACACTCTAACGCATCATTTCATCACATTTACAAAGAAATAAATTAGTAGGCTGATAATTTCTGAAACTAAAGTTTGATGTTAGATTATGGTTGATGGTTATGGAGGTGGATAGGCAGTTTTATGAACATGGTCATCCTACTTTTTTATAGTTTTTTTTTGGTCTCCTAAGATGTTTTTGTGTTTTGGTTGTATTGATATTTTCGAACTTTTTGAAAGAGTAAGCGGAATAACTTAGGTTAATATTTTGAATTGTTTCCCTATCTTGTGGGGATATGTGTATGTGAAAAAAATTGGTATATAACAAGAATCCTTTATGAGAGCATGTAGTAGTGTTTTGAGACAATTTTGTGAGTTTTCCAAGGGAAACAATCAATGAATAGTCGGCAATATTTTGGGTGAATAGTTTTTCTTAAAAAAATAGTTATAAATGAAATTTTAATCGATAGGTACATAATGTAATTTCTTTTATATTAATGAATTACAATTTTTTTGGGGAAAAAAAAAATAAAGTTCATACAAGATGTTTTTTCAAGCAAACTCTATAACCATGTTTGAGGTAGGATTTATCACAATTTCTAGGCATGATTTAATATCTAGATGTGAGCCTCCCACCTATTTCTTATCCATTTGCTCGTTTGGGCAAGCTTACCAATAATGGAGTTAGAGCCTATGTTATTGATGACAAAAAAAACTCTTGTAACTCACAATGTTTTAAATATTAGAACAAGGTTTCTCACCATTATTGAGATCCCATTCTACATTTGCAATAGAACATTTGGAACATCCCATTCTTTCTTCTTATTTTTTTTAATCTAGAGGAATCGATAACTTACCAAGATCATTTGGGTACGACCCAAGTTCAAATTTGGTTGGCTTCCACTATAACCCCTAAGCTAGTGCCAACATCCCGCAAGCCAACGCCTAGCGGGAAACTCGTGACTTACTAACAATTGAGATATTTGAAGACACACCCACGAGGGGGGCCCGCTCATGGGGATGCATACCCTTCTAGCCTTATCATAATAGGTCATTCTCATCTAGAATTTGAACCCTGGGTGAGAAGAGTGCAAAACCTACCCCCAACCATCTTGTCATCATATTATTACTTTCAAAGATATTGTTAGTTGACCTTAGGTCCTTCCTATAGAAAGAAAAACCATGCTTTAAAGCAACTTTGATGTAAAGAAATAATATTCTACCCTTGTGCTTTGTCTTCCATCCAAGGACATCAATACATATAACAATGACTACAAAAATAATACCATACTTTACATGATTAATAGACTCTAATCAACATCCACAACACTTGTAGAGTGAATCGACTCTCACTATACAATAGCTTACACAATAAGTTATGTTCAAGAATTTTTTTAACATTTATTTTAATAATCAAAAGACCAAATAATATTTTATGGGGGTCGTGGTTTAGGTCCAGAGATCGTCTCTTACTCTAACCATAGTTTTCAAATTCAACCTTCTATCAATGTTCATTTACACAACTCTAATATTGGTGATACTGTTGAATCTCCCTCTCTACATGCGGAAAGAGAAAACTTGATAAATAATTAATTTTTTTGGAGGTAAATTCATTAAATCTAACCATAATCGTGGAAAGAAGGGTATATTCACTTTTTCCAAGTCCGCATAGAGGTAGATCTAAGTAATGGTTTACCTCATAAAAAAAGATCTAGAAAATACCTAGTAACTAGATTACAATAACATTGACATTAAATGCATACATTATTTAGAGGTAACATATCTAAAGGGAACATGTACAATGAGGATCCCAAAACAAGTTGAAGAAAACCTTCCACCCACTCCAAAACAAAACTTACATATATTCCAAGCAACGACTTAAAAAAATTAAGAAGAAGATACATGGATGGTACTCAATGAGGCAATCAAATACAGTTGAACCAAGCTCACCCAACAAAAAAGACCTCACTATTATATCCAAATACTAAATCCTATCCATGGAAATAATAACAAATCAAGGAGGATCTAACTCTTATTGAAATAACAAAGCAAGGAGCCCCTTATATCAACAACCCAATGTCAAACTCTCGTTCTCCAAGAATAAAGCATGAGAAAAATCTCAATATAGGACAAGGATGAAGACCTTCATGTTAGATATCAATGTTTCTTACTTTTAGTTACCATGCTTAACTAGAAAGACATAGTTCACACCATTTTGATAAGAACTTTTGATCTAATTGAAATCTTGATTATCATAAAATGTAGCAAAATATGAGTACAACATTTTTGCATTTTGTCTTATTAACAATATTGATCTTCTGTTTATGTATTATAGAAAACAAGAGTTTTTGATATTTCAATTGATTGGTGTTTTTAAAATCTGTTTAATATGCGATTCTGGTATAATTTAGTGTTTTGATTTTGAAATTCTAAGGCCTAAATCATAATTTATAATTCGTTTTATCTAAAATTTGACTTAACATGCCACTCTATTCTCAAATATATGTAGATTGTTTTGCCATAAAACACCATAACTCCACAATCTCGTGTCATTGCGTTGCAACTAACTTTCCAACCTAAAAAAGATGGTTGTGGACATACATAGAAGGGTACATGTGTACCTATGATGCAATTCAAAACAATATCGACACATATATGCAAGTGATATGATCATGAAACAATAATAACATATTTGCATCCAAGTGTTGCACTATGATAAGCTTAGTGGGTTAATTCAATTGGTTAAAACACACCATTTCAAGGTAGAGTTCACCACAAGATCTTTGGTTCTAGTTTGGTTGAGGTTTGAGTTTAGCTAAGTCCCACTGGATTACCAACTACTATTTTGATATGTGGTTGAGTTGTCCTCCCTCCAAATATTCCATGTAAGAGAGGAGGATCCTACAATGCTTTTTTTGGAAAAGAAAAATGTTACACCTTGACTAACTCCATATTCTAACTATAATTAAAATATGACAATTCATCATAATATATATGTGATTCTTGATATATTTAGTATATAACCGTGGTCTAGTTCTAGTTGAAATGGACCTTGACTGTGGTCTCCCAGATTCTATTGTTGTCAATATAGGGGACCACTCTTTCAACCAACCTCTTGATTTCTGGCGGGAGCCCTTTCGATGCCACTTATGATGGCAGACAAGACATCTGAAGAACTCATGTACAATGGATAATCTTGCGATCTCCAAAACATCATTAGATCAGTTTGGTAAAAATCTCCCCCAGTCTTTAGATCACGACACCTTCCTCGGTAAGATGCAGGTTTTTTTTCCTGATTTCTTCCTAAAAATCACTGCAAAAGAATTAAATTATTTAAAAAATAACGAGCTTTGGGTTTTAGAGATCTTTGAAGACTTCTAGAAACTCCTTCTAAATAGGCTTGATGCCTCGTTACTTCACCCTGATCCCCATAGTTTTGTCCCTGTTTCTCGTGACTCCTCTCCCTTTTCACTGGATCCTACAACATCCCCTGACCAGGTGGACCGCTCTCGACTTCATCTTCCCCGCCTTGAACACACTCGACCCGATCACATTCCGTCTTGTGATCCTATATTATCCTCCACACTGATTGAAGCTCCCCCCCTTAAAACCCTATCCCCTCCTTCATTCCTTCAAACTAACCCCCCTCCTAACACTATTTCTATGCCTCCTTTGACTCTTTCACTCGTGCCCCTTTCCCCTATTTCTCTCACTGTTACCAATTCTTCTTCTCCCCTCTGTCTCAACCGATCCAATGTGACTATTCGAAAATCTCGTCACAGACCATGTAAAAAGCCTCCCGACTCTATAGAAGGCAGGCTTTCGGGTTTTGCAAACTCTGAACCTCCCACTTCCCTTTCCCCCTCCACTTCTCTAGAACACAATTGCTCCACTTCCTCGGCCCTTAGAGCAATCCAACTGACACTAGGTGTTCCTTAATGATTATTTTTTCATTTAATCTCCGTGGGTTTGGGAGCCCCACTAAATTGCCTCCCTAAAGAGATTACTACAACAAGTCAAACTTGATATAGTTATCCTACAAGAAACACTAATTGAGGGAGACAAGGCAAAAACCCTCTTTTAACAATGTCTGCCTCATTGGAATGCAGTTGCTTTAGATTCACATGGTTTCTCCGGGGCACTCCTTACTGGTTGGAACCCAACCTTTGCTGAGTTTTATGCCTTTGGTACAATTGCAGGTATTTTTTGGAAGGAAGACTAAAGCAATCTAAAGATACTATCAAACTTCTTAATTGTTATGCACCATATAAAGACAGAGAGCATTTTTGGGAACAACTCTCTGATTCTAGATTATTGCATGAAGATAATCTTATTATCGGTGGTGATCTAAACTTCACCTTATCTGCCAAAGAAGTGTGGGGAGAACTAGCTCAGATTGACCCCGTGGCTGATTTTATCGCCAATATCCTACATTGCTCGAGGTTAGTTGACTTCCAGCCATCTGTTATGTCTCCTACTTGGCGGAATGGCAGATCCGATTCTACATGTATCTCTAAAAGACTTGACTGCTTCCTCTTAGACTCCAAGTTAATCGATAAACATCACAAATTCTATACTTGGGTTGTAGCTTCAACTATCTCATATCACAATCCGATCTGCTTACAATTTGATGGTCCTTCATGCAATGTTGCATCCCCCTTCAAGGTTAACAACTTATGGATTTGTGATCCGAACTTCATTACTTTAGTCTGATCCACCTGGGAAGAGATGCGAAGTTGGTCTGACAGATCTTCAATTCTACTCTTCTACGACAAACTCAAACACTTGAAGAGCTCTGTTATTAAATGGCAGACTTCTAAGAAGAATCAACTAAATGCATAATATTTCTCCATTGATCAACAAATCTCTAATCTTTTTTCAAAGAGCCCTTCTCAAATCTTTGAACAAGATGATTTGGAATTACTTAAGTCTCTCACCCAAAGGAAGAATGATATCCTCTCTATAGAAGAAGCTACTTGGAGACTCAGGAGTCGGACTATTTGGATCGAGAAAGGCGACAAAAACACAAAATTATTTCACAAATTTGCGTCTCAGAGATGCAGTCACAACACAATTTGGGACCTGACAGATGAGGACGGGAACATGATATCAACTGATTCAGAGTTAAAAAAGATGGCTTGCAATCACTACAAAGCACAATACAATTGATTATGAAAACATTGACATACAACTTTAAGTACTCAAGGCTGTCCCTCGATTCTTTAATGATGATGATAATGTGGAGATCGACAAACCTATTTCGTTTGCAAAATTACAAGAAACTATCAACAAAATGCCTAAAGAGAAATGTCTTGGTCCAGATGGCTGGACACAGGAAATTTTTCACAATTTCTTTGATATAATGGGAGTGGATTTACTCAATGCAGTGGGAGAATCACGAAGTACAAGATATATCCCAGGGGCACTAAATGCAACCTTTTATGCTCTCATTCCAAAAATCAGCAAGCCGGTCAATTTTAATGACTTTAGTCCCATTGCACTGTGCAATTTTGCCTACAAAGTTATCTCTAAAATCATCACTTCTCGGATCAAAGATAAACTAGCCAATTGCATCTCCATTGAGCAATTAAGCTTTCTTAAGGATAGGTTGATTTTTGATGTTGTTGGTATCACACAAGAATGCCTCCACACTGCAAAGTTGAAGAAACAAAACTCTGTCATATTAAAGTTGGATTTAAAAAAAAGCCTATGACAATGTCAGTTGACAATTCCTCATATTACTTCTTGATCAGATTGGCTTAAATTGGAGTGTTTCACAGTGGATTATGAGCTGTATTACCTATGTAAACACGATTGTGCTAGTTAATGGTGTTCCAACTGACTTCTTTAAATGTCATCGGGGACTGCATCAAGGTTTCCCACTGTCCTCTTTGCTCTTCTTGATAGTCATCGAAGTTTTTAGCAGATTGTTGCCACAAGCCGTGGCCTCCAGAACATTCCAAGGACTTAAAGTTGCAGTAAGTACATTCATCTCACATCTCCTCTTCATGGATGTCGTACTCATTCTGGGAGTTGGGAAACTTGAGTATTGGTTGACTCTTAAATCCATCCTCTCCAAGTTCTGTGCTGCCATGAGGATGGTTATAAACTGCCATAAATCTGTTTTTATTGTACAAAACATCGATCTAAACCTTAAACTCAGTTTGACTTTAGTTTTTAATATTAAGAATGAGAGCCTTGATCAAGGTATAAAATATCTTGGTTTTTTTCTTAAACCAAACAATTACAGAGTGAATGATTGGATGTGGTTACTCAAGAAGATTGAAAAGAGGATCGAGAATTGGACCTTCCGATGGCTCTCTCTCGGAGGTAGACTCACCTTAGCAAATTATGTTCTTCAAAGCATTCCACTCTATTGACTCAGCCTTATTAAAATCACTACATATGTGATCCACCGAATCTAGCTTTTGCTCACAAATTTCATCTTGAAAGGGGGAAATAAAGGAACTGGATTTCATCTCACTAAATGGAAAAATATTGCCAGGCCAAAACTATACGGAGGTTGGGGCATAAAACACATATCTTGGTTTGCTCAATCACTGGCTGCAAAATCATGTTGGAGAGGATTAATTGGTACAGGTCTTTGTAATTTTGTCCTCTGTAAAAAATATCTGAAGGGTATAGATATTATTTCCTGGTTGCGCAGAGATGATCACAATACACAAGGCACGTCTATCATTTGGAAAAACTTTTTTCTCTCTCTTCCGATCATCAAAAGATGGTTGGTGTAACACACCCACTATCGTAAATTATTTTTTTTTTGAATTAATCTCCCACACATGAGAAATCTCCAGAAACCTGCACTTGCAGAATGCCAATCCCTGGTTCAATATCGGGATTCGGGGTTTCGGAGGTTGCGGTGTCGAGGGTCCCTGTCCTCTCGAATCCCCGATCACTGATGGAACGAATTTTCGATGTGCCCCTTTGGTTGCCTCAGCCCCTCTTGGTTAAGCCTCTGGTCCATACGACCTGTTTCTATATGACCATACGACATCTTCTCGTTGGGGTTTCGGAGTTTGCGGTGCCGAGGTGCATATGTACCCGGAACTCCTGATCCTCCGATCCCCGATGTGCTCCTAGCGTATTGGCTGTCCGGGCTAAGTCCTGGTCAATACGACCACAACGTTCACAAGACCACAGTCTTAATTCTTGTCGGGGTTTGGCGCCTTTCCATGTCATGGCGCACAAGTCCCCTGGGCTCTCGGCGCACCTTTACACTGACTAGCCCCCTGGGTCATACCATGGTCCATGTGACCACTTACCATATGACTGTAGTCGTATAACCTTCCATCGGGGTTTCGGCATTTGCGATGACACAAAACACATATACCCGGGACTCGCGATATCCCGATTCCCGATACGCGACGCGCCTTTCTGGTCACGCTAGCCCCACTGGCTTAGCCCCTGGTCCACACGACCCACTTCGTGACCACTACCTTATTCCCGTCGGGGCTACAGGGTTTCCCATGTCACAAGACCCACGTCCGCGGGACCCGCAGTATCCCGATTCCCGACTCCCTCCGGATGCTCGACACGCGTCCCTTGGATCAACGGCCTATGATGGTGTCGGAAAATCACATATCGCGGTTTCGTATTGCAAGGGATCATGTCCTTGAAATCCCCGATATGCCGAACTCCGACTCTCTGGAATCCTCTGCCACGTGTCCCTACTGTTTGGACGGCTCAGATCTTGTCGGGGTTTTCACTTGGATTTCCCCAAGCACTTGTCCACGGGAATGCCGATTTCCCGATGGAAAATATCCCGATCCCCCTCCGGATCTCCTGACACGCGTCATGCATAATGGACGGTCCAGATTAGATCGGGAAATCGCGTATCGCGATTTCATTGTGCAACGGTTCTACACTCCTAAAATCTCCGATGAGTGAAATCCCGATGCCTCCCAGAACGCCGACATGTGTCCTGCCGAGATCAACGACTAGGATACATTCTCGGGATTTCGAGAACCACAAGGCCCCGATTATCAGACTCAACAAAACCCCGATGACCCTGTTATCCCGACGACTTCTCTGGAATGTTGACATGTGTCCTTCCGAGATCAACGGCTAGGACTCTTCCTCTGCACACTAGAGTTTAGCTCCGGTGCAACTCTTCCCGATCCAACGGTTTACGGGATTTCTACTCCAGATCTAATGGCTCAAATCACTTCCTCGCGCGCCT
>ML776809.1:760166-772295 GCA_009831015.1 Picea engelmannii
GTTGGCTTTTTTATGAAGAAATTGTTGATGGATCTACTGTTAGCACATGAAAAATTTACATTTTCTAATCTGGAACTATACATATGTACCTTTTTTGTTAAATTTTGTATATGTCACTAGTTTGACATTTTATTTCTACTACAATGTATAAATGTGGAAGGAAGGAAAGTGTATAGATCTTTTTTGATCGATACTTTCTAGAAACATATGTAACGAAAAATTTCATTTGATTCTATTAAAATAACAGTGAAACTATTTTTTTCGCGTGAAAAAAAACCAATATGTTTTTATATTTATATTGCTTAAATATTATTTTTGATTAATCCATTAAAAATTAAAATCTTAACCTTACATTAACCTCATACAAACTCACTTTGATATGGTTCATATTTGAATATCATCGTACACATTCACTTTAATATGGTGTGGCATATCTTTTTCCAATTATTATTATTATTATTATTATTTTTTATTTTTTTTCAGATTTCTGTGGTGAGAAGTTTCGAAATTATTTGTCGGATTCGTTTGAAGTTAAAAATCTCAACCTTATATTAACATTGTACAAACTCACTTTAGTATGGTGTAACTTATATGAACCCTACTTTTGAAGATCATTGTAAAAATTCACTTTAATATAGTGTAGCATATTTAAAAAAAAAAAAATCTTGTAATTTCATATATATGTTTGAAAAAGTACACAAGTCGAAGGACAAACCCCTAAATCAAACCCTTAAATCTAGTAGAAAACATTTAAAAAACATACCAATACTTGTGATTATGCGCCTTTTACATTCATCACAAAGTGAGTAAGAGTGCTCTCCTACGAATGACCCTACCAATAAACCCTAGAGATGTCCTATTACAATAGGATCATTTTATCAAAGAAAAACAATAACCCCATTAGGTTCATAGAATAGTAACAAAGCAACTAGGAGTAAATCCCTCCACTTAGATCTTTCTCTTAACATCCCCATAGTTTGAGAATTAGGAGGCGATGATGAAAGATCAAGAGGAATGAATTTTGCCTAGCATACTCTTACATGAGATTATTACTCTATTTAAATGAGAACTGAGAGTTTTGACATCTTTAGGCCATACTTCATTGCCTCTTACAATAATGGAAAGACACAAGCTAGGAAAATAACCTAACTTTAAACTACCCTTCAGCACAGGATGATGTCGAGTGCCTACGCCCATATTTCCATAAAAAACGTCCATGTTAGAATCTCCCTCTAAATTGGGCATCTGCTCTAATCCAAACTTCAAATTTGCAGAATTAGCAAGATTGCCTTCCTCAGAGCCAAGAACCTCATTATGATCAAAAGTATCAGGTTTTTGTTGCACCATCAAATAGTCCAAATGTCCTCCCTTCAGCATCCTCAAAAGTATCGATTCCTCTCCACCTTCGCATAACAATCCCAGAGAAGAGAGGATATCTGAAACTAACTAAGATATCTCTCCAAAAAAAATCCACCAATGAAGAGTCTTTTCCATGAATCAAAATGTCCACTTGAGCATTATGCTTTCTATTAGGTAGTTGGTTCTCTAGGATTTCCTGAATATCTCATGATGGTGGACGATTTGTTGCCTTACATTTCGTAGCCAACTTTGAATCTTTTGGCAAACTGACAACTCCCTTTCAACTCTTGTAGGCAATTTCTCTTTCAGGATAGTCACACAGAATGTGCTCTGTGTGGTGGCAAAATCTGCACTAGAAAGGCAATATTTCATAATCAAGATCTTGGACCCAAACTGATTTTTCACTCTAGGGAAATTTTAATTGGTGGCTCCCCATTCGTGCTCATGAGAAGCAACAGGTGCGGGACCCGTTCCATCTGAAGAGGTTGTGATGCTGCATGTTGAAATGAACCAAGAGTACCACCTATGACTTTAAAAATATTTAGCTTCCACTACTTAAGAGCCAACTATGGGAAACAAACCCACAACAATCGAAGGTCCCTTCTCGTTATAGCATAGTTGAAATGTTTATTCTAGGGAATAAGTACGAGACTAGTTTCCCCATACAACCATGAACCCTGTAAGGCCATTGCCTCTTTTCCCTTTAGATTCTCGAAGAAAAAAGAAAAAAAAAACCATCGCATAAAGGAGAAATTTTAACTTTACCCCGTGCAAATGTCGACTATTCATTTCCTATCCAGTGAAACATATCCAATAATGTGGATTTTTTTCCACTAAAATATCCAACCAAAGCTCTATCTCTCGACTCTGCTACTCCTAAAATGCAATCATAAAGTAAGGAAACCTTTGACTCTCTCCTACCAACCTAAATATTTCTTTTTTACCATAATTATCTACATCACTAAAGTTTTTACACCAAGAATAATGAGGCGCTCTACAACCCAGTATCGGGAGAGATGTTGTCGCGTTAGCGTGAATGTAGATTAGATAACATTACATTAATAATAATAATAAAAAAAATAAAAATAAAGTTGGTTCAATTAAAAAAATTAAATAAATACATATTTACATAATAATATATAAAGTATAATTTACACAATAAGAAATTTGATCCCTCTCAATGTTTAATAAATCCAAGTTTAAAATAAATCTATATTAATTTAAACATTTCTCCTTCCCAACCCCTACAATTCCCTTCCCCTACAATGGTAACACAACTCCTGTTATGAAATAAAATTCTCATGTACTTTCTTTTTAATCATAAAATTTCTTAACAAACAACATTGTAGTTATCAAAACTATTACACACGATGGATTCAATAGAAAGCCATGTGATGCAACATGCATCGCTAGATTTAACATACAAATTTGGCGAGAGCGAAAGTCCTAGTTAAAAATATACATGCAATTTTAGATCCATACACGCGTCAAGGTAAATCTACCAAATGTGCGATTTCTTCTTAAGTGGGCCCTCCATAAACTTAACACGTCATTGGGAAATATAAAACGTGTACATACATAATCACAACTTTGAATGAAATCAAGAAATAATTAAAAGCATAAAGATGCATGGACATAAGTGCATTAAAATTATAGAGGCCTTTGTAGGCATAAATAAGTTCCATCTCATGGGAAACAAGTCCAAGATTTGTGAAACATTCTATTGCATTAACAAATTATTAATAAATTGATAATATATAGTTGGTTATTTATAATTATTGATTTTAAAGATTTGTAAGTTATAATTAGATCAAAAGTGTCACCATAAGCCAAAGAAATTTATTGGGTTAACCAAATTACAGAGTAGTATTGACTCAGTGAATTAGCAACTAGACATTCTTGTTCACAATATTGAGTACTTTTTGTCGACTCCGAGTATATTAGAGTTAATTCATCTTTACTTAATTGTTATTTGTATATGAGATTGGGACAATTAGAGTCTTCCATGGTAGTTGTTATTGAAACTCTCTATGGGATAGAGGCAAGTATCAAGTATCGTTTGTTGCAGTGAATACCATTACACATCTTATTTGCTACCATTCCTTGCAAGAATGGTGAAACCAACAACAATTAACCTTGGTTATGACATACCCTGTAAACCCTATGTGGGTGAACGCATACATCCTTCATGGGAATCCCACTCGAGAGTATCACTCAAGAGTATCACAATGTAATTTAGAAGGAAGTGACTCCCAAATACTTGAACACCCAATAATTCATGGCCTCCCTCTTTTAAGGAGGACACATTTGTTGCTTTGGGTAAAATCCTATTCGTGGAAAGTGTTTCTTCTTCAATAGCAACTATAATATGCTTGGTACTAAAAATGTGCAAACCTCCTTCTAAATTAGCAATTGAAGCATAAGCATAAAAGCATCTTTGTAAATTAGCAACTCAAGTGTGCATAAACTTGTATGCTTCTCTTAAATTAGCAATTGGGGTGTGCATAAGCATGAAAGCTTCTTTCTAAACTCACAACCAAGATGTGCACAAGCATGTAAATCTCCTTATAAATTAGCAACTAGGGTGTGCATGCTAGCATTTATTGTCACTTGTAATTGTTGATTGTCCTTTCCACTTATACTTGTCTCTTATCCTTGCCACTTGTCATTACTATAGATTCCCACCCCTCCCATCTCATTTGTCTCATAGGAAATCATTATGCATTATTTTATTGTTATGCACATGGCCTTTGCCCTTATATTCTAACATTACATTGTAGTCCCTTTATGCTTCCACCACATCATCAAAACAATCACTTTCAAATAATGAGGCCTTCACACTTGGGATCCCAACTATTTGAACACATCACAAAGCATATATTTATATAATGATCACAAATCAATGGGTACTTAACTAATGAGTATTCATTAATCTATTCAAATTGAGCATGCATAGCATACTCATGGCCATTTTATTAAGCTAGGGCCAAAGTTGGGGTATTGCATTCCCCCCCCTTAGAAATAACGTCGTCCTCGACACTACCAACCTTTTAATCTACTTCAACAACACTAAGTATTACATTGATCTATCACTTTACAGTTCGATCACAGGTATTAAGTGCTGACTACACTTCACTTTACTAGGCTCGACCATCGTTAAGGTTATCATCTTGCTAGCCAATCTCCTCCTTGTTGGAGCTAACTATACCAAGAAATGGATTCAATCCTTGCATGGAAACATTGTACAATAAAATTCATAGTCAATAATAATGCCTCAAACAAAAATATCTACATCAAGAGCATTGGATTAACAATCATCTATATTTTAGAAGTAATTTTAGAAGAGCATAAAATAACATATCGCGTGTGTGTGTGTGTGTGTAAAACTAAACCATTCAAAATTCCAATAATGTAGATGTTACCCACATACTTTTTGGGTACCCTTTTGAATTTTTATAGTGTCCCTTGATATACCCAACCTTTTCCCTAGTAGGAACTTGAGAGTCGTATCTATTTTGGGCATCATTGGGTTCCTTCATATCAATCTCTAGAGGATCGAAGTCTTATTAACCTAATTGGCCTCTCATTTTGGCAAGGAAAACCCTTGGTGATTTTTTGTTGAAAACACCTTACTCTTGGGTCCTTGGCCAAATTTTATTAAGGTGCTTTCTTTTTCACTCATTTCCTTGATTTCAAGTGGATACATGTGTGGGTGAACAATTCATGTTGGAGTATTTTTGCATGTGGATTTGAGGCCCTTTTGTGCCTTCTATTTAATCCCTAAATCCATTTGCCCTTCATAATGTTCATGTTATGGTGATGTCACCATTTAGCATGCACCTCTTATCTCTTTGCTCCCATGTGCAAATTATTGGATGAATTTCAAGCATAATTCTCCCACTTCTCTTATTTAATGTGTCTAGATAAAAGGCCTTAAGAGTTGAGAAGCTAAGTGGATGCATGCACATAGATGTTATCGGTAGTATCCCACATTAACAAGTTGTGTGGGGGCATTTACATGGTTACACATGCCATGAATTCACTATATCATGTATCAAGGTCCACATCAACAAAAAGTACCACATAGGTATACATAATGATGTGGTATCAATACAAGTCACATTGTGGGCAATCTTTTGTGTGACCTACTTACATCAAGCCACATGTTAGAGGCTCACTATTAGATGATTTTAAGCATAGGTTAATTCGGGGGGAGAATATGTAAAGGAAATCACACTAAAATCCCCCCCACTACCCAATTGCTTGATTGCCTAGATAAGAACATGAAAATGTCATAAGTGTTGAAAGTCTCCTATAAGAGCATTACAAGGATAACATGTATGGAAAAATCAACAACTATAGTTGTCATAAAGAGGTACAAACCCTACACACATGGCGAGATATGGTTGATCCACATCACAATTGTGCCATTGCATCCAATGCCAACCATGAGGTGCCATGTGGTAGGTGGGGCCCACACATACCACCAAAACTCAAGGCAATTTACTAAAAAATCTAGTTAAGTTGGTTTATGTTAGTTAACTTAAGGGTTGTTGCATCTCAAAATCTGGGAGGCAATAGGTGAGTCTACATTAATTCCACCTACACCTCCTCGTTTCCCAATGTTAATATATTTAAAAGGATGTCACTCAGATCATGTTTTCACTATTAAAATGATGATTCCTCTTATGCTCTTACAATCATGGGATGATATGACCATGCACAATAGATCTCGAGTTATCCATTGAACACCTCAAGTTTGCATGACATTAAGATTAAACTACCAATTAGAATGAGTTGCATGCTACCTATCATGTAGATAACTCTAGCACAATTATAAATATTATAGAGAATAATGCAACTACCTCCATGTCCTTACAAGATTTACCACTAACAAGAGTTTCTTGCTCCACGGGATTGGAGAAGAATTGTGTTGATTAGATGAGGTAATCATGCCCCAACATTCACTTATTTCAAACAATGGATGGCTTTCCAAAAAAGTATTTTGGTTTCTAGCACCCATAAGAGATCTTATCATAGAATGGAAGGGGATTTTCAATGGTGTTGAAGGTGAACTCTCTTGGATTGGGATTCCTATGTATTTGAATGGTAGTCATGTGTCCCTACAAGATTCATTCACTCTCTTCATATGCAATATATATTGTGCTACAAAAATCAAAGGTTGTCCAACATGAGTTTCAAGATTCTGTTCACCATAAATGAAGGAGTTAAGAGATATCTAAAAAGATCTAGGAGATCCATGATCATAGAGCATGTTTAGGGACATGTGTATATTTAATGTGCTTTAATTCTTTAACAATAATTCCATTATAGTGAGTTTTGTTTGGTTCGATTAATAATGAATGTGTCTATAACCACCTTTATATTGACGTGAGCTACTCATATCATTCTTCATTGGGGCATCCCTTAATTTATTATCAATTGTCTCATTATTTCTACACATACACCTCACACTCTAGCATTGTTCATTTATTTTTCAATGCACTGTCACAAATCTATCTTTCAAAAGGTTAAATAAATTCATGATTGAGATCACAATGTTCATATGATATAAATATTGGTCGTGTTTGTTCTCCATTAAAAATCAATGCAATATTTACACCTTTGGTGGATTGCTGTTTTGTTCTAAGTGTTTATAGAGATTAAGCAATGGGTTTCATTGTTTGAAATTGTCATAAATATTTTGGTCACTGAAAGTAGGGATGGTCTTGGCCCTCACTAGTGTTCAAATCTCACAAAAAGTGGTTTGTTTTCCCTTATAAGGGTAGCCAAAGGAAATAGATCCATCATGGTCATTAAGTCAAGGCAAGTGGCTTCACATCCCCTTTGGATAGAAACTGCAAATGGTGTCCCACCTTTGGGTGGTGGCTATAGGTTTTGAATATTATGGGTCTTAGATGATTCATCTAGAAGCATTCTCGACTCCACTAATTATATTGGTTGTGATATCAATGCTCAGGATATAACACTTGGACATGCCTTGTTGTTTACAAATCCCTTTCCCTCATATTTGTATACTGCATTATTGAGAGGGCTTGACCCATGTAGACCATGCCATTGTTAAAACCAAGGAGATTCCCCTCAACAATCTCTTAGTGACATGTTGCAGGGTTTTCTCCCCTTGGTCAAAATCACAAAAAAAAAAGTGGAAAAAATCTCATCAATAAATGTAACATGGAAACCATAATAAAGAGGGAAATGTGTAGTCCAATATATCTTATAGCATGGGTGTGATATTTGACGATTGGTTTTCTGAGCGACTCCATGCTGAAACTATATATTAACTTATGGAAAATCATCCATGTATCCCGAGAGCCTAAACATACCATCACCATTAGTGATTATTAGTTTTAGACCATTTCCTTTCCCGATTATCTTAAATGTATATACAACTTTGAAGAAAGTTCCTAACAAATACTCTAAGTATCATGCGTCGTTTTTGGTGAGAAGATCTAGTTATATTTACCAAGGATGGATGTAAGTTTGTTGAGAGTCATGTTGCTTATGTCCCATGGTATTGTTAACCATGTATCTATCACAAGGAGAATATCAAAACCATGTTTTTTTTCTCATGGCCTCAAAGCATATGCATGCCCATGGAACCTTTCCTATCTAGTCAAAATACTCTCATCTTGGTTTTGTCTATAGATTACACTCCTTTCAAGGTTTACCATATGCACATCTCTATATGGGGTATGTGAATACCTTAGTGAGCATTGTGACTACATGTATTATAATTATATTAAGAGAAGGCATGCACCCAACATTACCTTATAGAACTTCATATCTAAAGAGGCTTTAATTAGTCTAAAGTTCAATGACATTTTTTTGCTCTCTATTGCAAGTATAAAGTAATGGATGAGTAGAGAGTTATTGAGTTGTTTTCCCAATCTTTCAAACGATGGGCTCTCTAATGGCATGAATCTTTAACCCACTAATAGTCAAGATAAATTAGAGACATTTTTTTCTCATTGAATTTATTTCCCCACTAAATCATCTTCCTGAGGTTTTTGAAGATCCACTTGCAAATCTAAGTCATGTGCCAAATGAAGAAAATCACTGGGGGGGGGTGGAGGGGTGGGGTGTGGTGGCAAGATGGGCCAATGCATATTGTTGGTTTTTTGTCCATCGTGGAGAAATCCACAAGAGGATTAGCACTATCGAAATTATGTTCACTCGAAAGAGGGTCGGGAGGGTCCTACTCCCCCAACTCTGTAGAGGTGTCACCCAATGCATAAGGCATTAAACATCATGTGCTCATGGACTATGTTGCACATTTTTTTTCTAGGGAAAAAATATGTTAATTTCATTAATTGTAAACGACTTCGAAGAGCATAAACATAGTATCAACTTTTAAGAGCATACATAACTATCCATTAGCCTAAGAACTTGGATATTCCTCAATGCATTTTGTTGGGGAAAAAAAGCTCCAAGATGCAAACATAATAATTGTGCCTCAAATTGAGCAAAGATTTTCTTCCAAAGACCATCAAAATAAAGAACATCCATTGATACTCACAAATGTTAAAAAACTAGAGAACTTCATCCTAAGCATTATGATAAGCCTTAGCTCAAAACATGGAATCTGAAAACATAAATGCCTTCATACAATCCATTTAACTGAAATAAGATACAAAGGGACCTTTATTTCCTTGGAAAAAAGACTTCCACCTTCGTCCTCTCCTCCTCGAGCTCTTAGAAGAGCATCGAGTGCAAGAGATGATTAAAGGAGATGAAAGAAAAACAGACGAGTCCAATACCAATTTCACAACCTTACCTTCTTGGACAAAAGGTGTTTGTTGTAATATACTCAAGGTATATTACATTTATTATCATAATATACTAAATACATATCAATGAATAATAAATAATAATTACCTATCCCTTGTAGAATATATGGATTCATCCTTGTTATTATGAATGTTAAGGTGAAGTGCCCAATAGGTTTGCTTCAAGTGGTATTAGAGTAGTCTTTCCACTAGCTCGTGGTCAAGTACATTTTTTGGTTGTTCTAAAGATCCGTGATCAAGTTTATTTTGCCAGTGGCATTAAAAAAGAGAGAGAGAGAAGAAGATCAAGTTTGGTTGTTCCATTGATCCGTGATCAAGTTTATTTTGCTAATGGCATTGAAAAAAAAAAGTTCTGCAAATAATTTACAGGCTTGTGGCCCATAATCCTTGATATATATGAAAAAGTACATTGTAAAGAAGTATAAGTCACACAAAGATTCCATACTTGTCAATAAGGAAGTTAATTACCATGTACATGGTAATAAAACATAATTAAAAATGAAAGTTTCCAAGTATCTTTATTAGTGCACATAAAAAAATAAATATAAAGTCAAACAAAGATTCCATATTTGACATAAATCAATTGCCACGTACAAGGCAAGAAAAGGTAATTAAAAAGGAAAGTTTCCAAGTGTTTTAAAGTACATGTGAAGAACTATCAAGTCAATCATATAAATAAGTTGACAATGTAAAGGAAGGTTATACAACATATAAGGATTGTGAAGAAATAAAAAAGATTGAATCTTTACATGGATGAATTTTAGCACGAGGATAAGACAAGTTTGAGACATTGTGAGGAGTCACGAGGTTAATACACGTATATAATAAGTCACGTAAAAGTGAAATATTAAAGTTTATAAGAGATTTATTATTAAAGTAAATAGAGGGTAAAAGTATTTACATTATTAAGATATAATCTTAAGAAAGTCAAATATTATTATCAAACTTATATTCCAAAGTTTAATTAAAAAGGGTATTATAAAAATAATCCTTAAGTTATATAGTGTCAAAGATTAAGTGAAATATTACAAAATTTTGGTGAAAAAAATGGATTATAACAATGACCAAAAAATAAGATTTCTTCAAACCACACAAAATTATGATTCAGTGCTACTCCAAATCAAAGGCGCACTTGGAAAGAAGGATATTGGTATTTCCATCGCTCCAGTTGAATGTAATAATTATGTTAGTACCAAATCTGCTAACCCGTTATTGTTCCCGAGTCAAATATAATAGAAAACACAGACTTATGGGACATAAAACAATGTGACATAAGTGATTTACGATTGAACATTGGAGATTATACTTTTGTATTGCAATTCACTAATAAATTCTTTGGAGTAATAACGATGACATAATTATGGGTTCACCCTGGACGAAAACTCTTGGGACTTTCATCTTAAACACAAAGAAGAAAATTTTTAAATTCTCCTATAAGAAGTAGAAGATAATTACAAGACATTACATTGGAGTCAGATTCAATAACATCAGAAGATCTTAAAGATATCTCAAAGGTGATTCTTAAAGATAATCAAAAGTTTGTGAAAAAGACGCAATTTTTTTTTGACAAAGTTATAACATGTAAAGATGAAGACATTTCTCACCTTAATAATCATAGTCAAAGCTTGATTTCACATATTAAGAAGTTAAAAAGTGAAAGGAAGTCACAACAAGAAACACTAAATAAACTTACCAGCAAGTATTTACTCATTATTAGAGAAATAATGATTGATTTTGTTGAAATGAAGAAGTCATTAGTCGTAAAAACCCAAACTATGAAAAAGGAACCAATACAAATCCAAACAAAATATTAACAACCAAC
Source organism: Picea engelmannii (assembly GCA_009831015.1). Lineage (NCBI taxonomy): Eukaryota > Viridiplantae > Streptophyta > Pinopsida > Pinales > Pinaceae > Picea > Picea engelmannii. Next base: position 771,159 of record ML776809.1, read on the forward strand.
ATATCATCAAAAGTATAAAAAACGAGGTTTCCAAAAATAAGATGTAAGATACAAGGATGCCTTACTATCATCCAAATTATAAAAGTCATCATACTATTCAATAGGCTAACCAAAGATGAAATCAATATGAGAAGCTAAGTAAAGATCATGTTATATTGAAGAGAATCTAAAGTGTGGAATCTTATCATTTTCCAAATCATAAGACATTGACACATATTTTTGCAGAAAATTGAATTAGGGTGGTTAGATCCTCTCACAATTCGATAATTCTCCTTAATGCTTGGAAGATCATATCATGTATCGTCGACTTCCATAGCTTCAAGAACCATGAATCATGAGAAGGCGTTACATGCTAAGACAAAGAGATAAGTTCTTTTTCATTAAATGCTTTACATACAAAACATTTTTAAGGGGGGGGGGAGACTTGTAATATACCTGAGGTATATTACATTTATTATCATAATACACTAAATAACTATCAATGAATACTAAATAATAATTATTTATCCCTCATGTAATATATGGACTCATCCTTGTTATTATGGATGCTAAGGGGAAGTGACCAATAGGTTTTCTTCATCGATGGAGCTATATCCAAAGAAGGATCACCATCCATCAGAAAAGCTTGCAACAACACACCCAATGAACAACACTTTGAAGTAAAACTATTTTCACTTGGATCCTCTGAATTTGATCAAACAAGATATGGAAGAGAGTCAGAGAACTCCCTTGAATCCATAAGATTCAAAGGAAAACATCTTGAATACCTTGTCAATTCCATAAACATACACTCAACATCTGTTCACCATGTTGCATATATTTTCACCATTGATCTACAAATCAAATCCCATGAGGTTCCTAAGTACAACAACAACGTGCACTATTTCTTTGATTGTTGGTATACCTTGGATAGATAGTTCATGAGAAGATTCGGGAGTAAGACATGGAGATTGAATTTATACTTGTTCTCAAGAATATTTATGGGTGATTTTAATTGTGGATATTTAGTGGATCTTAGAGGAGCCACAAGTTTCCATACATCATGCCCCAAATTCCAAGTGTTTCATGGATCATGAATCATATTAACGAGGGCCAATCAATGGAATCCAACTATATTATGAAGAAATTTCCTATTCG
>ML776809.1:793087-804750 GCA_009831015.1 Picea engelmannii
TGTATGTCTACTTCACTGTCAAATCTAGGTTTCCCTTGGTAGCATATAACATAATCTTTTGTGGCACACAAATGCCTAAATACTCTCTTGACAGTTGTCTAGTGCTCTTTTCCAAGTGTCGACTTGTATTTGCTCAACACTTCCACTGCATGGGAAATGTTTGGTCGAGTGTAGATCATCACATACATCAGACTTATTAACAACACTTGCATAGGGAACACATGCCATGTCCTCTATCTCTTTCGATCTCTTTGGACATTGTTCAATAATTAACCTTGCTCCCATAAGAATTGACACCTTTACAGGTTTGCAATATTGCATGTTGAAACACTTAAAGACTGCTTCAATGTATTTCCTCTGGTTCAACCAAAGCTTTCCAACTTCCTGATATCTCTTGACCTCCATTCCTAGAATGAAATTCGCTACACCGAGATCCTTTATGTCGAATTTGGAGGGTAGTTGATTCTTCACCTCCTTTATTGCGTTCATGTTGTTTTTTTATCAACAACATGTCGTCGACATACAATACTACATATATGAAATTCCCACCTTCTTCCTAGGAATATACACAATGATCATATTTTCTTCTCACAAATCCCAAACTAGAATGTATGTGTCGAACTTTTTATACCAAATACTTGGAGAATGCTTTAGACCATAAAGGGACCTCTTCAATTTGCACACTACCTCTTTCTTTCCCTTTACTGCAAATCCTTCAGGTTGTTCCATGTAGATTTCTTCTTCCAGGTCCCCATGTAGGAATGATGTCTTCACATCCATTTTCTCTATTTCAAGATCAAATGTTGCAGCTAGAGACATCAATACTCTAATAGAAGTTAATTTGGAAAAGGGGAACAAATCTCACCGAAGTCGACTCCTTCAACTTGGGAATATCCTTTCGCTACCAGTTAAGCTTTTAATTTCTCGACTTGACCTGTTGCGTTCATTTTTTCTTGAACACCCATTTGCTACTAATGAGATTTCTTCCATTAGGTAATTCGACCAAATCCCAGGTCTCATTCTTGTGCAAGGATTCCATTTCTTTGACCATGGATTCCTTCCATGGTTTACAATCTGCCAATTCGATTGCCTCCTTGATCGACTTGGGATCCTCGTCAGTGGTAGTTAACACAAATGCAGAACAAAAATTAGGTGGACTATACCTTTAGACTAGTTTTCTTACTTGTTCAAACCTCCTTACTTCCAGGATCGACTATTCCACCTCTTCATTTGATTTAGTTGACTCATCTGATTCATCTTCTTCATTCCTGAGTTCAAACCTCGCTTTATATGGATTTTTATTTGTTTGAACTTCAGACTTGGACTTACCCGTGACTTCTCTGAAGACCACATCTTAACTGTACAATCTTCTCCTTGATGTAGGATCCCAAAGCTTATATCCTTCCATTCCTTCTTTGTATCCAATGAAAATCTACTTGATTTCCTTCTTGTCTAACTTACTCCTCTTTTCCTCGGGAACATGCACAAATGCATCATAGCCAAACACTTTGAGATGTGAAACCAAATCCTTCTTTCCAAACCATACCTCATATGGAGTTGTGTCGACTAGTGCCGACGAAGGAGACATATTTAATAGATATTTTGCAGTGTCGATTGCTTTTACCCAAAATTCTTATATGAGCTCAACACCACTGAGTATGCTCCTTGCATTGTCCATCAATGTTATTTTCATTCTTTTGGCAACTCCATTTTTCTATGGGGAATATGGTGTGGAATTTTGGTGTGCTATGGCACACTGCTTGCATAACTGCTCAAAATCCTTTCCACAAAATTCACCACCATTGTGAGTTCTCAACACCGTGATATTCTTATCTCTCTAATTTTCTACAAGAGATTTAGACTCTTTGAATTTCTTGAAAACCTTTGATTTATTCCTCAGGAACTATATCCACGTCTTCTTGGAAAAATCATCTATGAAGGAGACATGATATAAGGATCCACCAAGTAAAGGGAGTGTTACAGGCCCAAACACATCACTATGAGATAATTCTAGAATCCCCTTTGCCCTTGTCGCTCTAAATGGGAACCTAACCAAATTTTGTTTTCCATATATGTAATGTTTACAAAAATCAACTTCTAAATTAGATTTAGGAAAAGCTTCGACCATACCTTTATTATGTATAGCTCGAAGTCCCTTTTCTCCAATGTGTCCCATCCTTTCCTACCATAACATGATCATGTCGACTCGATGAAAACTTGTCGAGTCGGTTTGAATTGACTCAACTCAAGGTGAGTCGAGTTGAGTCGACATTCCCTAACAACTTGTACAGGGTTCCAATTCAAACTCCTTTCATTAAGATCATCACACCCTTGACCATTCTGCACGTATCCTTCTGAAATAGAGTGTGCACTCCTGTATCACTCATATTACTGATAGATATTAGGTTTCTCTCCAAACCCATAATATGTAGCACACCTAGAAGGGTTCTACGCCTCCCATCCTACAATACCAGTCAATCTCTTCCTTGTCCAACAATTTTGGTTGTCGAGTCGTCCCCCAAGAACACATCTCCTCCTTCATATCTCTCATATTTGCAGAACCATTCTTTGTGAGGTGTCATATGATAGGATGGTCCCAAGTCGATTAACCAAATATCTTGATATGACTATGTATTGGTCGACGCCAAATACACATCGCCTCTTTTATCTGGATTAGTCTTTCTCTCAATCGATTACTTCTCGTCAGATCCTGTACTGATTTCTATCACCTTTGACTTGCAATCCCTTTCGTAAATCCCAACTTTACCACATTTCAAGCATCTTCTCGTCGACTAAACCAGGTATCTAGATCTACCCTTTGACTTAGACTTTCTACCAAAGAATTTTCCTTTATCTTTGTCAATCGACCGACCTGTAACCATTAAGGAATCTTTAGTCAATCCTTCCATGTTCTTCCTTGTCACTTTTTCTAACAATAGTGATGCAACCACGTCTTCTATCACTAATGTGGTTGAATTACTCCCTATAGCCACAAATAAGCTATCCGATGAGTCTAGCAAAGAACATAATAGGCTAATACATTTCTCCTCCTCAGTGATTTTAATATCTACAAATGAAAAATTAGCTTGTTTAATATTGAATGAATTCAAATGCTTAGTTACTAAAATCCAATCACTCATCCTCAAAAGAGACAATTTATTTCTAAGGAACAACTTGTTTACCAAGGATTTCGACCGGTACAAGCTCCCCAACTTGTCCCACAGTTTCTTGGTTGAATCTTCATCCAAGACATTCAACAACACCGAATCTACAAGACACATCCGGAATGGTACCTCCCGTTCTTCCCTTGACATACCTGTCGGAATGGTACATGGACATATTTCTACCCATTATTCTTGATATACAAGGAGATATTCAATTTTAAGCTTTCAAAGCTCAAAATTTTGGTCATTAGATTTTTCGATCTCTATCCTCAAACTAGTTGTTATTCTTTTAAGCACAAATTTAAAGATCTTTGATTTAAGACTCTTATTAGACCTAGGGTTTAGCTCAAATCCAAGATTGTCAAACCAATCTATGATGCCACATGTTACTAAATATACTTCCACTCTAAACCTAATAGAAGAGAGGAATACATATTTGAACAAGAAAGTAAATGACAAAGAAATCACACAATACACAAAGATTTTTACCATAGAAACCCAAATGGGAACACCAACATTTCTTAAGCATCTTTCTCTCTTGTTGTCTTATTCATTTAGAATAAAGGGTTACATGACTAACCTTGGTCTACACCTAAGACACAATCATCATCATACTCTCTTGCTTACACAAGAATAACCTTGCAACCAATTCAACTTACATCTACATGACAAGCAACCTCTACTAAAGATTGATCTCACGATATATGATTAGCTTTTTCAGTATTTACAACACGCCTTATTTATAGGCTTTACAGTAGGAAAAAACCTAAAGAATGGTGGCCAAAAGCGGTTACAGATTCATGTATATCATTGGCCACAAATCCCATTAATCTCGGGATTATGTTACAATCAACTACCAATCGGATTACTAGTCGACCTCCATTAAGACTTTAGCCCGTTACCACACAACCTCTTGTCGATTGACCTCTTGAATTATTGTTGATCACTTCGACTTCGAATTTATTGGTCGATCGCTTTGGCCTTCAACTTTCACCACAAATAATATAACAACCCAACAATAGCTTAGATTCCTTTCCAATGGTGCCTCATTTTCCTCATTCCGATGTCATATGACCTAGTTGGATTTATCACAAATCTATGAACTAGTTGAGGTAGGATGGTCTAATAAACTTGCATCACAAAGGTTCATGTTAGTCAAAGTAGTACTTAAACACCTCATAGTAGGGTTTCATTCCCATGTCGTTGAAGTACTCGTTGATATCTTTCTCACGATACATCATTTTCCTCGATTGGATATCGTATGACGAGGTGGCATCTTTCACAAGTTTGGGCATTTTGTGGGCCTCACTAGCAAATTAGGGTTTCAGAGAGTATACTTTCTTGGTCAAAATGTATTGTCTAGGTGGCACAAGATCATACTTCCATCTACATAATCTCAACGGACTCATCGAGACCTTTCTAACGGTCTCCGTCAATGAATGTCAAAGTCAAAGTCAAAGGGTTGACTTTGCACATGTTTTTAGGGTGATAATGTAAAATAAAAATAAAAAATATATAAAAGGGGGAAAAGCAAGAGCTCCCCCCCACACAAGACCCTCCCTCCTCTCTTAGGTCATTTGATAGGTTTGTTGAAAGGGAAGAGATATCTATAACTCTGGTCCATGGGCGACATGCAAGGGACAAGCCATACAAATTTAAATGAACAATAGGGACAATTACCATGTACTTATTTTCGTCTTCAAGCATTGTCTTTAATTTTTCAAAGATATGAATTTGTGCATGTGTGATGTATTTTTACTTAATAGGCTGGATTGCATACCACTGGAATTGTTGGTTTATATTGTTTAATGGATGAATTTGTAGTAGGATGGTTAAGAAAATTCTTGTTTCAAAGTTTTCTTACTGTACCTAAGGGTTTACATGAGCAAAATTACAACAGGGAGGGGATTCAAACCCCTCTTAGAAACCAAACCCAATCCTCCATGACCCTCTTAAAATTCTGAGTTTTATGTGATTTTCAGACTTGTGCATGCAATTTTGGAGGCCAAGGGGTTACCCTAACCTTCCCCTTATTTGTCGCTTTATCCACTCATAAAACCTAAATTTCATGAAAAAATTACAAAAAACGAGAGGGAGGGGATTGAACCCATGACCTCCCTCTCATTTCGAGTGTTGAAAACCCAATTTTTGTAAAAAAGATCAATATAAGGCACGCCACCGCTACTAGTCTTCACCGTCACACTTCCTAGTCACTTCTTTCATCATCGTGCCACCTGTAAACAACACAATAGAGGGGTAAGCAGTTGTCCCAACACCAAGTTGGAGCCACCACTACCCCTTTGAGCCATTGCCAATATATTATGTATTAATGTTTTAACATATGGTACCGGGTGGGGGGTGGCGGGTTTAATAAGTGATTTATTTATATTTTTCCTCTACAAGCTATAACCACCCCCTCATCAGCCATGCGTTGGCTTAGGCGACACATTTCATCACTTTCCTCCCCCGCACCTCATAGTCACCACCTCCATTGTTGTGCCACCTACAAACAACACAACATAGGGGCGAGGGGATGTCTTACCACCAGGGCATAGCCACAACCACCCCTCTGAGCCATCGCCAACGAATTATGAATTAACTTTTTTACATATGCTCTGGAGGGTGGGGGGGGGGGTTAATAAGTCTTTTATATTTTAATTTTTAATTTTGGTTTTGTTTTATATATATTATATTTTATATATAAATCTATATTTTATATTATATCAATTATTTTTTAATTTATATTTTATTAAAAAATCTATTTATATATATTATATATAAATATAAAATATCAAACTAAGTTTCAAACTATATATTAAAATTTAATATCCCCCCCCAAAGAGACACTGGCAGGATTAATTTCATAACTTCTTCACTTGGAGGCGGATTTTCGTCCAAAAACAACCCAGTCGACCACAACATAGTGTAGAACTCAGATATAGTGGAATCATTCACTAATTCAACCCATATTTCTAGTGAAAATTCCAGGAGTAAAAATGACTCTAATATGACCTAGGAACAAGTGCCAGAAAGGGGCCTAATTGGAGGCCCCCAGGGCCTAATTTCACTAAAAAAAGGAGATCCATTCAAGCTACAATCATGCATGCCTATATAAATCTACTAATTATGATTCCCATTTCATAACTCAGATTTAATTTCAAATTTTTCCTCTTATCAACCTGTTGAGGGGTCCGAGATCCCTTTAACTCAACAATAGGAACCAAACCCGGCTTAGAGGCCCAATTAGACTCTGCAACGTTTGATGGGTGGAATGGTTCTCTATATCTTTCGATCTAGCTAATTTATCAATGGACTTTACTTAGTGATTGACAAGATATCTTTGTGTGAAAGTTCCTCCTTCAGATTAAACATTCTCTTTTGTCTTTTCTTTTATTAGATGAGTCTGATAAAATGAGGTGTGATGGTATAAACCAACTGATAAAAGGGATTCTTAACTACTGAAGAAGGCTGAGCCTAGGATAACCCTCATGCTCAAGCATGCAAAAAATGATATTCACACGTATTACAAGTCTAGTAATAATACGTTAACTTGCTGGTATTTCAACAGTGACTGAGATATAATTATTGAAAGAAAATACACATGCAATAAGACGAGTGCAAGAAAAATAGTTTCCTTAGCTCTACCATCAATCACACATTAACACAACGATTTGTTTTTCGTCATTAAGAACAAAATAACTTTTAAAATATTGAAACAATTAGCTTATCGATAGATTCATAAACTATTACTTGTTACAACATCAACTACTGAAATAAAAGTTGGAAGTAGTTCCTCCTCAATCCAATCATATAACGCCTTTGATGAAAAACAAAATTTTGTCTCTGGTTCTAAAAATAACTTCTTAATTAAAGTTGCTCATAAATAATTCTTTACAATTCTCCAAAAGAGGGTCCTTTCCCCAAAACCATCGACCCTTCCTAAAAGCTCTATCCCCCTATTTATAAAGAATCACTAACTAAAAATAGCTGCTACAAGTTTGTGTTAAGTAAAACAAAAGATTGCCCTGTGGCATTTGATCTCGTTGTTCTCTGGAAATCATCTCGTGGTTCTACTAGAGTGGATGATTCTTCTCGTATTCTGACCATTTGATGAAGAGATCCTCGCATGTGTTAGCATACGAGAATCTGTGCTGATCCATCAGGGCTGAAAGGATTTCCTTCACTTCTATTGCTTGTTCTATGTATATGATGACTTTGGCACTTAAACACTGCAGAACTGCACGAGCCTTGTTCGGATGTTCCATAAACTTTTGTATTTGACCCAATGTGATGTTTTCCACCTACGCAATCTCCACTCCCCATGTTGAGTCCTATTCTGCATGTCATTTGACTATGTCACGCAAGTCAACAAAGTCTTCGGGTGAGCCGAACTCTGGGAGGCCAATGTATTTTATCTCCTGATTGATCTTTTCCCAGCTTCTTTCGCACTTGACCCTACTCTTTTGTATCTCTCCCTGAGGTTCCTGGGCCATACTTACCCAATTTTTGACTTATTTCCTGATACGGGAGATGCTGTTATCCATCATCACTCGAATTCCATGCTCCTCCGCATCTCGGCCCTTCTGCACTACGCTGATGTAGTCGATTCGTTCTACAACTTGGTATGCCTTTTCATACCATCTCTCCCCGTCCTTACATGTTGCTAGTGCCATAATGGTATCTTTTTGATAATCGACTACACATGCAGTGAAGAGATGTCTTTTGCTCGTGAACTTTGCATATGCATCTTAGAACTCACTCTTCGGAAAAAACTATGGCCTACATTGATTCTTGGTAATATTTTTCCAAATGGCACAAATGGTCGAGCTCCTTCTATGCGACAACCAATTCCTTTTCATCTTGCTTTTCTCAATCCAGCGTGGCATCAGTGATAGCCATCCCTACACCGATGAGTTCAAATGTCTTCGTGTTTTCTGTGCTGAGAAACTTCTCTTCAGTGGTGATGAGCATCGAGCTATCCAACACGAGTCTTCTTTTCTTGGTGGTCCTCCTCAAGATGGATTTCCTCTTCCTACCATAAGTGATCACCTGTATATCGACGACCTCATCAACTGGGTCAGGGATTTGTTGTTCTCCCCATGTCAGAGTGTTTCCTAAGCTTCCTGCCGTATGTATTTTCTCTAGGACCGACTCTTGTACTTCTTTACCAGAGGAAACTTCCATATGTTCCAATGGCTCGACCTCCATCTAGGGTTCATCGACTGGTGAGGTATCGACCAAAATTGAAGGGACAGTAACAAAATCAATACTTACTTGGGGATCGACTATTGAGGTGTTGATCTCTAGCTGTTGCAATTCATCTTTTTGTCCACCTGAACCTAGCTCATCCTTGGAGCTATCTTTCGGGGTCCCCGATAGGTCGAGAAGTTCAGTGTCTAAGATACTTTCAGCCTCATGGTCACCCTGCAAAGGGTTTGGAATTGATGCATCAGGACTTGGAGAAGATATTCCCCCTGGTTCTTTCTCCTCTATAATTGGTATTAGAGTTATAAGTGACACCTACGAACTATCTTCATCATCATAGATGGTTATTAGATCAAATAGGGTATTAGGCACACCCATTTCACCTGGTTTTCTTGGAATATCATACTGGGTTGGAATAGTCACCGACAATCTCATCTATGGTGATGAAACTCTGGGATTTTCCAGAGCGGTGGTTTCCTCTAGTTGTGTTGACTCTGAACCATTTAGCTCCTCCCTGATTGTGATTGGGTCGACTGGGGTGATCCTCATCATTTCTACTAGTTGAGGATCGTTCTCTAGCTGCTGGATGACTCTTTGGGCTCCTTCTAGTAACAACATCCCCCTCCTTTGTGCCTCTGTGGCTTCTGCTGCTCTGTTTGCTTCTTTAACCCTGAGAGCTTCTTGAGTCATCTGTTCTATCATTTCAACTTTCTCATCCATATTCATAGATTTGAACCTAGTCATGTTTGGGTTAGATTTTCTCTGTAGTACCTCCTCCCAGTCCCGAGCACATTCTATAAATATATCATCTTCAAACTTTTCATGTGTGTATGGCCAGCAGGAGGATACTTGGGACGCATGATGGATAGGGTCATGTTTGCAGAATCAGGCTATTGGGAACTTGTATTCTAGCTGACTCAAACCCTCTTGTTTAGCTTGCGCAGTGTCCTTCACTATGAAAAACCCTACATGGAAACCATAGGGTATGAACGCTCGTTTCTTGTCCTTAACCAAAGTGGCATTATAGCCCTGCAGGATGGTATGGTAACAAATTTCTCCTACGACGAGCTGGTCTGGGACATGAGCGGGGAATAAATGTGGTGCGTCGGTGGCCCCGAAAACCCTGATATAGGTTGTGGTTTCATCTAGGTACCAATGGCCTACTTTTGAAATCATTTTCTTGGCCGCTACAGACAGTCTTGGGCATTCTTTTTTGAATATAATGAAATAAATATGGACAATGAATTCATCACAAATCAGAGCATAAGACTTCTTGTACCTGTTTTTCCACAGGATGTTGAACTATACATGTATAGGAAGTTCTGGGATGTGCCAACTCAGATTCATTCCAACGAAGACATTCCTTGCGCAGATCACGTCTAGCAGATATGAGGCCATGTTAAAAGTGAGCGCTTCTCCCTCCTTTGGTGACTGAGCCTGCAATATACTAGTGCTCAATTGCTTGGAGATGATTGCTCCCTAGTTGAAGCTACTCCGGGAAATAGCCACAGTGTATGCCAGGGGCATCCATGCCTCTAAGAAATTAGTGCAATCTTTTTCCCCGTATAATCGACAAATTAGAGCCATTAAGTAGATATACAGCTCCTTCAAATTTGGTGTCCCGTACCATCCATTGCTCCAATTTGTAAATTTCTTGTCTTCCTTCCACCAGGAGGCCATTAATCGGCTCGTGTCATGGAATTCATAGAACTTCACCATGAATTCCGTGTTCAACCTCTCCTCCGAGTCCTTGATCTTGTAATACTTCTGGACCTCTGTCAGGAGAGAAACTTCGACACATCCGCCATTCTCATCATTGATTAGGCACTTCTGCACGTCTGTATGATCGATTATCTAGCTTAGAGTCTCAATTCAAGGCAAGACTGGAGTTTGGAAGGCTACCATATGCAAGCACGACCGCCAGATATTCAGAAAAACCTGGTTGTCGAGCACCCTTACATCCGAGTCACTGTGGGGGATAAACTCCAGGTAATCTTCCTGGTTAATTCTGTTGAACAAATATCCCCATTGTGGGAGCATTATATTTGATCTAGTGGTTTCTTATGTATCACTAAAAGCAAGGGCCTAGGAAAATGCCTTCTTAGTCTATGTTTTGATGACCGATTCCACTTCGAGAACAAATTCCAACTACCTCACAGCTTCGGGAGAAGATCCTTCACCAATCTCTGCTTCCTTCAATTTTGGTGCCCTTGGCAAGCATTTGGTCGTTGGATTTCTTGGAGGCATATTTTCCTGCAGAGAAAAAAACATTAGATACCGTGTTGCAGATAGAATGCCGATACATAAAAATGCAACTGCCGAAATGATAAAATTAACACATATCTCTTCTTCGCACTAGCTTAAACTAGTTTTGAAATTCTGAGAATCAAATGCAACTCTTGAGACGCTCTCTTCGCTTCTTCGACTGCTATGGAAATGAGAAACTTGTGTGCATAATGTAGTTGTTGGGAGTTGTCTTAGTGATTTAAATGGAGATAATACTTAGCTTGTTGCATCAGTTATTCAATTTGGAGTGTAGGTGCGGTTCTACAAAATTTACCTCTAGATCTGCATTATGATTGAGATTTAAATGCAGTCGTAGGTTTGCGGCACAGGCGCAGGCTATAATTTGGTTCATCGACGATTTCAAATTCCCGTTGTTCGATTGACGCACGAGGTAGAAAAGTATGCAGAGTGGGACATTAATTGGCCTATTGAATGGAAGAATCCGATCTTATTTTGTGTTGAAAACGTCGCATCGTTTCGCTAATTTAACGGGTGGATCGAGAGTCGATGCTTTTCTTTAGACAATGTTCGTTGATATCTCTTGGAAAAAACTCTGATGCTGATCCATCTTTCCGTACAACATTGATGTGGAAATGCTAACTTCGAAGTGTTACTAGGACACAAGGAAACCTAAGATGACTCGAGATGAAAATAGGCCGTACGAAATGCCTATGCAACAAAGACACATGGCATTTGAGATTGGCGTCTTCATTTAAGAGTGTTATTTAGAATCTGGGATTTTCATTAGATAAGCATTTTAACAAACAAGTCCTACTCTACCAATGCTGAAAAAGTATCAAGGATCGATGATCAATGATAAGTTTAAATAAGTGTTTCCGAATTACCCCCCTCGAAACTTGTCGATGCCAAAAATGCATCGGGGATCGATGATCGATGATGTGTCAATGCAACAATTTTCCATGATTTAAATCTTTGAGAATTCACCAAACCTGAACAAACTCATCAATAATCGGCTATCGGAGGTTCATCATGGCCCATGTCAATGTT
>ML776809.1:805847-828310 GCA_009831015.1 Picea engelmannii
TAAGTTAGGAGAAAATTATGCTACACCATATTTATTAAGGTCGACCAATGTTTTACGGAACATAAATTTATTACAAGAAAATACCAAGCAAAAGAAAAGACAGAAATAAAAAGGACTCTGCAATCAGTTCACCCTAAACCTACACATTTATCCTAATTAAAATGTAACATGAAAAAGACACATTTTTTTTTGAACATAAATATTGTTTTAGGGATTGGCCATTCACTAGGAGGGCATCTGTTCCCCCCCTCATATTTTGCAACTGATACGTGCCTGCCCCAATTTTCTCGGATATCTAGAAAGGTTCGAGCCATAGAGTCTGAAACTTCGAATGTTTTCCCTTAGGTTTGTTTGGTCTATCCCATTTCAGGACTAAGTCTCCTACTTCAAAATTCTTCTCTTTGGCCTTATGCTTGTCAAACTATCTTTTAACTATCCATTGATGCATGACGAACTTAGATTTTTCTTTCTCCCTTTCTTCTTTAAGCATGAGGAGTGTATCAATCATTTGTTGAATAACTGATGAGGGCTGTCCTCTTGAACCCTGAGCAAGTTGAAGTGATGGAAAATATAACCCATTTGGGAGAATGGCTTCTTGTCTGTATACCATAAAGTATGGAGAGTTTCCTATATCTTCCTTGGGTGTTACTCTATCTTCCCATAAGGCATTATGAAACGAGCTATGCCAATTCCTCTTATTTTCTGCATCTTTTGTCTTCAAGATCCTTACTAGGTTCTCATTAGTTGATTTTGCCACCCCATTTCCTTGTGGATAGTAGTTTGCAGAGTATCTTATTATGATTCCTTTGTATAGAGCGAACTCTGTTAATAGAGTAGAAGAAAAGTAAGCAGCATTTTCAAAAACGAGAACATAAGGCATCCCAAATCTTGTGGTCAGTTGTTGTTCTATGAATTGGATTACAACATTTTCATTCACGTGAGTCAGAGGGATGGCCTCTGCCCATTTCGTAAAATAGTCCATAGCAGCCAGTTTGTATTTATGTTGTTTTGAATAACTCGGGGTAATATCCCCTATGACGTCTAACCCCCATTGCTCGAATGGTCTGCATATGGTCACTAGTTGGAGTGGGATGACTGCCCTCTTCTCTCTTCCAACTCGCATTTGGAATGATTTACAATTTCTAGCGTATGTATGAGCATCCCTAAATAGAGTAGGCCAATAATAACTGACTCTTAATATTTTGTGAGCTATGGTATTTCCTGCAAAGTGTCCACCCACAGGACCATCATGGAGCTCCCTTAGAACCTTTTCTGCATCTACACGTTCGAGACATCTCAAGAGTACTCCATCATAATTTACGCGGAAAAGCACTGAATTTACGAGGCAATATCACATAGATTTTAGCCTGAGAGCTCTCCTTTCCTTAGGGATTAGGTTTTCTGGGAAAGTCCCATGATCTAGGAGGTAAATCAATTTTCCATACCAAGACTCTTTCCTAGGGGGGATGTATAAAGCTTCACTACACCATAATGCTAATTCATTCTCGCACCCGAGGTCTTCATTCATTCAATCTTGGGCTTCTGCGACCAGTTTACACAATCCTTGTCCCTTTAATAATTTGGCAGGTTTTATATCTAGATCAAATTCTTGGACAACTACCATCCAATTTCCCCTTCTCTCCCCCATCCCCTATTGAATGAATAGGGATCATACTGCGGGATGAGGAATGATGACTTTGGTGTGATTTTTTAGGATGTAAGATCTGAATTTTTTTACTGTTTTGTACACCGCATAAGCCTACTTGTCTATAGAAGGGTAGTTAAATTTGGATCCTTGGAGATTAGTGCTCATAAATGATACCAGAGTCTCATTGTTATCATCATCTTTCTGGGTCAATACTGCAACTAAGGATTGGTTAGAGGCGAAAGTATAGATGAATAAATCTTTACTAAAGTCAGGACTTCGCAACACCATAGCTTGAGTTATTGTAGTCTTGATATTGTTGAAATCATCTTTTCGCTCATCATCCCACTTCAAATCAACATCCTTGCAAATCATTTTTTGTAAGGGTTTGACAGTTTCAGCGAAATCGGGCGTGAACTTTCTCACAAAATTAATTTTCCCAAAGAAGGATTGCATAACCTTTTTGTTATGGGGTGAGGGAAGTTGAGCTATTGCCTTTATTCATTCTGGATCTATACAAATTCCTGCTTGAGATATAATATGACCTAGTAGTTTCCCTTCCTCGACACCAAAGATAGTTTTCTTAGGGTTTAAAGATATTCCATATTTCCTACACCTTTCGAAAATCTGGGTTAGATGTTGAATGTGGTCTTATATGTTCTTTGAATACACAGTCATGTCGTCAAAATATACTACTACACATTTGTTAATCAACCCCTGAAAATCTATGTCCATGGCCCTTTGGAAGGTTGCCCCTTCATTAATCAACCCAAAGGGCATGCATTTATAAGAAAAAGTTCCCCACTTGGTTTGGAAGGTAGTTTTCAATCGATCTTCCTCTGAAACTAGAACCTGGTTATAACCTGAGAAACCATCTAGAACGGAGAAAATTTCGGAACTAGACACAGTTTGCAAGAGTTGTTCCATGGGTGGGACTGGGTAGTTATCCTTTTTTGATGCTCTGTTAAGGTTTCTTTAATCTACACACATGCAAATATCCCTAGACTTTTTCCTGACAGGAACCAAATTTTCTACCCATGCAGAGTGTCTAACTTGAAAGATAATCTTAGCATCTAGTAATTTCTTTAACTCTTGATACATGAGGGGTTCCAAAGATGGATGGTACTTCCTGAGATTTTGTTGGAAGGGTTTTACTCTGGATTTTAACGAGATTGTGTGTTGAATAATGTGAGTGTCATAAGTTTTCAATTTTCGGTAGGACCACGCAAAGACATATTGATATTCTCTAAAAAGTTTGAGATAAGATTTCCTGTCTTCTTTAGACACTGTTTTGCCTAGATTTACATTCTTAGGGTTTTTCGAGGTTCCTAGGTTTATAGTCTCATATATGGGACATGAAATCCCTGTCTTTTCATTCTTTGACCCTTAAAATCTTTACCTCAGGTCGAAAAGGTTCACCAAATTGGCTACCCCTTTTGGTATCGTATGAAACCTTGGTTTATTATTAGAGTGATCTGTTACGTTCTTCGGTTCGTGGAAATTGGTTTATGACAATTACTCTTGGAATACCTCATCATCAATAGCCAAATCTTTAAAATTCTCTTGATTAGTTAGAAAATCTACAATCTATTCATCTCCTTCAAAAGCCTTCCAATTAGAAATATTGTTGGGTACTGATGGTTTGTAGAGTAGTTTCACAGTGAGCTTGAAGGATTCATAATCTTCTAGAGGGGATAACCTCAAGGATGTAGTGGCTAGGGAGTCAACAAGGGTATTCTTTGTCCTGGGAACAACAATAATATTGAAGGCCTCAAAATGTTCTATTAGTCTATACACCTCTTGTTGGTAATTCCTCAAGTGAGGTGAATTGCAATGTATAGTATTCTTCACTTGCCTAATGATAATTTCAAAGTCCCCAAAAACTTTCGGTTCTTTAATGTTTAAGTCTATGGCTTTCTTCAGTCCCTGAACTAGAGCTTCATACTCAATAATGTTATTAGTGCATTCAAATTCTAGTCTGCAGGATAGGAAATTCTGCTTCCCCTTTGGGTCAATGAGGATACATCATGCTCCCGGCCCTTCTTATGATTTAGAACCATCAAAGTACAATGTCCAAACTTGTGAAATTTTTTTAGCAACTTCTTGAGGCCTAGTTATTTTCTCAACTCCGTATACCATGTATGTTGTTTCCAATAAAGGTTCTTGGGAGAAGATGCTTTCTTCTTCTGCTGCAAGTAGATTCACTTGAAAAGTCATTTCGAAGTTTTGAGTGAGAGGTACATCAGATGAGAGAGGAGAAATTTTTTTGAAATCAGAATCGCAAGAGTAGTTTCCTAGCACGGGGAAATATGTCAATGAGGGTTCGTTGAAGGCTTCTAAATCAGTGACAATATGTTTGAGATATCTTTGCCTATCAATCCTAATCATGTTGGTGTGTCCCTTTAGCGGCAACCATAGGTGAGCCCAGTCCGTGCTAAAGTATCCATTCAATTTCTCGGACCAATCTTGACTAAGTAGAAATCCATAAGCTTCTGGGATATCTACTACAATTATGTCAATTACTTGCACAAATTTCGGGTGGGTAGCCATTCTGATCATGACATCCTTAAGTTCCCCAATAACTTTTACTTGAGTTTTGTCTAGTTGTATAACGTGTTTATCACTTTTGAGTGGAATTGTGTTCAGTTTCTTGCAGATTGACAATGGCATGACATTTGAGGATGCCCCTGAATCGACTAAATAATTATGCAGGTTTTTGTTGAAGACTTCAAACATTAAGAGGAAAGGTGGGACAAAAGGCTTTCCTATATTGTCCAAAGAGCAAGTGTTTACATTTGGTTTGTTCTTTAAATATTTGCGAGGTGGGACTACACCTAGATTAGTACTTGTTATAGGGGTGTCTATTGACTTTAAGGCCTGCAACTAAAAATCCTTTTGCTGGGGAATTCTGCACATACCCATGACCAACACATTAGCCTTCAACTTCTTTAAGTCTTCTACTATGTTGTAGTACAACTTGGGTGACTCCGGTTTATGTATGTTTATAGTATTTTTTTGAGAGACAAAAGGTTCTTTCAAGTGATCAATTGTTTTCTTTCCTCTCGAAGATTGAACAATGATAAGGTCATTTGAGACCGGTTGACCCTTACTTCGCGTTTGGACCGCCAAAACCTCAGTGGGTGGTTCCTAAACTTCAAATACATCATCGGTAGGCATCAACAAGTTAGGATCCCATAACAGCATGGTTGTTTCTTTCGACAACTCAACTTCCTCCTGATCAATGATGTTCACCACTGAGTTGCTTGATTGTTCGGTAAGAGAAAATTTGTCTAGGAATCGATTGTCCATTAAATTCATAGCGTGCACCAATTGGGGACAATCTCTTTCATAATGTTTCTCTTGATGGTACGCACAAAAAAAGTTGGATGCTACATTACAGAGGTTGATGTTTAAGTTGGTCGGGGGAGGTTCAATTTCTTTGAAATGTGGGTTTCTTTTAAAAAAAGGTTTATAGGGCCTTTGGCCTTGGTTTCCTTTCCTGACACTTCTTTTCATGTCAACGATTTCATTTGACAGTTTCTTTATCATCCGTTGTAGATCTTCTATGTCCCCACTCCCCTTTTCGGGACCTTGTTCTGTTTGTTTTCCCGATGGTCTAGTCAACAAAAGTCCTCTCCTAGGTGGAGGTTGAACTTCCTTCTTAACTAGTGAGACCTAACCCTCTTTGCATCCCTTCATTTGGAATTCAATAGTTTTGGATTCCTCAAAATTTTCAACAAGGTTATTTTTGGCAACCCTTTTCACAAACATGGAAATGCAAGTAGGGAGAGCATTAACATATACCTCAATTTGCAACTCCTGAGTAGGTTTAGCTTCGAGTTGAAATTCGTTCAGGATAGTGGTAAACCATTGATTGAAGTCTTTAACCTTCTCTTTTGAACTCATGGTGGCGGTGAACAACTCAACCATTAAATTTCATGTGTTGGTTTCTTCTACAAATTTGTCTAAGAAATCCTTTTGAAACTTCGTCCAACTAGTTATGGACCCCACAAGAAAGTTAAAATACCAAGTTAAGGTTGAATTCTTAAAGGTATAGGGAAAAATCCTTCACACTACGTCCTCATGTTGTATTTTCATCAATCTTATAGCTAGTATGAACTTTTTAATATGGTCTTCAGTCAAATCAGAGGTTTCAGGGTCGAATTTGGGAAGTAATTTTTCTGGATGTCGAGGGAGGTTATGTACCCGTCTTGGGATCACCAGAGCATGCCTAGCCAACCAAGGTTGATTATTTTGAGGTTGATTTCCCCTTTCTTCATTATTATCGTTATTATCCTCCATGTCATCCGATTTCGAAACTGAGCGATCTGAGTCAAACCCTTCCTCGTCAGATTCGAAATCGTCAAGCTCAGAGTAGTTACCAACAGGTGTTTTGGGGATCAGATTAAGGGGTTATTTGATCTCAGTGAGGGAAAAATCTATCAGGTCTTCTACTGTGTGCACAAAAACCTGGTCAGGGGTGTCGACAACTGGTCTGCTTACTTGTTTTCTATGAGGAAGTAACAGAGCTAAGGGTAACGATCCAATTTGGTGAGTGTAAGCTCTTGTGATTCTTCTGAACTAGTTCAGATCCTCATGGGGAAGAGAGGAAGGTATTTCATGGAATCAGTGTTCTACTTCCTCGTGATGAGGTGAGTCACTCGTTTCGAGAGTACTCTCTGTATGTGGGTTGTCTTGAGAATGACTAGCCATGCATGTGGGCTATTTTGAATCTATAGGCTATGCAAAATATATTATCAGAAATGTCATTAGCCATTCATTCCTACAGGCCCTCCTTCTAGCGCCAATAATCTTTGTTCTCTGGAAATCATCTCGTGGTTCTACTAGAGTGGATGATTCTTCTTGTATTTTGACCATTTGACGAAGATATCCTCACATGTGCTAACATACAGGAATCTGTGTTGGTCCATCAGCGGTGAAAGGGTTTCCTTCACTTCTATTGCCCGTTCTTTGTATTTGATGACTTTGGCACTTAAACGCTGCAGAACTACACAAGCCTTGATCGGATGTTCCATAAACTTTTGTATTTGATCCGGTGTCATGCTTGCCACCTGTGCGATCTCCAATCCCCATGCTGAGTCCTATTCTGCATGTCATTTGACTATGTCATCCAAGTTGACAAAGTCTTCGGGTGAGCCGAACTCTGGGAGGCCAATGTCTTTCATCTCCTGATTGATATTTTCCCAACTTATTTCGCATTTGGCCTACCTCTTTTGTATCTCTCGTCGAGGTTCCTGGAACATACTTACCCAATATTCGACTACTTTTCTGATCTGGGAGATGTTGCTATCCATCAACACTCGAATGCCATGCTCCTCCGCGTCTCGGACCTTCTGCACTGCGCTGATGTAGTCGATTCATTCCACAGCTTGGTATGCGTTTTCATACCATCTCTCCACCTCCTTACAAGTTTCCAGTGCCATAAGGGTATCTTCTTGATAATTAGCTATACATGCAGTGAAGAGATGTCTTTCGCTCATGAACTTTGCATATGCATATTGGAAGTCACTCTTCAGAAAAACAATGGCATGTGCCGAGTCTTGGTAATATTTTTCCAAATGTCACAGATGGTCGAGCTCCTTCTGTGCGATGGCCAGTTCCTTTTATCTCACTTTTCTCTATCCAACGTGGCATCAATGATAGCCATCCCTACATTGATGAGCTCAGATGTCTTCACATTTTCTGTGCTGCGCAACTTCTCTTCCGTGGCGATGAGAATCGAGCTATCCAGCGTGAGTATTATTTTCTTGGTGGTCCTCCTCATGATGGATTTCCCCTTCTTGTCATAAAATATCTCTTGTATATCAATGACCTCATCAACTGGCTCAGGGATTTGTTGTTCTCCCTAGGTCAGAGTGTTGCCCAAGCTTCTTGCCATATGTATTTTCTCTAGGACTGGCTTTTGTACTTCTTTTCCAGGGGAAACTTCCATATGTTCCAATGGCTCGACCTCCATCTAGGGTTCATTGACTAGTGAGGTATCGACCAAGATTGAAGGGACAATGATAAACTCAATACTTACTCAGTGATCGACTGTTGAGGTGATGATCTCTCGTTGTTTCAAATCATATTTTTGTCCACCTGAACCTAGCTCATCCACGAAGTTGTCTTTCACGATCCCCGATAGGTCAAGAAGTTCAATGTCTAAGATACTTTCAGCCTCATGGTCGCTCTGTAGAGGGTTTGGAATTAATGCATCGAGACTTGGAGAAGATGTCCCCCCTGGTTCTTTCTCCTCTGTAATTGGTATCAGAGTTATAAGTGAGACCTCTGAACTCTCTTCATCATCATATATGGTTATTAGATAAAAAAGGTATTAGGCACACCCGTTTCATTTGGTGTTCTTGGAATCTCATACTAGGTTGGAATGGTCACCGACGATCTGGCTTGTGGTGACAGAACTCTGAGATTTTGGTTCCCTTGGTGAGCGTCTGGTCGTTGGATTTCTTGGAGGCATTTTTTCCTGTAGAGAAAACAACGTTAGACACCATGTTGCAGAGAGAATGTTGATACATAAAAATGCGACCGCCGAAATGATAAAATTAACACACACCTCTTCTTCGCACTAGCTTAACCTGGTTTTGAAATTATGAGAATCAAACACAACTCTTGAGACACTCTCTTCACTTCTTCGACTACTCTAGAAATGAGAAACTTGTGTGCATAATGTAGGTGTTGGAAACTTTCTTAGTGATTTAAACAGAGATAATACTTACCTTGTTGCATCAATTTTTCAATTCGGGGTGTAGGTGCGGTTCTACAAAATCTGTCGTCAGATCCGCATTATGCTTGAGATTTAAATGCAATCGTAGGTTGGTGGCGCAGGCACGGGCTATAATATGCTTCATTGACGATTTCAAATTGTTGTTGTTCGATCGACGCACAAGGTAGCAAAGTATGTAGAGCGAAACATTAATTGGCCTATTAAATGGCAGAATCCGATCTTATTTTGTACTGAAAACGTCCCATCATTCCGCTAATTTAACAGGTGGATCAGGAGTCGACGCTTTTCTTTAGACAATGTTCGTTGATATATCTTGGCAAAAACTCTGACGCCGATCCATCTTGTTGTACAACGCTGATGTGGAAATGTTGACTTGGAAGTGTGACTAGGACACGGGGAAACCTAAGATGACTTGGGATGAAAATAGGCCATACGAAATGCCTACACGACAAAGACACGTGGCGTTTGAGATTGGCGTCTTCATTTAAGAGTGTTATTTAGAATCGGGGATTTTCATTGATAAGTGTTTTAACAAACAAGTCCTACCCTGCCGATGCCGAAAATGTATCAAGGATCGACGAATGACAATAAGTTTAAACAAGTGCTCCCAGACTTCCCCCCTCGAAACTTGTCGATGCTGAAAATGCATCGGGCATCGGTGATCGATGATGTGTCAATGCACAAATTTTCAATGATTTAAATCTTTGAGAATTCACCGACCCTGAACAAACACATCAGTAATCGACTATCGAAGGTTCATCATGGCCCATGTCAATGTTTAGCCCTCTCATATTTCGCCGATGCCGATTGGAAATTGGCCACCTCTTGAATCTTCTTTGCAAAAAACTAGCGCAAATCTACTCCGCTTTTTACCAATGTCGATGATACATCTACGATTATTGTTACTATGTGGTCATTTTACTTGCTCAGATTTTGTTGACGCCGAACATAAGTGCGCAGGTCACAATTTCAGCTACAGATTCCTAGTTAAAATGCCAAGTTATTTTTAGACACAAAGGTTTCACTTTGATAGTTTCAAATAAATCCAGCTTGATCGATGAAGAGACATGAAAACGAAATTAGCGATCCCTCCTCAAAGAACTCAATTCAAAAAGAAAAAAAAATGGTAACCAAAAGAGAAAAAAACTCATAAAAGCTTTTAGGGTGTGTTGAGCGCTCAACACAACCCTCCAACCGAAAATTTCCCGTGACCTTTCCAAGGCCATATCTCGCTCATTCAGAGCATGATTTGCACCAAACGAAAGGCATTGTAAATATAGTGAGTATAAATACATCACTGTGACACAAAATTTCAGAATCATGGTTGTTTGGTATGAGGGAACAACCTTTCAAGTGTTTAGACCTAGGTGTCCCTTTATTGAATCAATCCCATATTGAAACCATACTTCACCAATCCTGGGGAAGAATTATAGGTAGAAAGGGGGGAATAAAATTTAGTCTAGAAAGTGCTCAAACAATGGGCATTTCCTTACTTTCAATAACCAATAAATTGATCCCATTCCCTCCAAAGTACCTCCAAAGTAGGCTAATTTTTACCCAATCCATGGGACTTCACCCCCAATGAATTTGGTAGTCATTGATGCCCTTTGACACCATGAATCCACCTAATTTGCAACTGCAAAACCAGGGAAAAAAATCAAAGATTCCATTGGGATGGAACGAATCCCAAGACAAATGATGAGGTGGCACCAATTTTGTCATATTTCCTCAAAGATTTCTTGCAAAGAGTTTATTTCTCGAATGTTTTAGTTTGATTAATTATTGTAATTAAGTTTCAAATCAAATTTTGATTTAATTTACCTTTTTTGCGAAAGGAAAAAAGAGCTTTTAGGGTTTGTCCACTTGTCACTTTTTCAAAAGTGACAAGTGTCTTGTGACCTAACCTTGACCTCCTCTTCTCTTATAAATAAGGGGATGACTTTTGTATTAAGGAGGACTTGTTGAATATATCACCTAAGCTCTGTTGGTTTTTCTCTAGAGTTATTAGTGATTGTACTTGTTCTCTTTCAGTTATTGGGATTTGAATGTTTTCCAGTTGAGAATTGAGGGGTAGTAGTAGATTGTATTTATGTTAACTATCCCAACAAGGGATTGGTTCACTAGGTATTTCTTACTATTTCCTTGGGTTTGACTTGTTTGTTTTTATGTACTAACAACTCTTGTATATCTTGTTTATGTGAATGTTTGTGCAAATTTTAAGGAGCCAAAGATATCATCCATATTTAGCAACTAGGAGGTCTAGGGGTCCCTTATGACTTCTATTAATCCCTCTTTTATTTGTTTTTTATAGTTGTTATTTTCTCCTTCCTTTCTTCTTATTTTCTAGGTTTAATTTTCTACATCTGCTATTGTTGTCCTCATTAAGAAAATTGACCATTTTGGTTGGTTAACCATTCTGGGACAACCTTATTAGTTGGTTATTTATACTTGTAAGTTTCAAATTTATTCTCTTTATTTTATTTATGTTATAAAATGCACTAAAAAAATCATTGCTAACCTGCTAGGAAGTAACCGATTGACCGTTCTGCTTCACCTAAGCGGTAGGGAACCACTCGAAGACATGTTTGAGACAAAGAAGTCAACATGGAAGTAAGCTAATAGTGAACAACCATGTAACATCCTTCCCCCACACTCCTAATTTCATTTATGTTGAGTTTTCTTAGTTTTATAAATCTTTCAAACACTTCACTGTTAATATAGCCTTCTTTTTAAGACAAATCCTTTGTTTTCAAACATTTTTCTGTTCATTGAAATCAATATTTTTTTATTATTTGCAATTATCTTAATTTAAATTTGCATTAGATAATTTTCATCCCACCAACTAATGAACCAGTTGAAGCTCCCTTTTCACATGGCAGCTATGCGAGTCGCAAAGGGCTTCAACCCCATTCATTTAGGTTGAGTATCATAGTTAATTTCATTTATTCTTTCTTGGATTTATTAAAGTACCATGATACTTAAGTCAAAGGATAAAGGCGCATAACCATGTGATTGGGTGATAGTTGGGTTTTTTTGCTATCATAACTACTGTGGTTAATGTCAAGTTCAGTAGGGAGGGTGAATTGGTACTGATAGTTTTGTATATTTCTTTTTATTTCTCACTTACAGGTTGTTGCCCCTAAAGGGGCCCACTCACAAATCCAAAGAAAAAAACATAAAAAAATACAAAAGCATATGAAAACAAAAGGTAGGGGTCCTCCCCATGAAGCACAACTATACATAATTTAGTTAAATTAAATTTTTATTAATCAAGAGACATGCTTGTGAAAAGAAGACGTGATCTTGCCATGTGGATGGATTAGTCTTTTCATTTCAACAATTTCAATTTCTAGAACATTAAGAGTCAAAGCCAGGGCAGGCCCCTTTAGAAATTTATCTTCTTTGTATCAATTGACTGAGCACATTTCTTCGAATTTGTCTCATTGGATAAATCTTAAGGTTCCAAACTTTGAATAACTTAGCCCAGATTGGAATACTACACTACTAAGGTAAGCTCAACTAAACTCCCTGGGGGGGATCTTGAGCCTCTTCCTTGGCACAAGTATCCTTTCTCCATCCAAGTAGATTTAAGAGCTCGAAATCACTAGCGACGAGTAGGGGATAACCACTCCTTCTTTGAACTACATGGGGCACTCATAGTTCTGACCCAAGTGGTGTACGCTAGCCTACTCACTTTACACTAGGCATAAGAATTACGAGATAAAAGGTGTGATCCTTATCTGGAGGACCTTCATAACTGTATGGTAGCCTTGCATGTGATTAACCAACTTAAAATTTTCAATTAACACATGGTTAAAGTCTCAAACCTTTCGTCAGTCCATCGAACATCCTGGTAAATTATATTTTGTAGCGAGTTACATCACTTTCCATAGCTATAGATTTTAGAATATTGAGACATATGAATAAACATACAACAATATTAAATAGAAGAATCTTACTAGTTTATCCTCCTATCCATATAACAAGAACATTTGATCATAATGAGAAAGAGACAATAGAAAAAGAGACAATAGAAAAAGAGTACATCAAATATACGTGGTAAAACCCCAAAATGAGGAAACATCCACGGGAAGGTATTCCACTTGATTACAACTTCAAACATCCCATATAAAGTGGAAAATAGTTTCAAACTTTGTTGTTGGCAAGGATAAGTTGAAGAGAGGAACAATGTAGAAAGCCATTGCAACTACAATCAGATCCTCGATAAAGTAAAAGAAGAAGACACTTGCAGTTGTCAAGAATCAATGTTGAATGACAATATCAACATGCTTAGAAACTCAATATAGGAATAATATGTAGAACCAAGTGATCCTACAACTCTTCACAAAACACCCTTGTGGAGAAAGTGAAGAAATAGAGAGCTAATCTGCACACAAGAACTTCCAAGAGTAAAGTATATAATGATCATGATAAGGCCATAAAAAAAATGAAATTGGTTTTACACAACAAGGGTCAAAAGTCCATGCACACAGGATCTTTCCTCTTCCACTGGCCCGAAGAGCTCCCGAAAATGGCTCTCCTATTTCCCAACCTCCCAACCCGCAGGTCAGAAGTCCACGCACACAGGATCTTTCCTCTTCCACTGGCTCGAAGAGCTCCCGAAAATGGCTCTCCTATTTCCCTTTCGGGAAATCTGCACCCACAAATAACTTCGGGGAACTCCCACCCCCTTATACTTCGGGAGATCGGACTTCGCACTTTCGCGAATCCGGTGGTCAAGCACCTTGTCTCTCAGTCTCCGAAACTCAAAAACAGTCAACACTTAACCTTTTCTCTCTCTCTATTTCGAATTTCTCCTTATTGTGATTTCGGGGGTTGCGATGTCAAGCAACTCGTCCCCTCAACTTCCGAAATCTGATTTACCAAAACTCTGATGCGCTCGCAAGGTTGACCTTTCAACAACCCTTCATTCCATCGGGATTTCGGACCTCGCGATTTCGCAAATCCTGATGCGAAGATTTCGAGACTCCACCCTTCGAAAACCCGAAATGGTCAACGGAATTGACTTCCTTGTCGAGAGTGTGCCATCTGTCCACTCTGCTGCCTTCTGTGGCCCACACAATCCTTTCACCCTCAGGACTTCGTGCTTCGTGATTTCGCGAGTCCCGTTGCAAAGATTACGGGACTTCAATCTACGAAACCCCGAAATAGAAATCCATGAGTAAATCCAACAGCTCATGTGGCTTGAATCTACGGCTCTACTTCTCCTAAGCTTTAACCCCTCGGAAGCACTCACCATAACTCCCCTGCTCCTCCGTGATATCTGACGGCTCATGGGACTTCGTGAATTCTCCACAGAGAATTCCGGTCGTCCGTTCTTTCTTTCACAAGGACTTCTGTAACTTTTTACCAAGTGGGTTTTCCCACGGTACACAACTGTCTATGATCCAAACTTGCAACGCCTTCTCATGGTTCCAATGCACAAACTTCTTGTGCTTCCTTCGACGACTTTGAAGTCTTTATCCTTCTTGAGTTTTCTCCAACTCTGAGTCTTGAAGAAGACTCTTGCACGCACTCCTTATGGCAAATTCCTTAATTACTCCGAGGAATTTAAATCCTTCGACTCTGCACACTCCCTGCAATAGCAGTCTCTCAATACTTCATTCAGGTTACACACCCTGAAACTCTGCTCGGCCTGCGCACACCTTGCACGGCTCCTGTGCCTAATTGCACTTCTGTGTGAATGAGAACAAAAGCTACCCTATCTGAGCTTTCAAAGACAAACCTCTGAACCCTTTGTCAACGCACTCCTTGCGGACGATTCAACTGCACTCCTTGCAGGAACTCTTGCTCAGATAGAGAAACAATTGAAACTCATTTCCCTTACTCTCTCTCTCTCTCTCAGATTTCAGACATTCAACAAGAAATCATTCATACATAGCATAAAAGCAATTGCATGACAGAAAGAGTAAAACCATGAACATACCATTTAGCATACCCATACAAGAACCAAATACAACACCATGAATCTGAATTATGACTTCTTCTATTAACTCAAATATCTGTACATGGGTGTTTTTTTTCAAACACAGTTTCTCTATTCCATCTCTGTATGCTCTTTTCTTGGAAATGTTCTTCCTTATCATACAATAATACAATGAGGGTGTCTATATCCCATTTCCCTCTCTCATTCTAAACTGTCAAAACTACGCATTAATTTCTATCTACTTGAATTAACTACTATAAATGCCTTCTACCTACTAAGGACGAGAGTGGATCGCTCAAGGTCCGTTTACATTTTATAAGTGTGCCTCCACTTGATGACTTCATTAATGTTTCAAGGCATTTTCAAAATTTGCGTTGGGCGCTTTCCCAACTGTCTTTTATCTCCACGCTGGCTCGCTTGAGATGCTCTTGCATCATTTTTACACAACAAGGGTCAACAACAACATATAAAGAGAGAGCAAAATATGATCAAAATAAAAAATGACATCACTTGAAAAATCTAGCCATTAAGAAACTAAACCTTAAGCATTGGATGGTTTCTTGTTGTCACCATGATAAAATTCTAGAGATACATGCTCCTGAAAATTTCAAAAAATATCTTCCATGCATGTAGGTTAGTGACAAGCAAAAATCATGAACAAGAGACAATCTCTACAAACCTAATGAAAAAAACTAAGAAACTAAACCCTAATGCAAAAAGACAAGAAGCTAATGACAAGAATAAACATAATTGTTCTTACATGTGATGCATGTTGTAAGTGACTTACCCTATTTATGAGCTGCCACACTGCAAAAAAACACACTAGAAATTACCTATAGCAAGAAACAACGTGGAAATACCAAGCTAGAAGTTACCTTGAGCACTAAATCATTCGTACGGTCCTCCCTGCAAGAGAAATGTGAATGTACAACCCGTGTGGAGGGTGAAAGGGATGCTTAACGAAGAATATAATAATCAATTAGCCAAATGAAACCTCTAATCAGAAAGATATTTATGCCAATTAGATGAATCAAAGGTCTGAACAATTAATTACACCCTCATGCAGAGAAAATTGCAGACCAGTTGAGAAAAAATGACTGTACAAGTAAGGCAACGATTTTCTAGTAGAAATTGGCCTTGTGGCAAGAGAAATCGACCTCCTAACAAGTAAATCTTGTCCCTTTGAACAAGCAAATTGCCTTTCTCAGAGAAAAAATGTGATCATACGACTAATGAATCCCCCCCACCACAATAGAACGATTGCTCAATTACACAAATCAACCTTCTAAAGTGCAAGAATGGCCACTTAATCGGAAATTGACCCATTTACACCTGCAAAATGCCAAAAAGCAGAGTCATACAACAAAAAAATGCATCTATATAGTCTGTACAACCTTAGAGGTTAGAGGGAGGCAACTGGTAAGCAAGACAACAAAAGAACACACTCACCCAAAAAATACTTGCTGCAAAAGACCTCCTATATCAAAAGATACTAGCTTCAGAAGAAAAACTAGGTTCGCTAAAAAAAACCAGGCTTGGTAAATTACCAGACCTAAAAATGCCCAAAATACTTTAGGTTAAAAAAATTAAATTTCCGAGGCTAAGCTAGGCTAATTAATTCAAATTTGAGGATATGGAAGCTGAATTTAACGAACCAATACTCAATCTCAGTTGATTTCTTTATTTCAGAGGACAATGGTGAGGTCATGTTTGAAAAAAAAAAACACAAATGTGAGAAATATGAAAAACAAGTGTTAGGGTTTTGAGAAAAAAATCTCAATCTTTCAGCAAAATGCTCATATCTAAAGAGAAGCCTTAATGACTACTAGATCTGACAACAAAACTACAAAATAAGCAGAGCCCAAATAAATATGTTCTATTTAAAAAAAAATCCACAAATGGTTACTAAAGGAGGTAGAGCATAGTAACCAACTTTGATACCATGTTATAATATTGAGACATATGAATAAACATACAACAATTATAAACAAAAGAACCTAACTATTCTATCGTCCTATCCATATAAAAACAACATTTAATAATAATAAAAAAGAGGCAAGAGAAAAAGAGTACACCATATATACGTGGTAAAACCCCAAAATGGGGATACATCCACGAGAAGGTATTGTCTTCTTTATTATTCAGAAATCTCCAATCTTACACTTGAGATCCCACACATCACACTCCATCTTCACATCATTCCAATGCATATGATCACTATGTGATCCTTCATTTCAATGTACCTCATGGGTCTGTCTTACCTCTATTATATATGAAGAGGTATGGAGGAATTACATCCCAAAATACATTTGGGATAAATGTAATTTCACCTCTTTATATAATGAATGGTAACATGAGTATATTACTTCATGATGCATGTGGGATAATTATTTTACATAATAGTATACATTATTACACTCCAAATTAATACAATCCAACAATACCACACAAGTCATAAATACATATTCCAACAATAGCAGCCTACTGAAGGGATCAAATTGCACTTTCAGATACCAAACTTTCACCCTTTAAATTTATGGGCAATTTCAGGCAATTATGGGCAATTATGGGCTTATTTTCATGTATTTTCATGTGTCTTTTAAAGTTCTTCCCAAAATGTCAAAGAAATAAGATTTATTTCCACCCCTTGATTTGTTACCACATTAAGGATATTCTTTCCCACAATTAATGTAGGAATTTGTTTTTCTTCACAAAAAAATGGACTTATTTTTCTTGCATGTTCCTCATCCAAGTTAGTGTCTTCATCTGGATTAAGGAGTTATATTATAAGACATTCTGCTCTCTTCTATCCTTGTTTGTTTTAAGGTGATTGTAATTGCTGGAGTAATTCTCAGATTTTTTTAGATCCAATAAGTTGTGACCTTCTATGGTGCTTTACTTAACTAGCTTGTGTATTTTTTTGTTTCCTATCTCATATGGCTAGAATGGTCTCTTCATAGATATCACAAGGGTGTTCAAAGTCCATATCATCTCTTTCTTATTGTCTCTTCCCATCTAGGTGCCTCCTTTGTGCAACATCCACTTCCATTGATCACATTTTCATACCACTGATTTATTTTTCGAGGACTCTTACGAGCAAGTGATCCGGTTAAAACATGAAACTTTATAATTAGTTTCCTTGGTTTATGAGTTAAAAATGATGTCATCATTGAGTGTTGAAATTATGATATGTTAATTATATTGATGCATATCATTGACATGTATCATGATGAGGTTTTCTGAGTGTGCAGGAGACATGACACAATGAGGATGTTGATGGCATTAACAAAACTCCTTGGACTCTGGATTGAGTAAGGGCGTGGACTATTGACTTTGTTATGAGTGCTTGATTTTATTATGCCTATATGATGATGATGATTTTGGTTTTGAATTTCATGTATAAGATTATTAACATCATTTTATCAGTGGATGCAAGCATGGTGATGCTTGCTAATATGACTCACATATGGAGTAAAGGTGTCATACACATATATCGGATTGATGAGGGAGAGGTATGACAACGTCCCTGTCACAACCTACTAGCACTCCCACCATGACCTAAACTGAAGGTTAACGAATACTTTGTTCCTGAGAGGTTCAAGATGTCGTGAGGGCAAACTGAGATACTCGCTCACGAGGATTTCTGAGGGGCACACAATAAGGAGGATTCCTTATTCCTCCATAAGCCCTTAATCTCACACAAGGTCGACAAATGGAGTATCGAATCCAAACATCAGACAACTTCTAAATTAAGTCTAATGGCGAGTGGCACCCTTGGAGCACGTACGTGTGTCTTGAAGGGCACGTCACATGAATAAATTAATGAGTTAATAAAAATCTAGAAGACCTTAGAGAATAAAATGAATACTTAGATTTTGATAGAAAGAAGAATGTAATTTTATATTAATTAATAAACATTAAACATAATCAAATCTAAGTCTAATTGTTATGCCTAGATGAATTTTATAGAAAGGGCTCTAAGGGAAATTGGATTAATTAAAATGTAGAAAAGGGAGAATAAAAATTAAGACATGTGCACAATGTGTGCATGAAATTAATAAAATGATTTTTAATAATAAAAAAAACTATTTCATGAGAGAATGGGTTGTTAACATAGAGTTAGAATCCTAAATTAATCTAGACTCTAAATCCTAACTAAGAGAAGAGTCTTAATCAAACTCCAACTTTAAATTAGTTAGGAGACACAATAAAGGAGAAATTAGGGAACTAAGGGACAACTAAGAGAAAATCTAGGAACTAATTGTGGATGTGAGGGAAAATGCATAATTTATTTAATTAAAAGAAATTAAAACATGTGCAACTGGAGGAAAGTGTGACAAGTGTTGAGGGTGAATAATCTTAAATTTAATTATTAAAAATTATTTAATTATGATGAATTGACAAGTGTTAAGACACATTTTCTTATAAAAAGAAGGAAGAGTAAGGAGGAAACCACCCTATTATTGGATGACTGAAATGCTGTCAAAAATTTTCATATGACTAGTTTACTTGTGTGAGTTGGGCTGCAAGCTTTGCAAAGAGGTGGAAGCCTCTCCTTGCAAAGGCAAGCTTGAGCTATAGAGTTCTGAAATTCTATGTGTGACCCATTTGCAGCTCGGGCGGCTAAGGGGGAAGAAGAGTACTCCTAACGTTGGCTGGGAGGTACCTGTGAAGTCAATCAATTAGCAGGCGAAGGAAAGGAGCATAGGGCCATATTCCAAGTCAAATACCATCTTCATATATCATCAAATTTTGATCATGGTATTTGGTTGTTGCATCTTAATGTAACTTTAAATGATAAATTTGTATACTTGTAGTGTATGGAAGAATATTTGATTATTGAAATGACAATTGGTTATATATATATATATATATATATAAATTGGTTTTACTGTGAATGAATAGGAATGTACAACTATATATATATATATATGATTATGAATACAAAATACGATGATGTTAAGATCAGAAGGTTCGATTTACAATTATAAAAGTACTATTGGTTGCAGAACTTTGTCTCAATTTGTTTAATGATTTTGTTGATACGAATTGGTGTACATCGTAGTTTTTAAATTGTGTGAATTATCTAAGTTCGAATTATTGCCATAAAACTATTGACAATTAAACTTTTTTTCCTAGTTATCCTGCCTTACTATGTTAACTCTTTCTAAATAATTCACTGGGTCATAGAAACACTAGTGTGTTCAACCAATGAGCATTAATTCTATTGAATGTGATCTCTTGTCAACTGGGTTATTACGCCCTTTTTATATTGACTTGAAACCCTATAATCTGTTGTCGTAAATTAAATTGTAATACTGGCCATCGTCCTTTTTTAAAGAAAACATGCATGATATGCAATTTATCATACCTAATATTGTAGATGTTGGGTGAGCAATTTATGTTCTCTGGTTTTTTAACACTAAACACACACAAAGAAACTAAAAACCCCAAACCATTGTTACATTTCGAGCATAATTTTTCAGAGCATGCTTTTCGTGACCCTACAACGTGTTTCGTATCTTTAACTACTAAGTTATCTTTTCTTTCCTTGTCTTGGATTTAGTTGGGCTTAACTTCTGTTACTCGTGCCATTTTACGGACCTTTGTTCTTTTCCACAATTTGAATATATGTTCCTCCTTGAATTGCACCATATATTACATAAATTTGTCAAAACCCCATATCTTATCTCCGCTCTTTACATTAAACCTTGATATCATCTTCTTTCTATGCATCTTGTATTTATTTAGCTATTCATTTTTACTCGAAATATATGTTATGGGGAAACCCATCGAGCACTTCCCTCAATGTGAGGATGATACCCTAGTTAAACCGAATTCTACAGAAGCTTGAGGTTTTGTGAATAATCTAATGATGATCATGATATTAAACAAACAAATTGTGAGGAGCATCATGTCATGAAGTGGGATTTGAATACAGGTGTGGAGGAAAACAATTTCCCCCACAATCAGTACTTGAGCTAGACCCACTTGACAAAACGTCTTGTATTTATATCTCTACTTACTTGCATTAGTCATTTTGATGACTAAACAAGTGTTCCTAGTCACTTGCTATCCATAATTACGAGTTTATTGGCCTTGTTTAGAGGCTTTTACCTCTAACACTTCCCTTGCAAGTTTCTTATAAGGCTTTGTCTTCATTGTTCAAATTTCCACCCCCACCGAGCATAGGCCTTTAACCTCAAGCATGGATGCTTTTAAAATGCATTCTCAAACAAAGACATGGGATTCAACTTCCCCTCCACTTTTCTCTTTTGTGGCATCCGATTTGTATACATAGTTGATCCCAATCTTCCCTAACAATGAAAGTTTCTTAGAGGCCATGACTAATTTGGTCCAATTTTCCATGACCAAGGTATTTTTTACCATTGAATGGGATGTTTCCAAACAAATTAAGCTTGAAAACACCTCCATGGAAATAACAATTTGTAAAGAATCTCATAAGCCTTTGTAGTTATTATTTCTTAGGTGCAAAACCTTGAATCGGATTTCATGGTTCGTATGGATAACTTTATTTCCATGGTTGGTTTACATAAATATGTTCTAGAGCTAGCATGTAGGTTTAATTTTATCCATTGTAGCATTGCATTAAAGCCTTTTTCCATTTGGATTTGCCTTGGGACTCCCCAAATTAGACAATGATTCTTTAGCCCTTTTATGCTTCAACAACTTTGAACTCTTCCAACGACCATTAAGGCTCATTTTCTACTCTTATCCATTTATCACCAATCCCTTGTGGCCTCTCATCTCTTTTTATTTGGCTGTTTGATGTTGCATTTTGACATTTATTGTTATCTTTTGTCTACTACATATTACTTTTGAATGCTAATGGTCAACATGCACACAAACTATCACGATTCAAGGAGAGGTTTGAAATTGGGTGTTAATTGATTGTTTCACACATGTTCTTCATTGCTTGCTTTCAACCTCACATTCCCTCACATGCTTGGGAATCTACTTGCTTGGAAATCGACCCCTACCTTCTCTCATGATTCTTTCATTCTTTCCAAGTTGATTGAACCCCCCCCAAAAAAAATGGGGGGGCGGGGCGAAGGCAAAGGTAAATTTTTAGTTGGGTTTTTCTTCCATGAGTAAAGTCCCACGAGTCTAGACAATAATTGGTGCCATCCTTGATTATATCATCTTCATTGAGACATTGAATTGTGCCCTTCCACCTATTCATCATGGTCATTTAGTTTTGTCAACCCCATCATTGTATTAAAATTGAGTTTTGTTCACCCAATTTGCTTCTCAAAACTCACTCACCCTTTCCGACATTGTTTGATTCAATGCCCCATGGTTTATTTTTAGGAGTGGTTGTTGTCTAAGCTAGTATTTGTCTCTACTTTATGTCAAGGGAAGTCTTGCACCATCCTCCCATGTCTAGTCACTCCCTTGAATCAAGTCCTAATATTCAACATGCATTAGTGTTCTTTTTACATTGTGTTGGTTGAAGGGATTCATTAGTTCTTTTCTTCCAATTGAATCATGTTCCCCTATTGCCTGTGACACATCTTTCTCTGGTGGTTTGATATAGAGTCCTTGGTTTACCTCACATTTGGCATGAGATTTACATTGTGTCCCTTTCAATGTTCAACTCCAACTCATTTCATTCACACTTTGTGTAAGATCCCCATCGTCACGACTAAAAGCTATGCTGAAGGTGGCATTTTTTTTTTTGGGTACTATTTATCTGTGACTGGTGAAAGGAAACTTCTCAAGCTTGCAAGTTTTGAGAATCCTAGAGTTGGGTATTCCTCTTCATTATTATATTTATATCCTTTTTATCTTTGGGTCAAGAAGTTTTCTAGTGTAAATATCATAAGGGAAAGGAGAGTACTTAAAACATTTTGCTTATGTGAAACAACTTGTCTTCCATCTACTTTCTAGTTGAAGCTAAGAATACTCAAAAATTAGGAAACTACTTGACATTGGGCAAGGTTACTTTAAATGGTAAAGGGTTAGTTTATCAAAATAATAAGGCTAAATACACTTTAAAAGTGAAAGCTAGACCTTGGGACCCTTGGTTGTTTTACATAATAGCCACCTAAATTTCCGTTAAATAATTTTTTTTTTTTTTTTTTTAATAAAAGGATCTAGCTTAA
>ML776809.1:836881-869953 GCA_009831015.1 Picea engelmannii
AGAACAAGAACCCTTTGCAGCATATATATGACAATTTCCAACCTAAAGTATGCAATAAATACCACTTTTAGACACTGGACAAGTTAGATTGTTATGGTTGTTGCAAATTGCAGCAGTAAATCAGTCTTATAAGAACAATAAGTAATTTGTAACAACAACAATAATAAGTGCTCATAAATACCACATTTGACCGTGAAAATTAAGCATCCAACCAATAAAATACTATCAAATTGTTAGAGGAAATTTCTGAGTGAGTTAAGCCACCTTTAGATGAGTGTACGCAACAAATTAGTGTAAGTTTAGATGGTTGTAGCAAAATTTTATAACAACAATAAGAAATTTAGTGAGTTTGCTAGGGTTAGAGTTATCATAGTTACTGGAATGCTTGAGAGTTTTGAGAGAGATTTTCATTAATTAATTCACCATAAGAGTGCTTTAAGATTAGTGCATTTCTAGGGTTATGGAGTCTTTCAATGCAACCAAGCTTGAAGGTTGACCTACTTGAAACCGAGAGGTAGGATCTAAATCCTAAAGTGCAAGCACATTTGGGCCCTGGAAATCATTCCTCCCTTCTTGTAGCTTTAACTAGGCCAAATATCAAATGTCTATGGATAAAATCCTAAAGTGATATCACGTTAGGGCTTTAGGGTTATAACCCTAGCAATGATAATTAACCAATTCTAGACAAATATAACCTTCTGAGAGGAAGAAGCACTTATATTCATCTCTTAGTGTTTCAATAAACAAGACTTCTTGCAACAAAATAGCAATTTCACCATAAACATTAATAGTATGAACAAATATGGCAGAAATTTACTTAATTCATCCAAGAAACCAAGAGAATGTAACCCTAATTGCATAAATATCCATCCAAAATCAGCAAATCCATCCACAAGAGACCATTCCAAGCATAACACATGAGAGAGGAAGGCTAGTTACCCACAAAAGGGAAAAAAATTCAGAAGTGTCACCCATAATGGTGAGTGAAAGATGATGAAAAAATGAAAGTGAAGCTTGCCTTCTTATATGAGGCCTAGCGCTTCACTTTTGTCCACATAACATAAAAAAATTTCAATTCAAGTGGGTCCACTCCTAATTTAACCTTTACATCATGTAGTAAATTCAAAATACATCAAATTAGCCCACACATGTGAGACGTCAAGGCCTCTTGGGCAAGCAGGAGGCCTCCAAAGGCCATGTGGCATCAATTTGGAGCTAGGTGGGAGAAAGTGATGTCTCTCCTCATTGAAAATCCCGCCTTGCATGATCAATACACCATGTGTGCATCAAACCCTATATACATCAAACCCTATAAGGTGACATCATCACCACAATAGGGCCAGTGTTCAAGATCCAGGTGCTGCGGCCAGGCCCTGGATTTATCAACCATATTTCTTGTCCACTTTATCATATTTGCAAGCCCCATTTTATAAGTTTTCAAGATTTAGAATTTCTATTTGGGACCATGGTGAGCATGGAAAAAGTAAAGCTCAAGTTTTTACTGGATTGTGTTAGTCCTTGTTTGCTATCATTCCTTTCTTTCTTTAGCATAATTTTCATATTCTTTTTTTAGCAACTACAATCAACCTCTGGGCCTTCAACCTCTCTTCTCATGAGAGAATGGACCATGACTCATTGCTGAAGTTTAGTACACTATGAGAGGCTCCAGGGTGGAAAGTGTTAAGTATGGTGGGGAATAGAACGTTACCATTGTGAAGGCCCCCCAGTAATACCCTTTTCCCTAGGCGATGACAACACGAGACTAGCACATAGAAATTGACCACCAAGGTGAAACAAGGCAACTAACACAATTTACCAAACCAGTGATCCATTATCCAACTTCAACCAAAGATCCTCATGCACATGCCCAAAAAATTAAGCACAACACTTTTCATAAAAGAAGGACTAACATACCTCATGGTGATGTTGGCTTACCATCTCCCATACTTTGAGTTGCTTGCATGTGTTGCGCCTCTGTTGACCTATAGTTGTAAAGGTGAATGAGGGGGGTTGTTGGGATGCAATCTATGGATGTGTTGATCATCATCATGGGCCGGATCATGTTTTCCATTGCAAGCCATGAGACATGACCTCCTTTACATACCCCTAGGCATGGGGGCTAACACTTCTCTCTCTAGCAGGGGACGTTGTTGCTAAGCTCTGGAAAGTCCATTTTGATTTACGAAAAAACAAAATGTATTTGGACGATGTTAGGCTATACTAACCTCATGCATTAAGGGGCATCTGTGAACACCTAAATTTGGCCGATGTGCACTAAATTGTGTTATCCCATGAATGCATTCACCAGGGTCTACTTTGTATGGAGAAACTATGAAAATGCCTCAAACTTTGGAATTACTTGCATATGGACTTGCATGGATTGTCATTCTAAATTTGCCCAATTGTATTGAAAACATGTCAATAACCACATGGTTTTGATAAAATGTAATTTTATCATTACAAGTGCACCACCATTGACACAATAAAATTTGATTAGATTTGGATCATCCAATCAACATTTTTTTGGGGGGGGTTATTTAGAAGGTGGATCTATTCTTCACCTAAAACCTCGAGGAGGAATCATAATCATATATAGACCACGGCTATAAGCACTCCTTTACACATTGAAATGGATCATTTTGGACACCTTAAGGTTATGCTACTAAAATTTCTCCTATCATTCAAAAGATTTCCCAATTTGCACCTTCCTTATGCATTTCCCAATTTGTTTATGGAAGACTGGGAGCAGGAAGATATTGAAGATTTCAATGAGAATTGGACATGAGAAATAATTAAGAGGAAAAAACACAAGTAGAAGGTATTTGAATCCATCTCATGATAGTCAAGGTATGGAACTCTTGATGTAATATTTTCTTTAAATAGTATCTCCTTTCTCTAACAATCCCCCCCCCCCCTCTCCAACCAACAAATTTACTTTATTGATTCATGTGTTGCTTATGCTTTTACAAGTAGGTTTGGATTTGGTATTATTTCTTGTTTGAGTGAGTAGATTTAGAGTTTTCCATGCAAGAATAGA
This sequence comes from Picea engelmannii, assembly GCA_009831015.1. Lineage (NCBI taxonomy): Eukaryota > Viridiplantae > Streptophyta > Pinopsida > Pinales > Pinaceae > Picea > Picea engelmannii. The sequence goes on from ML776809.1 coordinate 839,919, forward strand.
GTAGTGTTTTCTTTGGTTGATTATGTGGAGATTTTCTTAGAGTTTTCTAAACCCATCCTCTGTTCCTCTTACTCAATCACAACAACAAATAATTTTCAAGTAGTGATTCTAGGTAAGTCTCTTCCTCCATTTAAGCCCTATGATTTATCCTTGGCTTATGTGCTTTCTTGAATACGGTATTAAATTATATTTTATTGTTTTTTTTTTCACTAGTAAATTAATCTATTAGTGAAGGAGAATTTGGTTTTGTTGCATTGAAACCCCCTTACAACACTCCTCTCCTCTCTCCAAATAAATGTTCACCAATGTGAGAATATCCTCGAGCTCTATATGTTTATTTATACAAAATCCCATAAGAAGGACATATGGTTTCCACCTAATATTATAAATATACCACCCCCTCCTTTGTTAGGGTTCTCTACAGAGGCTTGCCAAATGATTCCATATAATATCTTGGAGCAATACTTACTACAAATAATTCACAAGAAAATGTTGAAGTTGATTTGTTGCTGAATATAGATTACCCTCATATATGAGGGTGGGAATTTGATTTGTCGTTGAATATAGATTCATTCCAATTGAATAAGAATGGAATATTCACTAAACCGTATACACCTTTGTGATCATAAATATTTTTTCAAAGCACCATCAAACTATCTCCATCCCAATTCCTTGCCTCTTTGAAGCAAACCTTGATGAACTCCAAAACCATACAAGAGAAGTGAAATTCCATAAATGAATGATTAGTTGTTTCACTTTGTTCCGTAAAAAAGAGAGCATTGTCCCTGACCATTCCAACCTATGCACTACATATTATCTCATGTTAATATTTGGTTCTTTAATCAAGATCAAACCAAGGGACATTTCTTGTGAGGAGTTGTGTCTTTTAGCAACCATTTGGCCATTTAGGGGAAGGAGTTGTGTCTTTTAGCAACCATTTGGCCATTGAGAGAGAGAGAGAGAGTTATTATATGGAAATTCATTTTTTGAATTTTTTTGATGTAATTATGACATGTGTTGAATAGCAATATGGTTGTAGAGGGAAAAATAAAACGCCCTCTTTATTTATGAAGCTACCTAAAATGCTTAAATGCATGTAAACAATGTAATTTTATCTTTCTTTTGAATAAAATTTCATTTTTTGTGGGGGATTATCTATTAGATTGTCGGGTTAGCTCGAGGGGTTAAGAGCAATGAATAACATGTAGGAGGTCTTGCGTTTGAGTCCCCGAGTTGGCTACCTTTACTTAAGTGGGCCTCACTCAATTTCATTTTTTGTAGGGGATTATCTATTAGATTGATAGGTTAGCTCGAGGGGTTAAGAGCAATGAATAACATGTAGGAGGTCTTGGATTCGAGTCCACGAGTTGGCTACCTTTACTTAAGTGGGCCTCACTCAATGTCCTTGTTGGATTAGGTGCCAAAAATGCATTGAGAATATTTACCCTAGGTAGCGTCCTTGGAATGAGGGGAAGTGCCTGGGTGTTTTCCCGAGGATCTACATTCCAAGGGGAAAATCACATTTTTTGTTCCAACATTGAATGAAAAACAATTTGTTTATGTGCATAAGGGACTTCACATACAACATGGAGTATTAAAACATCTAGGAGAAGTAGTATAACACCAAATACTCCACAATACTTGAGACTATTGTCCTTAGATTCTCCCAAAAAAATTGTCAACTAAATGTTTAGGATAGAACACTCATACTTAGTAAAAATATACCTCTCACCCAAAAAAGTATAGGGATTACTAAGTCATATTACAACATAGAAATAAAGCATAAGATTAAAATAGACACATAAATAGTGCAAACATAAAGTAAAAACTATATCGTCTACCTTGACTCAATCAAGGTTCCATCCAAAGACTCCTCTTAGGGTAAAAACCCTATTGACAGTTTCTAGCATTCCTTATATAATGCATATACTTCAGAGTTTAGTTTATGAAAAACATTTGTAAATGAAATCCAAACAAATAGATGAGAGACCTCCTTAAGTTAAAAACCCAATGGTTGTAATGCAACATTGTGGAGGGCTTGTTCATCCTTCATCCACTTGATAACTAAGATTGAGTCTCCATATACCTAAAGCTTCTTAACCTCCTTATCCAAGGCTAGTTTTAATAGATACATTAAATCCATCAACTCAACATAATTATTACTTCCATTTTTTAGACCCACTTTAAATTTTATGTGATGGATGTCATATATAAAAATGACTCCACGAATGTTGCTCATGTTCTCTGGGTATTGACATGCCTTGCTAAAGAAACCCCATGGAGTGGACCCGTCAATCAAAATCTCTCCTATTTGTCTTGGCAAATTTTCCTTGGAAACCATTATGCAATGCCAAAAATCATACAAACCTAGGCAAAGACCTAAAAGGTAGGCAATTGTTTGTCTTCAAATAACTAGGCATTATGGGTAAGCCAAATGCCCCATAAAGTGAGACAAAGTAGGTTCGAAACTCCTTTAGATCTTTTTTCGAAACCATAACTTAAAAAAATCCTCAATAGTAGTTCATTCCAAATATTAGGAGAATCGAAGCATAAAGATAATAGGTGACCAAATGGGATATGTTTTCTTTATTTTTCATATAATGTGGATACAAAATTGATAAGAATTCTCCAGAATTCTCATTTTTTTAGAGGTCGCATTTAGTGGTTGTTTTTACTCCTGTTTCAAAAAGTGGTGCTACTAGTAGCACCTTTTTTTTCGAGGTAGTGTTTTTGACATTTTGAATATTTTTAGCTATAAAGTATCAACATTTTTTTCATTTGTTGTTTTTTGTCCATTGTTTTCATTTCTTTGTCGACAATGTTTATTTCTGCTAGAGAATCTTATGGATAAAAAATGTGTATAAGGTTTTGAAACGTCTAACGTTTTGAGTGGACACTCCACTCAATAGAAGCACATATGTTGGAAGAGAGTGTTGAGGTTCATATTTATAGAATATGAGCGGTAGGTGACCGGTGATTGAGAGAGCGAGGGTAAGCAATGAACAAGAATAAAAAATGGAAAGTAGTTGTTAAGATTAGGAGATAAAGTAAAAGGTGGGGATTTTGCGAAATAATATATATAAAGAATAAGGTAATAAAAGTAAACATTGAGATTATTAAAAAATGAGAAAATTTAAGGATAGTCGTGAAGGTAATTAAAAATAGTCGTACATGTAATAAATTAATTTTTTAAAAAGGGGGGCAGGGGATGGTGAGGGGATCTCTTTAGTTAGGCAAGAGAATCAGAATAAATAATTACAATAAAGGATAGGAAGTAATTAAAGAGAGATAATAATACATATCAAATAATTCATGAAAGGAGGGATAAATCAAACAGGTGGTAGGTTACAGGTAAAAATATTTCAAAGAGGAGAGGAGAGACTATGCAAGAAGGGGTATAGTAAGAGGAACAATAGTAATGTTTGTTTTTGTTTTTGTTTAATGGTGTTTTTTTTCTTTCTTTTTCATTTTTTTTCCATCGTTATGAAAAAATAAAAAAACTTTAAAAATGTTATTTTAAACAATATTAAAATTGTTATATATCATTTGTTTTTTCCAAAGTTATGGTTTTTCATCAAATTATGTGTTATTAATTGATTTAGGATGCCATACATTTTAAATATATTGCAAAATATTGTTTTTCAACATTTTATTAGCTTTAGTTCAATTGATATTTGACAGTTGTAGCTAAATAATGCTATTTTTAAACAATTAACCAAAAAAACATTTAATTGCTAATTATAATGAAAAAAAAAACATATACATTTTAGAAGATTTTTGTTTAAAATGCCATGTCAAATAAAACATTTTTAAGGTCGTGATTTAGAGAGAGAGAGAGAGAGAGAGAGAGAGAGAGAGAGAGAGAGAGAGAGAGAGAACATTTTTTAAGAATCACATTTTTTTTATAGATTTCATGTATAAAAACAACAATATTTAATGTTATTTCACTAACATAATAATTCACATTAAAATTAAAGCAATAACTTAAACCATATATTATGGTAAAGAACATAGAAAAAAAACTCATCGTAAAACAATAATATAGAGATATTTATTCTCAATGTGAAATCTCAAAGGCAAAACATTCCAATATAACTTATCAATAATTTGTCAAATTGACCATGTTCTTCAATGCATTTTTTCCAAGGAGAAAAATCTGTATTTTTATTAATATAAACAAAAATACAAATTCAAATGCCCATGGCATTTATCGATGCCTTTAAGCCCCTATCATGACATTCTTATGTCCATGTCTTCTTCAATAAAAACCAAATATTATACCTAAATAGTTACATGTGTATCTTCTCTTCAAAAAACAAAATTGATAATCAAAATATTACATCATTCATTCAATCTAAAGTTCTAAAACTATCCACTATTTTTACAAAAAACTGAAATAGGAATTGAAATCACTAAAAGTTAGATACAAGGATCATGATTAAATTCAATTGTATGTCCATTTTGAATTATAGTAATAGTCTAGGTTCCTTGTTCCAACCCAACTCTAGCTTTTGAGAGCCCATTTGTAAGTCTGTTTATGTCCTTGTAAATATAAGACAAAGGTATATATGAGAAACTTGTTAGGGGATTAAGGACTTCATCATACATAGGTTGCAAGGTTAAATTCATTCGATAAATTTCTTTGCACATCCATTGGATAACCAACATAGAGTCACCAAAGAGTTGTAGTAAGTTAAACCATACTCTTGTGAAGCCCTCACAACCAATTTTAAAACCATCATTTCACATAAACTATTGGTTCCCTGATCAATTCTAGATTTAAAGAAAATGTTATTATTTGAAGATAAGTATAGAGTTCCTCCCGAACCTCACTTAGGAGGGTTCCCCTATGATGCACCATCAAAAAATGCCCAAGGAATGACCTTGTTTATTAGCTTTTCAGGTTGAGAATGAGAGATTGATTTTTCCTGCAACTGTGGGTAAGCATTTAAAATATTTAGGGTCTAGACAACACACTTGAGAGGTAATATCTCTTTATCTTCAAATAGCTCTAGTTTTCTAGAAAGCTATATTCCCCAATCTACGTTGAGAGGTAGTGCTCTAATTGTGAAAGTTTCCTTTTTGTGACACCGGGTTCTAAAAACCCCTTCAATGCTTTCCCCTTCCCAAAGGTTCCTTATCCCAATTACCCTTTCCACCTCTTTCCAACCTCCTTGGCATATGGACATTCAAATATGGTATGATATATAGTTTCTTTTACAAGTTGACATTTACAGTACCATCCTATCCCAATGAAGTTCATTTTCTAAAGGACCTCCCAAGTGGGTGCCTTATTGTGTAAAATTAGCCACATGAATATCTTATTTTTTTAGGGAATTTTAATTTTCAAATAGTTTTCCACCACCATATTGGGTGACCTCCCCTTCCTTCCTCTATTAATGCTTTGTATCCTATTATATGAACATAATCCCCAATAGGATTCAATGACCAAATCAATCGGTCCTCTTCTTCTTTGAGTCAAACATTGCATTCTTTCAGGATGCATGTGTACCTTTTATCAACACCAAATGACCTCCTCTAGAGATCTACTTGTTGCACCAAGAGTTTGACATATTTCCACTTTATCTATCATCCACCACCAATCAAATTTTTTATATTGATTTGGATTCAAACATAAACCTAGATACTTAAGTTCTTGTTCTAATTCAATCATTTGAAAAGTAAATAAATGAGAAAATTGGTTATTTTCCTACTCAGATACCCCCCATAGAGTAATCATGGATTTTTTCATATTTATAACCATTCCAGTTTCCTTACATAATAAATCCAGAATGCCTTTGAACTTCTTAATGACCCTTCTAGTGCCTTTACAAAAAATCAGAATGTCATGTACAAACAATACATGTATGATATTGCACAATGCTCCAATAGATATCCTTTTGAAGCTACCATTTCCTTATGATAATTTAACTAGCCTAATTAAACCTTCATATATTCAAAGAAATATAGAGGAGGAATAGATGACACCCTTGTCTAAATCCTCTCTCTGATCGGAAGGAAGGGGACGACGCTTCGTCTATTAACACAATAAAAGATATTGATGAAACACAATTCATAATCCAAACAACGAACTGATGACAAAAAACCAAATGAATTACAATAAGTCTATTGTAAATCCAACTTACCTTGTCATAAGATTTGGACATGTCCACTTTCATCACCATCGATATTTGGTTCCTAAATTTTATTGAATGAATGCATCTTGGGTTATCCCCATTGCCTCATGAAAATGTCTTCCCTTTAAAAACCCAAATTGTTCTCCATATATTTGTTTTGATAAAACACTTTTCAATATTTTAGAAAATACCTTTGATATAATTTCATAAATGCAGTTGCATAAAAAGATTGGCCTAAATTTCTCAAAGGTTGTAGGATTATCTCTTTAGGGATCAATGTTAGAAATGTTGTATTTTAATCTCCCAACATTTTCCCTTGTGTTCTTGTAGTCTTCACGTCTCCTCCTAAGTATTTCTCTATAAAATAGTAATAGCTTAAGAAAAATTCCATAGGAAGACCATCAGGCCTATGACTTTTTCCTTTTTAAAACTCTGCAAGATCTGGTACAATTCTTCTTTCCCAACTTCCCTTATCAAGGCCTGATTGTCTTCATGAATAACAAAGCTAGGGAAGGAGTTTGAAAACCTAATAAACTTTACTATTGTAGCATTAGTGTCTTCTTTGAAGTGGGAGAAGAAATTATTAAATCCTTTAGATGCCATGTCCTTAAATTTTGTAGCCCAAGTACCATTGTCTTTATCAATTTTCTACACACGATTCACATTCTTTCTACAATTTGCATATCTATGAAAATGCTTTGTATTCTCATCACTAGCTTGTAGCCACAAGGCCATGCTCTTAAGCCTCCATTCTTTTTGTTTTCCATAAGTAAATGTCTTTTTGTTTTATCTTCTAGTAACTTTACTTCCAATTTTTGTTCCTTATTCATACACCCAAAACCTTCATTACTGTAGAGTAAATCTAGGGATTCCTCCACTTCTCTAAGGACCCTAACATCTCTTTTAATTTTGTCCCTTTCCCATTTAGCCACAACCTTTTTTTATTTTTTTGTGTTTTGGTGAAATTGGATGGGAGCAAATTCTTTTAAATTACCATCATAAGGTTTCCATACAACTTTAATTTTCCCCACGAACGTCTCCACTTTCATCCATTTTTCATTTAGTTTAAAGGTGGTTGCAAGTTTCTCTATTGCATGTGCCACTTCCAGCACTACAAGGTTATGAATAGAGTTCCCCTCAAAGGTTATTCGTTGTTTAATCCAAATGAATTCATCTAGAAAGGCTTCGAATATTAAGAATCGATCGAGCCTCTTAGCAATTCTAGCTTCTTCCACTCTCACAATTTCTCCAAGTGGGGGATGATTTAGCCGGTTCAGTATCCAAAAGACTAGATTCTTCCAATTTTATAAGAAAATATCCTAAACGGAAATCCAATTGTGGAACTAAGCCCCAAAATTTTGATGCTCCTAAAGTGAAGTTCAAGTATCCCCCTATCACTACTAATCCATTTTGAAAAAATTATCCTGGAATTCCACCCTATCCATGTAAGGACCATAAACAATGAACACTATGATAGCCTTCCCTAAATCCAAAGAGAAAAGGGAGGTCCCTAAATTTGTAGGAAAGGCCCAAGAATTAGTAAGGGTGAAGGAGCATTTTTTCCACCTAGTTATATTTCGTAAGGTTTTATATTTTCAACCAATATCTTTAAGGCCACTTCTTCTAGGGGTTAATCAATTGTTCTTCATTGACATCTCAAAACTAATCAATAATATCAACTATTCCAAATTCATCATTTTCAACGGGTATATCATCATTTTCTTGGACGTCATTCTTCTCTTTGATTGGGTCTTCTATGTTTGCAAGTTGTCCAAAGTGATCCTTTCCAAACAACCCTTTCAATGGTGGTTAAGGCTCCTTTGACATTTTTGTCACGCATTTTTCACCAAAATCTCCTTTCTTGAAACCAACTTCTTGCGTTTTATTTGGAAGAGATTTAATAGCATTAATTCTCTACAAAATAAAATTGTATTGGAGTGTATCATTTTCAATGGATATGTAATTTATTCCTCTTTGTAAGCATCATGCTAGTGTTCTACATAATCAACAAATATAGAAAAATATTTCAGTAAAATAGTGTAAACAAATATAAATTAAAAATGATAAAGATTAGAGTATGCTTATATATATTGTGTCATAATTTTACCTAAATCCGTGAACAAATCCGAAACCCAAACTCCTTCACCTGAAAAGACATATATAAGATAATTAATCATTGCTTGTGGCTTTTGATGAATGTTTACAATCTCTCCTTTCAAATCCTTTTCCCCATATACCTCCATTGTTTTCATTGGTAATAACATAATCACAAGTATAATATTTTGCCCATCATGCTAGATGTATGCTTTCAACATCACTTATAAATGGATCAGTATTGGAGTTATGAAGATTGGGCTTGTACATCTAACATAGATAAACAAGAATTCAATTAACTTGTAAATAATTAAAATTGATTTCTAAAGTTAAACACTAAATAATACATTTTAGATAGATCTTATCAATAAAGTTGTTTCCTTGAATTTGTTTTACCCTTGAAGGTTGATAGCATTAATAATTTTTGTGTGTCTGAATGAAAAACTACAAATCTCCAAAATGGTGAAAGTGTGGCTTCTACAAATCTCGTGACCACTTTATTCAATGCTTGGTAAGTATATGACTCACAATTATAACCAATGTTTTGGATATTATAACCATGGGAGATATCCTCAATAACTAGGGAGTACTATATTTTAGGAACAAGATTTGCAATGTTTTCATAGTCACCTAATATTACTTAATATTGCACATTGCCAAGCCTATTCCAAATTTAGTGATCAAGGGTGTCATGTAGTTGAACATTCTCAAGATATGGCCTTCTTGTTTTTCAAACTTGGGTTTTTGAGTATAACTTTTAAAGGTCTCTGATACTCCATATGTATTCATCTTCAGTGTCTTTTATGAAAAAGACAAAAATATATTTATATATCTATAAATCATAAAATCTAAATAAATTAATCTAAAAATGAATACAATAAATCAACATACCTTTTTGAATGCTACAAAAAATTGTTTCAGTGTTGTCGTAGAGCTTGATTTTGGATAGTTGCAACTAACATCATTCCAACTCTCTTCATTCAAAATTAAATCAATTTGCTCTTGCATTCTCAAAAAAACCTTGTGACTAGATAATTGGAATAAATAATGTTATAATGATATCTATAATAAAATACTTAGAACATTAATATGTTTAATCGAAAGTATTTATTTTATAATGATAACATCAGTAAAAAACTAACTCAACAAAATTAGTGCTTAAAATTATTACACATTTCTTCCATTGATAGTTCACCTGTCCTTACATGTGATAATATGGTTGTGATAAATGTTTCATCCTTCACTCCTTGCATCGATCTCCAAGTTGTTGTAGTCACCTCTTTTGGTTGACTCTTGATTTCAAGACCTATCTTACTAGTGTTACATGCTAAGGTTTTATACTTTTTAATCTTTTGTTTTTTTTATACCAATATTCTCCCATAAGCTAAAGATCTCATTAATCAAATCCCAAATATATTCACTTTTAAATGCCAATTGAAAAAATCTACATGCATATCTAAATGAATCACTTTCTTTACGACTTTTTTGTTTCACACTTTCCTCATCAACTGGGAAGCCTATTTCTATACAACATTGATTATGAAAACTTGCATCAACCTTTGATCTATCCCCATGACATATCTATTGTAATTCATTATGAATAAATCTCTCCCTTTGTATAAATGTCATGGACATCCTATACTCACTATCTGTGTTATGGTATTATGCAAATAACTTTACTTTTATATTTGTTAAATCAACATAACTGGCATTTGACTATTTCAAAAAGAGGGTTATCGGGATACTCTTGCATCAATTCTCTCACAGCCTCTATACAATGATTTCCTCTAATTACATAATATTTATAGTCAAAACATTTTGATCGGTCAATTGTATCCCTACTAGGAATTGTTGACACCCTAAGGGTTTGGCAAGACCCTGCATGCACCACAAGTTCTACATTATGTGCACACCATGAGTTTTACACTGCACAACACCAAGATTCAACACTTGCACCAACCAATTTTCTACTATGCATTCCAACCATTTTCGCACTATACGCAAGGACTTGTATAAAGATAACATGCATATCAAATCCTCGAAGATAAGCATAATGATTGTAACCATTTTTGTAACCGGTCGGTTGGTCATGGTTGAGATTGTTAGTGAGATGTCAAGTTTTTTATGATTGCTATGCCTCTATAAATATATAAGGGATGCAAGTGAACATAACAGGGTCAACTTCTTGTTCATTGTTATTGTTGGTTGATTCATAGATTCATTGTAATGGTAGAATGGTTAATGGATTATGAGAGAGAAAGTAGATTGAGATCTGAGTCTTTGATCTATGGGTTAACCTTATTGAGTCTCCATGTATCCGAATGTTCCACTGTGATTAATTAATGAAGGCCAAAGGCCCACTTGATATTCTATCATGAATTATGTTATGAATGAATGCGTGTTATGTATGTTAGCCTGCACATTAAGTGTATGAATGTTGTTATGAATGAATGATGTCTAATGTGTAGTTCTTAGTTAGGTGTCTCATGTTTATATTATTCCAACATGTTATGGATTAACATTCGATCTTTGTGTTATCATGCGTGTCTCGGGTGAGACCTTATTCAGTCCTTGAATATTGAATATGTCAATGTGAATGGGGTATTTGTTGGTGAAGCCTTTCGAACCCCCGGTCTGAAACTTCGAGTCAACAATTGGTTATGTTGTCAGGACCTGAAAATTTTGAGCTACATGATGGAGTAAGGACATGACCTAGAAACCCTCCAAGAAGGAGATAGAAGACTGAATCTCTAAAAAGGATTATGATTTCGTGTGATGAGAGACCAAAAACCTACTAATCAACCTAGAATGATGGAAATAGGGTACATATATTCATATTTGGATGAAAATTTCTTTGTTGAATTTCCTTGTTTATTACATGAATGGATAATGAGACAGACACATATTAAAATTGTATGGTGAGCCCAAGAATCATTGGTTTGGGACCAAGAAGTAGTCAATAGGTTGAAATCTGTGGACAACAAGTGGGTTAGATCCATCAATTTCTAGTTTAATAGTGTGAAAGAAGGATATATCATAGAGTTTGTTGTTGAATGCAGTGAATCTTTTAGTAGAGCTAAAATAAAGTTTGTAGTTGGTTCTAGAAGAAGGTCGTTAGAAGAAATCCATAAGTGGATCATAATGTTATTCATGCAGAAGGGAATGATGTGTATGACGCCCGATAGGATGCTAGATTAAACCCCCCATATGGAGGGGGGTAAATGAAAATTTGGTGGAAGAAGATGAGAGAAGGTGAAGAGAATGGATCCAGAAGATCAGAGAAGAAGAAGAGTTAGGCGCTATGTGAGAAGAGCCAAGTTGAGGAATCAAGTAGAATAGAAAATTAAAGAAGGGAGAGCAAGGGATGATGAACAAGTAATAATATCTAAGATGAAGAAAATAGAATTCACGCCAGAAGGGTGCACAAGAGAAATATCTGTGCCAGAGAGACATGTATAAGAAAAGAGGTCATCAAAGAGATGCGTCACACATGAGGTATCGAGAGAAAATACTGGAGAAGGTAGTTGCAGAGTTGCAGAGGCTGGATCCCCTTGAATAATGAGATATGGAGTTGAGTCAAAGGAAGATGAGGTGCAGAGTAGTAGTAACAGTAGTTTAGAAGATAGTGGTGAAGGTGCAATCCAAGAAAGTGAAGAGATCTTGGATATTGGAAGGAGGCTCACACGACTCAAGATAGGAATCTCTTTTAGATCCATCACCGAAGAAGATAAGATAGTGTGGAGAAACCCCCTCTATGAACCACCCCCCTTGCACATTTTTAACAAAGAAGAAAGTGTAGAGGTGAGAGAAGTAGAAGAAGAAAGTTCAGAAATGAGAGAAGTAGAAGAAACAAGTTGAATAGAGATCAGAGTCAACAACACTTCACAAGATTTGTCACTAATATTAGTAACTAGTAGTAGCCAATCATGAAGATCAAGTTCCACTTCAAATGTGGCCAATCAATATTCGACCCTTAAGCTTCCTGCATTTCATGGGATGGGAATAGCTGATGCACAACAACATTGGTTCACTTGTGAAGCAATCTAGTATGTGAAGTGAGTCATAGAAAATGCGTCTAAGATCACACAGATGGATATTGTATTTAGAGATAGAGCTCTGACTTGGTATATGGAATATAAATTTACTATGTCAGTGGGACATGCAAGGTCCCTTATATAGATGAAGAGAGATATCCTTCGGGAATTCTAAAATCCTAAGTTAGATTCACAATGTATAATTGAGATCAAAGAGAGTAAGCAACAATTCAGAGAAAACACATGGGATTGTGACCAGGGTTTCAAGATCTTGTTAGAAAGATTAACATTTTAGATCTTGGATGTCCAAAACAAACATAGTTTATTATCAAACTCCTACCACACATTCAAGTCTTTCTCATCCAAGATAAAGTAACGACTTGGTTGGAAGCCATGGAAATTACAATGTGCTTGGAGTCTGTGTCGGGAGGTGGCGAGACATAGACAAAGATGGTGTGGGTACAATCTCAGCTCGTGAACCTCACCATGCAATTACAAGATATGAGGGAAGGTTAAGGTGGTGCATGAGAATGTCTGGTGTACCTTGTGTCATTCAAAAGGTCACCATAGCAATGAGTGTCCTATGTTGGGAATTTACATAGCGACTAGTGCACCGAATCCATTTATGGAAAGACCATTGACCGAGTGGTGTGAAATTTGTATATAATGGGGTCATGTACCTCCTCGTTGCCCAACCTTGCAGAAGTACCAAAAGATGACACACACTCCATTTTGCGAATTCTAAAAATCTATGGGGCACGATGTGAACAATTGTCGATCGTTGTAGTTGATGAAGGAGCATACTGCAGATTCTTACCTGGTCCAAAAGGAGGAGAAGGGTGGAGACCATGGAGGATTTGACAAAGGAGGCTTCTAAGGAGGCAAAAGAGGAGAATATAGAAGATGAAGAGGTAGAGGATACGGTGGGGGAGGAGGTAGATGACCCACCTGTTTCAATCATGCCGAGATAGGCCACTTGTCGTGGTTTTGTACTAAACCTCATGCATTGTGTAGATATTCCCACAATGAATACCATGTCAAGGAGGATTGCCCGTAGTTATTGGAAAAATTGGAAGAAAAAAGGGAGAATTGAAACATGGTGACTATTGAATCATGTGAAGAATAGAAGCAAAAAGAAGAAGTTGATGTACAGGTAGTAACCCAAGGAGGCATTTGCATGGAAATTGACCTATGGAAAGGAGAATGCTTAGAACAACAGTTAGAAATAAAAATCAGGAAACTAGAGTAGGCACTTCCTAAGTTTGACGCTACATAGAAAAAGCAATTCCTGCATCACATGCAAAAGGTGTTGGAAGAGATACTTGCATGTGAAGAGTTGTGATGCACGATGCGTGTGTGAAGAAGCACAATGCAATACTTACCCAGAGGCTAATTCAAAGGACCAGGTAAGTAAATTCTTGCACTATTGTCTCAAGGTATTGGATGATCCCATTATTACCAACAATTTGACCCACATGTTGATAATATTCATGGAGGAAGGTGAGAATGAAATTGTTATTTCTTCCCCGCTACTAGAGAGGGATGTGTGCCATGTTAGCTGGAGGAAGTGAATAGGAATAGAGTTCAATATGACAACTGAACTAGGAAAATATGAGATGGAAGGGATCATGTTGCACCAAAGGTCTGATTTTAACATTTTGACGAAGAAATCATGGAAGTTGACGGGAAAACCAAATTTAGTGTGGTCTCCCATTCAAATCAGGTTAGGAAATCAGTATGGGATCTACCCTATTGGAAGAATTGAGAAGATTGAGCTTAACATTGATGGGATAAAAACAAAAGTAGATTTTGAAGTAATCGAGATTTTGGATGATTCAGACCCCTACCCAACTCTTCTCGGAATTGACAGGGAATTTGATAGCAATGCCATATTAAATCTRAAGCAAACGTAKATTTCCTTTGAGTTAGACACTCTGTGTGTCATTGATCCACTCAATATAGTCAAGGGTGATAGATAYAATGAACCAGTAAATGAAGATGCACAAATCTCGATCATTGAGAATATATACAACATCATCGGGCGCAAGAAGGAATATGTAAACCTAAAAAATCAATGGTGAGCTAATTTGGAGGAGTGTATGCTYATATGACACGGATTCAAAGGACATGATGGAAAAATAATCTATATAAAATGTCGACCAARAGATGTGCACGAATCACCAAAGYAGTGTGTTGGGTTGGAATAAAGTTGCGTAACATACCGAGGTTTGATGGGACAAGCCCTATAAATGCATTTATAGCGAAAATGGAAGAGTACAGTGTGCCTGAGGCCAAGAGGATTTTGGCCATGGATGTTGTAGTAAATTGAACACCTACGCATTGGTGGGAGACACACCACATAGATTTACAGGATTGGGCGCAGGTGGTAGAGTGCATCAAAGTAAGGTCCCATCCCCCGACCAAAATTGAATTGGTAAGTAGGTACAAGAGTACCAAAGATCCACAAGAACACATTTGTTTCTCTAAGTGGTGATGGATGATGAATTAGATTCCTAGAGCGCAGTGGGTTCACAGGTTTGTCCATACTATGGATATGGTGCCTAAGAGTTGGTACATATAGAAAGATACGAGAAGGCAAACTAGAGACTGGAAGCATATGAGCCACCAATTTTTTGCTACGTTAACTTTTACATCTGAAGTTCCTGGTTAGAGGGAGATTTTGTTAAGAATCAAGAACTTTATCTTCCATCGACAACCTAGAAACACTGCATAGGAAGTTTTTCGCACATACCATAATTCGATGGAAAAACTGAAGCATTCAGTATACTATTGGAAGGTGGACAATGACCATGCATAAGAAGAGGACCCTTGGAGACTACATATCATGAAGTTGAGGGTGAGAACACATTTCAAGGAAAGGCCTCCAATAGTACTACATCAGACTATACAAAACCATTGAAAACAAAGAAACAAAATATAGGCATAGAATAAGTGCTTAAGATGGTGACAATCGATGATTAATGGGATCAAGAAACAATGGTGCAAGTGGTAGACTCGCTAAAAGAATATGAAGACCTATTTCCAAGGAGATTTTCAGAGAGAAAGGGGATTACAGAATACTTTAGGGAGATGAAGATTCAGTTGAAGTCAGATGCTAAGCTAGTTAAGAAGAGACCATATCAACTGAACCCGAAATACAAAGAAAAGGTGTGCAAAGAGTTGGATCGAATGCTAGAGGCAGGGATCATTGTCCTTGTGCAGGAGTCATATTGGAGCATCCCTATGGTGGTGCAACCAAAGAAGACATGTGATCTAAGAATTTGTGTAGATATGTGCAATTTAAATGTAGCATCCATACACGATCCCTTTCTAACAACATTTACAGACAAAGTATTGGAAAATGTGGGTGGGTGCGAAGCTTACTCATTCACGGATGGGTTTTTAGGCTATCACCAGGTGTGAATTGTGGAAGAAGACAGAGATGAGAAAATGTTTGCATTAGAGTGGGGCTGATTTTCATACACTATAATGCCACTCGGCCTAAAGAATGCACTTACACTATTTTATAGAATAGTCCTCGCAACCTTTAAGGAATTCATGCATAAGTTTCCAAAGGTATACTTAGATGATTGGATAGTGTTCAACCTACTCAAGGAGCATATGTAGGTAGTACAGTTGATGATGGATAGATGCAAGTAGTTATAAACCTCTTTAAACCTGAAAAAAATCATCTTATTTATATCGTTTGTCTATGCCATGCAAAAATTTAGACACTACTTGCTCGACTCTCCCTTCAATTTTTTCACAGATCATTTAGTGCTCAAATACTTTGTGAACAAACCAATGTTGGGGGGTAGGATATGTCAATGGTTGTTACTCTTCCAAGAGTTTGAGTTTGAAGTAGTGGTCAAACCTGATAAGAACAATGAGGGGTTTGATCATCTCTCAAGGATAGAGTCAAGGGAGTTTGGAGGCAGTCTAGATGATGAGTTACTCGATGTACAACTCTTCAAGGTTGAGGCAATGCCAGATTGATTTGCAAAGATTTTAGCTAATTTACAACTCAAGAGGCGTTGGAAGAGTATGCACAGGGACAACACCGACAACTTATAACCTGAAGCATCAATTACCAGCTGATTGTAGAGAAATTGTACAAGCTTGACCCTGATGGGATCTTGCACAGATGTGTGTTGGAGCATGAGCACGAAATGGTGCTATACGAGGTGCACGGAAGAATTGTTGGTGGACATAATACATAGAAGGAATTTGCATGAAAAGTGTTGCGTGCAGGATTATCGTGGTCATCATTATTTGAATAATCAAAGGATTATTGTAAGCACTATGATGTTTGTCAATGGATCGGGAAGCCACCAAGACAAGATGAATTGACCCTCTTTCCCATCACCACGTTAGATTCGTTTGAGAAGTGGGAAATTGACTTAGTAGGGTCAATCACCAATCTCATAGTGCACGATATATTATCACTGTGATGGAATACTTGACCCGTTGGGTAGAGGCTGTGTCGATAAAAGATTCTACTGTAGAAACGGTTGCATAATTTATCTTTGACAATATTATCACCAAGTTTGGATGCCCGAAGATACTGATGAGTGATCAGGGTGCATACTTCTTGAATGATGCCATTTGCATGCTAACTCATGAATTCACCATCCATCATCAAAAGAACACACCATATCATCCATAGGTCGATGGAACCATCGAAGTATTCAACAAGATATTGAAGCATGTGTTAACCAAGGTATGTAATTGTTGGCAGCCAATTCACATTTTTTTATTGTCTTATAAGCTGCCTACACCAATGTTTTGCAAACATCAATTGTTCGTCGCAATCTTCAAATCATGACACTTTTATTTTTTGCGACATTTTCCCATTTACCTTCGTTTTGTTTTCACGACTGTAAGCATGAAAACTTAGTCTTTCGAAGTCACATTGAAGTCATTATTTGAACTGTCATGACCCTTCTGGTCAATATGCCCATTGCGCTTACCTTTTAATTATCATTATCCAATTGGCAAGATCTTTTGATCGGTACTCATGCTTCGATTGATTTTGTGACTTGGTTTCATTGAATTTGTAATACATTGGCATTTGGATTTATATGTTATTTGAACTACTTGACCTTTGGTTTCATGAAAATACATAGGGGTTATGAKTAAATCCTTCATATATATCTTTTAATATGACACCTATGTTCGTGTTTTCATAATTGTTGGCATGTTGATCACATGAAGACCCATTGGTACATTGGTTAAACTATTGATATGAGTTGTTACAATACATTCGCGCATGGTTAAACATTTGGTATTGGTTGCAAATTGAATGTTGATGGTTTAAAACTATGGCACAACGTTGGTTGCGCGCGTTGGTTTATACACTTACCATTGGTTTCATTGGTTGGGCAAATGACATGATTATTGAACTATACTATAATGAGGTTTACAGCTATGAACGTCGGCGGTGGTACTATTGGAAATAACTATTTTGCATGGCAGAGATAATCTCCACCACCTTCGCACGCTAACATTTATGCCTATCCCTTATCCTCGTTCACCTCTGTTAGCCCGAATAACCCTTCGTGCACTTTTCTCTTGTGTGTGCTATGATCCAAACCCTGGACTTACCGTGTGCTCGGCTCCATGGCACCAATCATGCGAATCGAGCCAAACGGCAGCCAAGCCTTACTGTTATTTGACAATGCCCGCAAAGACTTGGAGGAAAACGGGTGGCTCACCTTTGTACAACGATTTGAGGGTTTTAATTTAGTTGTGGCACAACAGTTCGCCCTGACTTTCGATGGCTGTAGAGACAAGGTGGGAGACATACAGTTGGAAATCGATGAGAGGTTTATTAGTTCTGCTATAGGGTTACCTGCCACAGGCCAGCGTTGGTTCAAAAATTCGAAAGTGGAAGAGGTTCCATGGACACTAATGTTCGTCTCCCGAAAGGTCACCTCTTGTGACAGAGGTATGCCCATATCTATGCTCAAACCACGATGGCATGACCTTTTCATAATAGTCAATCAATTCATGACCTATGAAGGTCGATATGGCCTCGTGTTTCTCTACTACCTGCGTTTGTTAATGAATTTTATGGGATACCCGTTGAATATGCCCTTTTACTTCCATCGTAGCCTATATAAAATGTCGAAAAGGTTTAAAAGGGAAAAGGCTGACAGTAGCCTGTTCCACCATGGACTTATTAAACTTATCATTGTTTATCATTTGGGTCTACATGGTGATAGCTGGAGAGCTTTCATCGCTCGAAATGGTTTTGATGACATAGACCCTGTCCAGGTTGACAAGCCCATGGTGAATGAAACCAAGGTCAGGCCACCCGTGTCATTCCATATCCTATTGCCCTCTCCTAAGCCTTCGGTTGACCCTGCTATTGACTTACCAGACGTTGAAACTGAGAAGGCCGAGGCTATAAAGAGACCTGTGAGCAAAAAGGCTAAGACAAACCCTACTGCTAATGCCAAGGGTAAAAAGAACTCTCGACTTATTTCGAGAATGGCTAGGAACAAACCTAAACCCTCTGCTGATTCAAAGCCTATAATCCTTAGTGAGGATTTGGATTCTGACGTTGAACGTTTCTTAGCCAGTGAGTACCCTTACTCACAGGGTTTATGCCTCGAACCACCTTATGATTTCATGACGAATCTTCCCCCCTGCCTAAAGAATAATCTTAACTACCCTGGGATTAAATTACCTAACGAAACCCTCAGCAATATGATCAAACCCTCACCTGTACTTTCAAATCCCACACAGTCGTCCTGTGACCAATGTGATTTGTGGCTGGAACGATACTACATCGACGTTCCCATACTCCAATCGAAAATTCAATCGCTGGAAAATCAAGTTGCAGTGTTGACCAGCCAAAGAGACAAACTCCAAGCAACTGATAAAAAGCAGAAGACAACTGCCTCCATCGTTTTCAAGAATGTTGAATCGGCCACAGCCGTTATCAACTCCAAATTGTTGTGATCAAGCCATATGCTCGTCATACAGGTATGATTTTCGAAATTGTTCTAGTCGTGTGAATGATCAGGGTCAATATAATGATTCGAATTTGGTCTTCGAATAGCTATGTTTACATTTTGAAATGACTCTGTCATAATGTGTTCATCCTGTATATTTTTGCTTTGCTAAAAATAAATGGAATTTCGTTTTGAATACGCGATTTGATCATTCCCAGTTTAGCCATAGATAGATTTTTATTGGATTTGAATGGTTTTCGTTTGGATTTGATTTGGTCGCTTGTCTGATTGAGTCAACGAAACTGATAGTTTGCTTTCAATTGAATTCGTTTTGTATCTATTCTGAACAGGAAGTTTCTCATGCTCAATTTAGAATACGATCATGATTTGATTTCGTTATGGTTAGTATGCGGTGATCATCGAATGATTTCATGAGTTTGGTTGTTACATATGTTGTGTTATATAATTTTCAAAGCTGAAATACAACTCTGATCGTTTCCAATTTGGGAAGAACGACTCTGTTTTTTCGGAAACAATGCTTTCATTTAAGTCTGTGCAAATAATATTCACGCTCGAATCATGGAACATTGTTGATATACGATGACTATGTTAAATCCTCATTGTTTGATCCGCTTGATTGGATTGTTGTTTATCTTCAATTAGTTTGATCATTTTTATGAGCTGGATTCGCATCGTAAAAACTGCTCTGTTTGATTTTAATTTGCAAAATGAATTGATTGACTTTGTTATCACTATCGAATCCAGTTATAATTCGTTTAAAAGAAATGATTTTGATCAAGGTAAATCGATCTTGTTGGCTCATTTGGCTAATAACAAACGATCGGATATCTATTACGAACTCTGTTATTAATTGATTGATCCTGTTGTGATTTCGTTTGTGGACAGTTATGAGTCAGTTATGGTTTAACTCATTCACGGCCTAGATCGTATGACAATACATTTATAACGATTTGAAAAGTGATCTTGTTTGGATTCGATCGTATCTCCTGTTGTTGAGGAAGCATAACGATTGCCTGTGATTTGTTTTGATTATATCAGTTTCAAATTGGATATGAAACGATTTCAAAACTGTTTGATTATGATTCTGTCTACCTGACTCTTGGCAACAAACGAAACAGAGTACACCTATCTCTGTATTCGGTTGATTGATTTTGATCCTGTTTGATTTCGAATGATATAACAATTGCAAATTGAATGATTCGTTTTCAAATAGCTATTGGATGTTAATTGAATTTGATTCTTAAAAATATTTTCAATCGATTTTAATGATGATTCTGTGTCTTATTTAGACCAGCTACAGAATCGCGAGATTTTGTAGCTAGTCTATAGGATTAGATTTTTTATCATTTTATTAATAAAGAATCCTTCTAATGTGTTCATTTTTTACCCTTTTCAGGTAAATTCGAATTGCATGGGACATGCTGGACAGTCTAGGGGATATTTGTGTGTTTAGTTTTATTGTAGTTTCCTAGTTTAGTTAAAATTCGGATATCTGCCCAGATTTATGTAAACAAGTTTTGATAACTTCCACAGGGAGGTTTTACCCTGTGGAAAACTTATAAATACTTATTATTTTTGTAATAAGGATCATCCTCACTTGTGGGAGAACCAGGCTATGGATTCCTAATACAAACTGAGACATAAGTTGATGTTCTGCTACAGCGTTCACTTTCATAATATCATTTTTTTGTTTCAAGTGCATGCATGTCATTAACAATTGATTATAGACTACTTTTGCTATCATAGTCTTTTGCAAAATGATATGAATTAATTAATATGATCCATGTCTGATTTCTTTCAACATTTAAAAACACAGCAATTACTTGGTTCAGTTTATGAATGACAGATTTCTCTTCTTCATCAATTGAATTATTTAGTATAAGTCTTTGCATACGGATTTATCTAATTGTGGAGATTTATAAATCATATGATTGTTGTGATTTTTATGTCTTGTTTGTCTTGTAAACACACTTGAAGAGCACTGCAACTATCGTTTACGAGAAGCTCCTGGATAATTCGGTGCGGGTTTCCTCCCTCCGATCAGCTAGCGCAATCATCATACACAGGGCAAATCTGGAGCGTTTCTCCAGGTCAGTTTGTGATTTATTTTCGTTTATTTAGTATAATATTAGTAGTTTAGTTATATATAGATTTGTAGTTAGAATTAGTATATTAGTTGTTTAGTTTAGTTAGTTTTTTTTGTTTTATTTATGTTCATAAAATTATAAAATCAACAAAAATATCTTTCGCTGTCTTAGGGCAGAATATTAATGAGTTTTTCCGGTTTTATTTAAATCTGTAAATTGTAGATATTGTACATTTTGTGAATATGATTTATTTTTGTTAGTAGTTAGATAGTTAGAGTTAGTATAGTAGTAGTTAGTAAATTGTATATATAGAATAGTTAGATTAGTTTAGTTTGTTTTAATAGTTAGTTTTAGTTAGATTAGTTTATTATTTTTTTTTAGTTAGATTAGTTATAGTAGATTAGTTTTCTTTTTTGTTTTCTTAGGACCTTAGATCGGCTAACGAAGCCGCTAAACCCATTAGGGTGGTTCATCCCAAACGGCTTGGGTTATTAGACAACCCCGGACCGATTCCACTCTCTCAGTTGACGGACGATCGATTTCGCCCGTCAACAGTAATGTACACTGCGACGATTAGGATTAGTGGATTACAACAATGTTGTGGGCATATAAAACTACTTGTAAGAGATTGATTAAACACACACCATTCAAGTTAGTCCATGGAAAAGAAGTAGTGATGCCATTAGAATTGGTGGTACCAAGTCTCATAATTGCAGTTGTGACACAAATGTCAGATGATCAATCATTGCAAAGACAGTTGAATGAGTTATTAGAATTGGAAGAGGACCAATTGATTGCATGACACAACTAGTTGGTGGAAAAATAGAGATTGAAGGTCTGGCATGATCACAACATTCAACGCAAGACTATACAATCGAGATCTTTGGTATTACTATATGAAAACAAGTTCCTCAAGCACCCAAGTAATTTGTGCATGCACTGATTGGGACCCTTTAGACTTGTTTACATTGATGAGGTTGGAAAAACAAAGTTATCGACGCTCCAGGGTCATCCCCTCAAAGGATTGATCAATAGTAGTCAATTGAAGGCATATTATAGCCTACATGGGTTTGATGTGCCTTGAATTGAATAAGTTTCAATGATATCGTAAAGTAGGAGGTAGGTAGGTAGGATTAAATTCAATTAGAAGTACACAATGATTAGTAGGATAGGACAAATCTAGGTAATCCGTAGGACACGATAGGTCGTACCCATGTAGATTTAGAATATTGAAAAATCTTTAAGGGTTAAATGATAGAGTAACAATGAAAGGACAACACAACTAAAGGACAGTTGGACAACATGACCTATGAGTTAATGAGGTGGCGATGTGATAGGAAATTGGGCTCAGATAAGTCATAATGGAATGAAAAATGAGAACAATTATATGAACATGTCCCAAAGGGAACGTTGATGGTTATGGTGGTACATCAACACAATACGATTAGCGCAGCAACATATCAAGACAACACGAGAATGGGAACAATTATAGTAGTAGGTACAACCGATGGACAATAATCATGATGGGCTTGGAATCCGATGCGTAGCTGGGTAAGTGGTCACGTGGGAGAAATGACCCACATGACTATTTATGCTTACCCTTGCCCTGCTACCAGTCACTTTTGTTAAGTATTAGACCACAAAGTATAGAGATCTTAGAGAGCAGGGTGTAGTTCCAGTTGCATCAAAGAGTCGAACCCATTTACTACCTACCTTCATGCTTAAGCACAGACCGCGGTCAGTCCAGGAACAAAGAAAATATCAGAGGATATGATCTAGTAATGTTAGAGATTCAACTCACCTGAGGACTCCCTAGAGCAATGGCTACTTCCAATAGGCAAGGGGAACACACTAGAGTGTATCTAGTGATGCATTCACAAATGCTAACAATTGAGATCCCTAGAGAATTACATGTCCATGAACATCTCTTGGGCAGGGGAACCAACTTACAATTTTCCAACTGCAACATCCGAAAGATGGCTCAGTTCCCTGAATTGTGCTTCAAATATTATGCATAATTCATCCTAGAGCCCAAGGGATGAGAGAAAGTGATTCCCAACCAATGGGCCAAACCCATATACAAATATGGAAGTCTGATGCGAATTGTTGTCCCTCATACCATATGTAGCTACCCTGGTCTTAATCACCAAAGCGAAGCTCGTGAGAGACATGAAGAATATGAAGGACAAGCACAATGGAACTATCACCCTAGATGGTGTCTTGAAGTTACCAGGGTGATATCATCAGGTCCTAGATAGAGGACTTGGGAGGAACGATGCAGGATATTTTGGGCGCACATGTCTTCGTCGACTGCATGATGGATGGAAAAGATCTCAAGAAGGACTAGACTGAGATTGACGATGGAGAGATTGAGATCCCCAATAAATTAAGGATGAATTCACATTTGGACCTTAGGGGTTGTTGACACATTCAAATTACCTGCAAATTTCCACCACACTAACTATGCTAGATAGATTTGGCCTAAGAAAGGACTGCTGGAGGCAGTCCACCAATCTGACTCAAGATTTATAAAAACTTCATCCCCAAGCTAATGATGAAGGAAGTTCATTGGCTTGAGGATGATCCAACTAATAGTGTTGGGGACTTGTTAGCACCCTAAGGTTTTGGCAAGACCGCGCACACACCATAGGTTATGCACTGTGCGCATGCCACAAGTTTTGTATTGCACAACGCCTGTGCCAACTAGTTTTCCACTGCAAGCGCCAACCATTTTCTCACTACGCGCAAGGACTTGTATAAATATCACATAGATATAAAAGCCTTGAATATCAACATAATGATTGTAACCATTTTTGTAACCAATTGGTTGGTTGTGATCGATATTGTTTGTGAGATGGTAAGTTTGTTATGCTTGGAATACTTTTGTATAGATATAAGGGATGCATGCAAACATAATAGGGTTAAATTCTTGTTTATTGTTATTGTTGGTTGATTACGAGATTCATTTTAATAGTAGAATGATAAATGGATTATGAGAGAGGAAGTAGATCGAGATCTGAGTCTATGATCTCTGGGTTAAGGTTATTGAGTCTCCATGTATCTGAATGTTCCATTTTGATTAATGATTGAAGGTCAGAGGTCCACTTGATCTTTTATCATGAGTTATGTTCTGAATGAAATCTTGTTATGTATGTTAGAATGTGCATCACTTGTATGAATGTTGGTATGAATGAATGATGTTTAATTCCCAATTCTTAGTTAGGCGTCTCTTGTTTGTATTATTATAGCATGTTCTTTAGAAGAATTTGGTTTATGTGATTCTCATGCATGTCTTAGGTGAGACCTTAATCAATCCTTGAATATTGCGCTGACACAAATGGGGTATTTGTTGGTGAAGCCTTTCGAACCCTAGGTGTGAAACCCCGAGCCAATATGAACCTCTAATGGGTAAACA
Organism: Picea engelmannii; assembly: GCA_009831015.1. NCBI lineage: Eukaryota > Viridiplantae > Streptophyta > Pinopsida > Pinales > Pinaceae > Picea > Picea engelmannii. The sequence continues at coordinate 864,666 of ML776809.1, forward strand.
AGACATAGGTAGTCAACCACATGTGCATGTTGATATTATGGTAGCTGTGGGAGGTATTAACCTCCACATGTAACCTTTGAAAAGACTAGAATATTCTGGAAAGCAAGAGAAACCCTAAAACGTTGGATAATAACCCTAGAAGACAAGTTGGCTCAAGAGAATATTTAATATTGAGTTATTAGCCTCTAGAAAGAGAAGTTGACCTGGTCAAATGAGATAGAGAAGTATAAATAGAGTTCTCTAGAGCTCATTTTTCTATCTTACTCTCACAACTACATAATACTAGTGGTGCACAAGTTTGGAGAGGGAGTGCAGTTGTAATTGTTGCAACTGGGATTTTGACTTTTGGTTGGAATTTCTCTTGGTTATGGTTTGGACATTTTGCTTGGTATTTGGTTATTCTTTCTTGGTGCACTAGCCTTGGAGAAAGGTGTGCTACCTTGGTTGGTTATTGGTCTGCTTCTGAAATTATTGTCTGTCAAGGTTAAGGTGCTCGGGGGTGGCCTTTATGCCTATTGTTGGGTGAGAATATTACTATATTATCTATGGAAAAACAAGAACATATATTTGTTTCTAACAGGTTATGGTCCCACACTATCTTCAAACAGTCTAACCATTGGAAGATAGATTGGGAAGTTATTTTTTAAGCTTGTTATGGCACCAGTTACAACCTCAACTAGGTTTTATGATTATGCAGCTGCAACAAACCCTAACCCTTGTGTTCGGGCAGTTATGATGAAACATTTGACCTAATTCCTTTACATCCTAGTGTGCCCTAGCCTAGAACACCTCTTGGTACTCTCAGCTAGACAAAATGTCAAGTTTGAATCTTTGGTCAAACTCAAAGTCAAAGGTTGACTGGTTAATGCCAAAGTCAAATGTTGACTTCTAGTGAAATTTATTTTGTGGTCAAAGTTGAAATTTTGGAGTTTCTAGCTTGTTCTAATCATTGAATATTCTGATTGATTTTTTAATCTCTTCTTATCAAGATGGTATCTAGTTTAAGATTGGAAGACAAGTTGGACAATGCTACAAGGTTTCAAAGGTATGCATTTGTATATGCTATCTAAGTTATATCATCTAGCAAAACATGAATGTGTTTGTAGGGAAAGTACTAGAGATATTGTCCAAGTTGTAATCTTGGATTCAGTGCATTAAAAAGAACAAGCGTACCCTCCATAGCAGTTGAGCCTCCAGGTTCCAGGTTTGATTAATTTGTTAAGCTTCAAATTTGTTTATATCAAGGGTGATTGTTGCTACATTAAAAATTGTCAAAGCAGTCTTTGAAAGATTATATTATTGTTAGGTGCAATGAATACTCGACTGCATATGAATACTATTGATATAGATGCTTATTGTACTTGTTCGCAAGTTGAACTAACATCTCCTCTAGATAGATATTTATTGTTTTGTCTTGTTGTTCTTGTTCTGGGCAGGTACCCTTGTGAAATATGTTTGATGAACAATCCTTCCAGAAGTTGTCATAAGAGAAGTTTATAAGGGTGACACAACTTCCAGATGGGAAGCAATCAAAATAGATAGAAACAAACTTAAAGAGACTCAGAGGAGTCATATTCGAAGGAAGTCATAAATCAAAAGGAAACCAAAACATGCTTATGACACTTTGTAGAAAGAAAAGAAAAATGCAACAGACGAAAGCATGGACTCTCTCAGATGGAGGGAGCTGATCACAGAATCCCAAAAGAAGAGCATGCATTTTCTCATTCAACCATGAAGCCGAGATTAGGAGGGAGCTAATCCCTAATGATATGATCCATTAAAGAAGAATTCGTAAATATTATGAAGTATCTATCCATGTTATTAATTGGAAGTAGCATCCATGATAAGAAGCACGTGTTCAGTTTGACTCTAGAAGAAGTATTCTTCGATAAGAATCCTTGAATATCCTTGATTGTCCATATACATTTATGTTCCTATGGCGGAAGGAAAATTTTGGAGCCTTCATGAAAGAAGGGCATGCAATCTATAGAAGATTCCATGGACTCCAACATTAAAGAGAAACATGAAGATTCCAAGAAAGAAAGAAAATTCAGAACAACCAATTGAACCAGTTTGAACCCACTAGAAGTAGTCAAGCAGAAGGAATGGAAGGAAGCTGCGATGAATAACAATGTATGTGAGAAATTGTGAAAAAGACTTAAGCATTGAGAGATACAAGGCGAGACTCAAGGCTAGAGGGTTCTCCCAGAAGGAGGGAGAAGACTATGATGACAACATGTTCAAGTAACCAGACATACCTCTACCTAAGCCATTATATCTCTTGTACTATCCATGGGTTGGAGTTTACATCGGATGAATGTAAATATTGTTCTTCTCAACAAAGTAATTGAAGGAGAAGCATATAGAACAACCTCAAAGTTTTGAGGTATACCAAAAAGAGACCCATTTATGAAGATAGAAGAAGACCTTGTATGGATTCAAGTGACCTGGTGCAAAGACTCTCATGTGCAACAGAAGCATGGTGAAAAATTCCTATGATAGAGGAAGTATATTGAAATGGTTCTTCAAAAGTCCGAGATGATGGATTGCAAATCCATGGGAAAATCCCATGATGATATATCTGAAGAAGTTGAGAGACTTTGATCTAGTAGCCCCATCTCTATTTCGAAAATTGATTGGCTCTTTCATGTATTTGTAGAATACTCAGCCATAATTTTCTTTGTGGGACGCTTGAGTTATGATATACAACTGCATGGATTTATCGATTTAGATTGGGCAGGGAGTGCAGATGACAAAAGAAGTGCTACTTGGATATGTTTGAGTATAAGCTTTGCCATGATGTCATGGGCTAGTAGGAAACAAAATTATATTGCACTCAGCACTGCAGAAGTAGAGTATATTGCAGCTTGTGATGCTTGTACAAAAGCAGTGTGGCTCTGTAAGCTATTTTTTGGACTATTTGATCAAGTGCTAAATTCGACCATTATATATTTTGATAATCAGAGCTATGTGAAGCTTTCAAAAAACCTGATGTTCCATGATAGGTCGAAGCACATTGAGATCAAGTATTATTTTCTCCATGATAGAGTCCATAGGGGAGAAGTGGTTCTCCAGTATATCTTCACAGTTGAGAAGATAAGAGATATTTTGATAAATCCTCTCTCCAAGATGAAAAGTTTGCGTACTTAAGGGACAAGCTAGTACTCGTGGAGATGACTTCATTATTGTAAAAGGAAGATATTACTCCTAGGTTGGGAGGGAGCATTGATATGTTATTGATTTATGGGCAATCATTCTCTAGTTCATAAAATGGTCTAGGTTGGGCAGTCACCTTCTAGTTCGGAAAGTGGCCCAAGATTTATGACGGATAGGCATTTTCCAGTTCGAAAATGGTCCATATCGGACAATCATTTTCGTAATGAATATGGTCTGATAAATTGTTGATGTACCATAGACAATGATTCCCCTTGTGGCCAGTGTGGGGGAATGGTCTAGGAAAATCATTCTTCTTGGAAGTCACTCTGAGTAGTGATCAAGTGGAATGGTCCACCTCTCCGAGCAATCATTCTTTGAAAGTTCACAGTTGTGAAAAATTTCGAATAATGGTCCGTTATAGGAGGTTGGTGTAGGACAATAATTTCCAGTGGAAAACTGGAGAAGATTGAGGTTAACATTGATGGGATAAAAACAAAAGTAGATTATGAAGTAATCGAGATTATGGATGATTTAGACCCCTACCCAGCTCTTCTTGGAATTGACTGGGAATTTGATAACAATGCCATATTAAATATGAAGCAAAGGTAGATGTCCTTTGAGTCAGACACTCTGTGTGTCATTGCTCCACTCGATCTATTCAAGGGTGACAGATACAATGAAACAGTAAATGAAGATGCACAAAGCTTGATCATTAAGAATATATACAACATCGTTGGGCTCAAGGAGGACTATGTAAACCTAAAAAATCGATGGTGAGCTAATTTGGAGGAGTGTATGCTCATATGACACAGATTCAAAGGACATGATGGAAAAATAAGCTATATGAAATGTCGACCAGGAGCTGTGCATGAATCACCAAACCAGTGTGTTGGGTTGGAATAAAGTTGTGTAACATATTGAGGTTTGATGGGACAAGCCCTATAGATGCATTTATAGTGCAAATGGAAGAGTACAGTGTGCCTGAGGCCAAGAGGATTCCGACCATGGATGTTGTAGTAAACTGAACACCTACGCATTGGTGGGAGATGCACCACAAAGATTTACAGGATTGGGCGCAGGTGGTCGAGTGCATCAAAGTAAGGTCCTGTTAGCGTCGGAAGTCACTCCTGGATTGCTTGCAGGAGCAGAGCCCGACACCCATCAGTTTAATGTCATGGTTTGATAAAAGGGCGATCAAATGGGTAGAGACTCAAGGAGATATCACTCTAACTCAGGGACTGTATCTCGTACGCAAAGAACAAAGGAGGTCTGGAATCCTAACTTCAGCCAGTGGGTTGATTAAAAGATGAACAGGTGGAAGAGTTAGTGAGAAAGGTGAACTAACGACTTTGGGCAACGGGCTTTCGGTCGTTTGCAGAAGAAAGACTATGAATGCAACATCCTCTTGGTTCAGGGTCTCAAGAAACTGAAAGGGGACTTGACTGGATCCTCCAATTCCAAGTCACTCAATGTTAAGCAAATCACACGAACTGACTAGAAACATCGTAACTGCTACAGTGATCCATTACAACATCATCCTATAACAGCTACAACTCGACTGGATCCTCCAATTCCGAGCTGCTCTAACACAGTATAACAAAGATGTAAAGAAACTGGCATTCATAAGGCAAGAAGTCTCAGAGGTCTATACATAACCAGAACACAGTGCTTCATTAAAGTTTTACAACTGGGAGCTCTGCTCAACCATCGATCCTTTACAAAAAAAATAAAGACTGAGTTTATAAACTCAGAGAAAAACGCCCAACAGTGGCGTGCTCGTTGCCCCAGGTTCTGTGTCCCTTCAGCCAAATTCGGATGGGATTTCTCTGTCAGACGCCACCTTAACTATGCATGGCTCTTGCAGGAGGAGTAGTTGAGCCAGTAAATGTTGTTTTAGCGTGTGCAAACCTCCTCCGTCTAGTTGAGGACTCGACATGGCTTTTTCGCAAGAAAGGGTACACAAGACCCTCTCAAGAGGACCGCTCACCAGACCCTCCATACTTCACAATTAATGAACGAAGAGAGGTTTCAACCACCCCCTCTTGCTGCCATTTACTCCAAGCGAAGACCAGGACTGAGGTCGGGTCTGATGGCAACCGGAGGTCGTGACAGGCCTCTCTGTGATTGAAAAC
>ML776809.1:879920-934144 GCA_009831015.1 Picea engelmannii
TTCTCTAGAAGCATTTGGTTTATGTGATTCTCATGCACGTCTTAGGTGAGACCTTAATCAATCCTTGAATTTTGAGCCAACACAAATGGGGTATTTGTTGGTGAAGTCTTTCGAACCCTGGTGTGAAACCTCGAGCCAATATGAACCTCTAATGGGTAAACAAGACCTAGGTAGTCAACCACATGTGCATGTTGATATTATGGTAGTTGTGGGAGGTATTAACATCCACACATAACCTTTAACAAGACTAGAATATTTTGGGAAGCAAGAGAAACCCTAAAACATTGGATAATAACCCTAGAAGACAAGTCAGCTCAAGAAAATATTTAATATTGAGTTATTAGCCTCTAGAAAGAGAAGTTGGCCTAGTCAAGTCAGATAGAGCAGTATAAATACATGGCTATAGAGCTCATTTTTCTATCTGACTCTCACAACTGCATAAGACTAGCGGTGCACAAGTTTGGAGAGGGAGTGCAGTTGTAGTTGTTGCAACTAGGATTTTGACTTTTGGTTGGAATTTCTCTTGGTTATGGTTTGGACTTTTTGCTCGGTCTTTGGTTATTCTTGCTTGGTGCACTAGCCTTGGAGAAAGGTGTGCTACCTTGGTTGGTTATTGGTCTGCTTCCAAAATTATTGTCTGTCAAGGTTAAGGTGTTGGGGGGTGGCCTTTGTGCCTATGGTTGGGTGACAATATTACTATATTATCTATGTAAAAAAGAGCACATATCTTTGTTTCTAAAAGGTTATGGGCCCACACTATCTTCAAACAGTCTAACCATTGGAAGATAGATTGGAAAGTTATTTTTTAAGCTCATTATGGCACCAGTTACAACTGTAGCTAGGTTTTATGATTATGCAACTGCAACAAACTCTAACCCTTGTGTTCGAGTAGTTATGATGAAACATTTGACCTAATTACTTGACATCCTAGTGCTCCCTAGCCTAGCACACCTCTTGGTACTCTCAGCTAGAAAAAATGTCAGGTTTGAATCTTTGGTCAAACTCAAAGTCAAAGATTGACTGGTTAATGCCAAAGTCAAAGGTTGACTTCTAGTGAAATTTATTTTGTGGTCAAAGTTGAAATTTTAGAGTTTGTAGATTGTTCTAATCATTGAATATTCTGATTGAGTTTCTAATCTCTTCTTATCAAGATGGTATCTAGTTTCATATTGGAAGACAAGTTGGACAATGCTACAAGGTTTCAAAGGTATGGACTTGTATATGCTATCTAAGTTATATCATCTAACACAACATGAGTGTGTTTGCAGGGAAAGTACTATAGATATTGTCCAAGTTGTAATCTTGGATTCAATGCATTAAAAAGAACAAGCGCACCCTCCATAGCAGTTGAGGCTTTAGGTTCTAGGTTTGATTAAATTGTTAAGCTTCAAATTTGTGTATATCAAGGGTGATTGTTGCTACATTAAAAATTGTGAAAGCAGTCTTTGAAAGATTATATTATTGTTAGGTGCAATGAATACTCGACTGCATATGAATACTATTGATATAGATGCTTATTGTACTTGTTCGCAAGTTGAAATAACATCTCCTGTAGATAGATATTTCTTATTTTGTCTTGTTGTTCTTGTTCCAGGCAGGTACCCTTGTGAAATATGTTTGATAAACAATCCTTCCAGAAGTTGTCATAAGACAAGTTTATAAGGATGACACAACTTCCAGATGGGAAGCAATCAAAATAGATAGAAACAAACTTAAAGAGACTCAGAGGAGTCATCTTCGAAGTAAGTCATAAATCAAAAGGAAACCAAAACATGCTTGTGACACTTTGTAGAAAGCAAAGAGAGATGCAACAGACGAAAGCATGGACTCTCTCAGATGGAGGGAGATGATCACATAATCCCAAAAGAAGAGCATTCATTTTCTTGTTCAGGCATGAAGCCGGGATCGGGAGGGATCTAATCCCTAATTATATGATCCATTGAAGAAGAATCCTTAAATATTATGAAGTATATATCCATGTTCTTAATTGGAGGTAACATCCATGATAAGAATCACGTGTTCAGTTTGACTCTAGAAGAAGTATTCTTCGAAAAGAAGCCTTGAATATCCTTGATTGTCCATCTACATTTATGTTTCTATGGCGGAAGGAAAAATTTGGAGCCTTCACGAAATAAGGGCATGTAATCGATAGAAGATTCCATGGACTCCAACATTAAAGAGAAACATGAAGATTCCAAGAAAGAAATTAAAGTCAGAACAACCAACTAAACCAGTTTGAACCCACTAGAAGTAGTCAAGCAGAAGGAATGGAAGGAAGCTGCGATGAAGAAAAATGTATGTGAGAAAATGTGAAAAAGACTTAAGCATTGAGAGATACAAGGCGAGACTCAAGGCTAGAGGGTTCTCCCAGAAGGAGGGAGAAGACTATGATGACAACTTGTTCCTGTAACCAGACATACCTCTACCTAAGCCATTATATCTCTTATAGTATCCATGGGTTGGAGTTTACATCGGAGGAATGTAAATATTGTTCTTCTCAACAAAGTAATTGAAGGATAAGAATATAGAACAACCTCAAAGTTTTGAGGTATACCAGAAAGAGACCCATGTATGAAGATAGAAGAAGACCTTGTATGGATTCAAGCAACCTGGTGCAAAGAATCTCATGTGCAACAGAAGCATGGTGAAAAATTCCTATGATAGAGGAAGTATATTGAAATGGTTCTTCAAAAGTCCAAGATGATGGATTGCAAATCCATGGAAAAATCCCATGATGATAGATCTGAAGAAGTTGAGAGACTCTGATCCAGTAGCCCCATATCTATATCGACAATTGATTGGCTCATTAATGTATTTCGAAAATACTCAGCCATATATTTTCTTTGTGGGACGCTTGAGTTATGATATACAACTGCATGGATTTATCAATTCAGATTGGGCAGGGAGTGCAGATGAAAAAATAAGTGCTACTTGGATATGTTTCAGTATGAGCTTTTCCATGATGTCACAGGCTAGCAGGAAACAAAATTATGTTGCAATCAACACTGTAGAAGCAGAGTATATTGCAGCTTGTGATGCTTGTACAAAAGCAGTGTGGCTTTATAAGTTGGTTTCTGGACTATTTGATTAGGTGCTAAATTGGACCGTTATATATTTTGATAATCAGAGCTGTGTGAAGCCTTCAAAGAACCCGATGTTCCATGACAGGTCGAAGCACATTGAGATCGAGTATTATTTTCTCCATGATAGAGTCCAGAGGGGAGAAGTGATTCTCCAGTATATCTTCTCAGTTGAGAACATAGGAGATATTTTGATAAGGCCTCTATCCAAGATGAAAAATTTGCGTACTTAAGGGACAACCTGGTACTCGTGGAGATGACTTCCTTATTGGAAAAGGAAGATATTACTCCTAGGTTGGGAGGGAGCATTGATATGTTATTGATTTATGGTTAGTCATTTTCTAGTTCAGGAAATGGTCTAGTTTGGGCAGTCACCTTCTAGTTCGGAAAGTGGCCCAAAATTTATGACGGATAGGCATTTTCCAATTCGAAAAATGGTCCAAATCGGACAGTCATTTTCGTAATGAAAATGGTCCAATAGATTGTTGATGTACCATAGACAATGATTCCCCTTGTGGCCAGTGTGGGGGAATGGTCTAGGAAAATCATTATTATTGGAAGTCACTCTGAGTAGTGGTCAAGTAGAATGGTTCGCTTCTCTGGGCAATCATTCTTTCGAAGTTCACAGTTGTGAAAAAATTCGAATAATGGTCCATTATAGGAGGTTGGTGTAGGACAATCATTCCCTAGGGAAAAATCATTCTATCTAGGTTGCACCGTGATTAGTGCCATAATAATGGCCCAGTTAGTTGAATGGCCTAGTTAGTTGAATGGTGCAGGTTAAAAAATCAGGGAAAATCATTCCCTAGGGTGGACTCATTCTCTCCAGGTTGCGCTATGATTAGTGTCGGAGGAATGACCAAGTTAGTTGAATGGTCTAGGCTCATAAATCAGAGACAATTATTCTTCTATGCTTGGGAATAATAGTCGAGATAGCCCATGGATGATGTTTTTACTTTTCGAGGGCATATGCTCTTCCAGATCTCATATATGTGAGTGGAGGAATGGCCTAGCTGACTTAGTTCATATCATGATATTGTTTATGCGGGTTGATATGATTATTGTGGATATTGTATGCCTCTGGACAGTAGTTGTATGCTACTGTGGTGGATGTGATCCACTTATATTGACTATGTGTCACTGGTTAATAGTTTTATTCTACTAGGAGTGGTTGTGTACCACTAGGTAGTAGTTGTGTACTATTATGGATAGACACAGTTGTGTTCTATTGGATGGAATTGGAATTGTTATGATTGCCATGGAGACTACCACTAGTGTTGGAGATGATTTCCATCTAGATGGATAGTTAGTGTGTTGATGGACAGACATTCTCCAGGCAAAGAATGGTCCAGGCAAGACTAATTATTGGTGGACAGACATTCTCCCCATTGAGAATGGTCGAGGTTGACAGATTTTTGATGTACGATGGACAACTATTCTTCTAGGACATATGTTCATATTAGAAGAATGGTCAGTCTCCTTGGGTTCACAGTAGTGAGAAAAGTGGAGAGATTGGTACAATACAAACATTTTCCCTGAGTTCACAGTAGCGGTCGGAGGGAAAATGGTCTAGGAAAGTCATTCTTCTAGGACGTATGTCCGGATTAGAAGAATAGTCCTTGTAGCCCATGGTGTGGCTTCCATCATCTGTTGGAACAATTATTCTTGTAGGACATATGTCCAGATTAGAACAATGGTTCTTGTATCACTCTATGGAGTGAGTGACTTATTCAACATCATGCTCGATTACTCAGATGGAGTATGGCTTCGAGAGATGATGCAGTTGATGCTATCATATGATACTGATAATGATGATGTTTCTCATGAATTGATCTATGTGATCATGAGATAGCCTGTGTGGATATGATGATTTTGTCGGTTCAATGGTCTATTTGTGCTCAAGACCATTGCCTTTAATACCTCCCTAGCTAGGAGGGAGTGTTTATATTATGGTAGCTACGAGAGGTATTAACCTCCACATGTAACCTTTGACAAGAATATAATATTCCGAGAAGCAAGAGAAACCCTAAAGCATTGGATAATAACCCTAGAAGACAAGTCGACTCAAGAGAATATTTGTTATTGAGTTATTAAACTCCAGAAAGAGAAGTCGGCCCAGTCAAGTGAGATAGAGCAGTATAAATATAGGGTGCTAGAGCTCATTTTTCTCTCTTACTCTCACAACTGCATAAGACTAGTGGTGCACAAGTTTGGAGAGGGAGTGCAGTTGCAGCTGCTGCAACTGGGGTTTAGGATTTTGGTTGGACTTTCTCTTAGTTATGGTTTGGACTATATTCTTGGTCTTTGGTTATTCTTTCTTGGTGCGCTAGCCTTGGAGAAAGGTGCACTACCTTGGTTGGATATTGGTCTGCTTCTGGAATTATTTTGTGTGTCAAGGTTAAGGTGATCGGGGGTGGGCTTTGTTCCTATGGTTGGGTGAAAATATTGCTATATTGTCTATGGAAAAATGAGCACATCTCTTTATTGCTAACAGTGCATGCAGATTGTACATCATCAATGTTTTCAAGTTATAAGGTTCCAACCCATTTCTTTGTGCAACTCAACATATAAAATATTGACCAAAGTGAGAAGCACAAGAATGAAAAATGTCATACCCAAGATTATATATTAAAATCAAGGAGGCTTCATGTAGGGAAGGAAAATAGTGGACAATATAATACTAGTGCAAGAAGCAATCCACTCAGGTAGGGACAATAAAGAAAAAAGGATGATAATCAAGATGGACATGGTGAATGCATTCAACAAGGTGAGACATTCATTTCTTCTAGAAGTTATCCTAGATCCAAGATTGTACATGAGCTCCATGGATTTCCCCTCTCGTGAATGGTAGAACTACTACCTTCTTTTGAGCCAAAAGAGGTGTTCATCAAGTTCCGCCTATTCCCCATACTGTATATTTTGATGGCCAAAGTACTCAGTAGGAAGTTGGAATACAAAATAATTACAAGTTGGGTCCCAGGAATAAGCTATGTGAGAGGCATTAAAGGAATAAATCATTCACAATTTGTGAATGATACCTTGTTGTTAGGAGTTGCCTCATAAATTATGGCAAAGTGCTTCAAATTAGTCCTCAATAGTTTCCTAAATTCTTATGGTGGGAACTTAACAATGGAAAGATCCAAATAAATGGTTGGAATGTCTCATAAGTGCAACTCCAAGAAATTTCTAGTATTCTGGGATTTTCGTGCAAATCAACTTGGACCTCGTTCAATTATATAGAGATGTCAATATCTCTGAGTAATCTAAACTCATCAATATGGTAGGGAGTAGTAGGGAAGGTGGCTAAGTGACTTCGACAACTGGCATCTCGATGGTTGAATCTATTTGGAAGGATAATATTGATAAAATATGTCCTCTTTGCTTTACCTCTTTACCAATGCATATCCATTCTAGCGCTGGGGACAATAATGCATCAGATAGCTCGGGGTATCCACAATTTTTTTTGGCAAGGGAAGAATGTAAATACAAAGAAATATCATCTAATCAACTAGAATATAGCAAGATTTCCTAACGAGCACAAACGATTAGTAATTAGAGATCCAACACTCATGAATCTAGCAATGGGAACTAAGTTACTATGGAAGTCCAATCTCTAACGTTATTCATAGTTTTTGACAACTCAGTTGTCAGAGCTTGAATAAAAAAGCTAGTATGTTGTTCATTGGTAGTCATGTAGGTCTCAATTGCAGTTTTGGATGCCATGATTGAAGATCTTTCTCTAGAACGATTCACATATACCCTTTTAATGACATTTTCCCTGGACCTAAACTTGAAAAGTATAACTTATTAATTTTTATAATAATAGTATTTCTAAATTTTTAGGTCGAAAATCTTACAAAAACATAACCATGCTAAAAAAATTAAAAAACCTCTCTTAAAAACGTGAATTGCAAAACAATTTTTTTTTACAATATATTTTAATAACAAACTTATGAAAAAAAATAAAAAATTATATTTTTTAATTTTTTGTTTTTAAACTAACAAACAACATTAAATATGTAAAAATCAAAAATCAAAAATCAAAAATCAAAATTAAATTAGAAACACTAGAAAAACACACACACACACACATTAAAAAAATGAAATACTGCCCCGGATGGGGTGTTTTCGGTCTCAACACTTGGAAATCGAGAGGGGAGGCCACCTGGCCAAACCTCCTGCCACCCTCCCTCTACTATCACCTCATGCAATTAAATCCCCTGTCGTCGTTCCTCGACTCTCACTCGATGCTAGCCTGTTGCAAGTTCTTGACGTTTTGCTTCATGGGAGTTTTAATGGGGATGGGTTGGACGACGTCGCAGTCCCATCACCAACTCAGAAATGGAGGTATTAGGCTAGAGCCTTGGCGCACCAAGGCTCATTCTAACCCTCGGCCTCCGAAGTCTCAACCCTTAATGGTTTTTGATGTTGTCCTGTCTTTCTGGTTCGAGATCCTGTCTCCCTCCTGGCCTTCGACTTCCATCTTTTCCCCACAGTTTTTCTAATGCCTCTGTGTCTGGATGGTTTGTACCAACCCCTCGCACTCTCTCTGTGCGTTCTTTTTTTGGTTGCCTGAGGCCATTTCTATGCCTCATCTCAGGGGAAAATCGAAGACGGGAGAAGCCTGGTATGCGGCCAGAGGAAGGGCAGCGAGCAACAATGGCTCTCCCTAGGAAATTGAAGGCGTCCCCAACCTGAAGCCCATTGTATCTCCCACTCCTGTTTAGCCAACTCGAGAAAGTACCACAAACCTCTCCTTGATTTTGAATCCCTTTTCCTGTCGAATCGAATGGTTTGACAACTTCAGAAATTCCCTTGGTTTCGCTCCACCTCCTCGCTCCCCTCCTTGTTTCCCTCCACCTCTACCTTCTCCCCCTCACCACCCTCCTCCTATGCCTCTCGTCACCTCCACTACTCCTTTTCCTTCATCTCCCTCCTCCAATTTCCCCACCTCCTCCTCTGAATCTCCACTTTCCCCTCCACTCCCCTCAACCTGCTCCCGATGTGCAGAAAGAGAAGCTCTCGAGGAGTCCCTGGATGATCTCAAATGTGAATTAGGGGGCATCAAGACCGCCATTAACAAGCTACAGACCAAGGAAATCGAGTGTTGGCACCGTGTGGACCTCCTAATGACTTTCCTATAGGATCTCAAACAATCTATCTCGGACAGATATCATCTCGACAGAGACAATTTACAGGTGCGTTAGGCTTTCGTGGGACAAAGGTTCAACCCCGAAACTAGTTAATTATGCTTCTGGTTCATGCTCCATGGTTCTATGTTTTTAGTTTTGTTTCTTTGGCCATGCGAGGCCACCCAGTTTTGGGCAGTTTGGTCTTGGATTTTTTTGGTTTCATTTTAGCAGTCAGAAAATATGCCCTGCATGGCACTGTAGATCATTCTATTTTACCACTATGCAAGTTTTACATGTATATTTTGGCAATGTGGCATCATTGGTTTCCCATCAGGGAAATGTTGCCACGTCCAAACATGCAAGATAGATAGCTGTAATCTTCATCTTTTCCAGTATTTAATATAATTTTCTAACTTACAAAAAAAAATGAAATACTAAAAATAAAAAACTAGAATACATATCCCACTATTAGCCAATTTGAAGTTGCTACTATTATTTTCATCACATCAGGGTCTTGGATCCAAAGAGGATTAAATCTGAAAGGGATAGGCCCTACATTTTGTCCATCTTCAAATAGAAGCTTTATGGGTTTATTATTTGAGATGCTTGAGGGAATGATTTTGGAGAAAATTACTTGATCCCTCGGGAAGAGTCACTGTGAATTAAGGACCTATCTTACCTTGCAACGATATGGCCATATCTGATCCTTATGTTGTTCCAATTGTACTTCCCTTTTATCAACTTGACATCAATAGGTTCCATTATGATATTAAATCCTCCATATTTTTTCTCGTGGGATCCATTATTATGTTGCCTCCTATATTCTCTTTATTTTTTAGGATCGTGTTAAAATTCCTTGCCACTATATTGTATTTATCCATTGCATTCTCCATTTGAAGCTGTAATGATTCCCAACATCCTACTTTTTCCATGTATTGAATGAGCATGTAAACATTTAATAAATTAAAGAACATACTTGTTGCTATATGTTGGAATCTTGCTAATACTAGGCACTGAAAGAAATATGATGTCTCCAGTGCAACCAATGTTAGGTCCCAAATGGTGCAAATTCCTCTTGAAGCTCCTTTGGCATTGATTGTTATGCCTTCACAAGTTCTCCATTGTTGCTTAGTTATACTCAAAATTTCTTGAGCTACAAGTTTCGTCTATTGGATAAGGACTATAGATGGATTTTTTTCCCTTATTAAATCTCTTGGGGATTTTACTTTGACTTTGCTTCCCAACCCTCTACAGTTCCAAGAGACCATTATCAATATTTAACTATTGGGATTTTTGGGTCATCTCTTAGGATTTTCGATGGATCAAAAAATATGCACTCCTTCTTTCCTTGTTTCTTTCCACCCCCACCCATGACAAGTTCAAGGGTTTGTTGGGTTCCCATGGCTATTTATTTCTTTGCTTATTCTTCCCTTTTCCCTTTCATCATTTTCCTTATTGTGTTTTTGTGAGTCTTTCTAGAGTTTTTTCCTCCTTTCATTGTTGCTATGCCTTCTTTCTTTCTTTTTTTCTTGTGATTTCTTTCTGCACCGGGTGATTGACTTATTCTTGCCCATCTGTTGCTTCATATTCCTCTAGGTCTTCCATAAATTGTTGCTAACTATCTAGAAAATGGAAAGGCCAAAAATCCCGAGGGATGAAAATTGTTTTTGAGGGATATAGTCGAGGATCCCTTTTTTCTTTCATCTTTTCTTACGTTTCCCTGGATAATATTTCAAATTGGTTGGAGGTACATGTTGACCTCATTTTTTAGTATTGCAACAACATTTGAGAAGTTGTTTCTTGTGATTTCCCTTTCACGTTGTTAACATGTGTAGTTTCATGGGATTGCTTGGATGTGGACGACATTGAGTTCTTGCTTTCCCCTTGTTTATATGCATTTTACTCTTTATTGTTTGCCATACTTATCCTTTTTCCTAAATGATTTGTGATTGTGTCTGGTTATTCTTACATTCCTTTGCAAAATGGCCATATTCATAGAAAATTTTTCACTTAAATGAAAACTTTTCATAGTCTAGCTATTGCACATGGGTCTAGTTGTCCAAGGTGAAACAAACAACTTTGGGCAATCCATTCTCCAAGTCAAATTTAACACAAATACGAGCATAGGTGATCCATATGGATATCGATGGCCAACCACCTATTCCGCTGGTTTAAAGAACAATTTTCCATTTTGGTAGTTTTCTATAGTTTTTCGAGTCCCAAACTTCCAAGGCCGTTTTGAGGCCCTAAACGACGTTTTTTTTTTACTTGGCAATGCCTATTTGATCGGGTCATTCGAAATGTGTACTCCTCAGCTGCACCTTTCCAATGGGGTATCGAGCACTCCAAACATAGATCATATGTAAAAGTTGTGCCCTTGGGAAGTTGGCGTATCAACTACCCCCATCAGGGCCCACAACCCTTTTAGTGTTTCATCTTCTGAGGTTAGGGTTTTGGATGTTTAGGGTTTTCATTATTTATGCTTTGCAAATGAGCCTAGCCATCACATATCTTCTTAGAGATAAGTTGCCACCATTCTAGCAAGTTCATTCACTATGTATTTTTATAGTCTTTGTACATTTCTTCCATTAATAGAAATTGTGTATTACTATATCTCTTTGTTTCTTGCAATATTTCCGTGTGTTTAATTGTTATATCTCCGCCTTCATTTCTCTCTCAAAATAATCTGGATTAGTGGTATCAGAGCAGGCTACTCCTTATTATTTCTTAGTGCATGTCCCCAACGAGGTGAGGGTATAAAGAGTTGGGTCTCAAGCTAGTTTCTCTTAAGGAATACCGCTCTTGTCAGCCTAAGCACCCTCCCATGGTGGAAGAAAAGAGAGACGAGGGAGTAGGAGATTCTATTAATCTATTGCTCGAGGAAGCCATCACGCGACAAAGGGACGAAATGATGGAGATTTTTTCCGAAATCCTTCGACGACTACCAATAACAACAAACACGTCTTCATCAAGCAACCACTTTGGAGGCACTGCCCCTTTCAAGGTACAAGTTAATTTTGATATTCCCGTATTTGAAGGTCAGATAGATGAAGATGATTTGGAAAAGTGGTTAAATATGCTAGAAGGTTATTTATTTGTCCACAATTTTTCTGATAAAGTAAAGATAACCTTTGCACTCCTTAAGGTTGTCCCCCATGTCAAAAATTGGTGGGAAACTTACTATGAGAAAAATTCCACAGAGGATTCTGGCATGTTTGAGGTCGAATCCACTTGGTATTTTTTTATGGATGCGGTAAATGAACAATATTACCCTGTTGGAAACTATTATGACTAGTACATGAGCTGTACCACTCTACGTCAAGAGCGGGACCAAACAATGTCAGAGTTCACAAATACCTTCGATACCTTGTGCACCAACCTGGGTATCAAAGACTCTGAGCTACATGTGGTTCAAAAATAATGTGGGTCTCTACACAAGTAAATCCAAATAGAAATGGAGTTTCCAGAAATCTCGCCATTGGGAGCCTCTTATTGATATGTTGTCAAAATTGAGCAGAAGTTGAAGCAGCAGAACAAGCGGGAGTTTGGGTTTGAAAATCTATAACAACCAAAGTATGGTAAAGGTGTCCCTAACTCACAGAATAACCTACCTCGAGACAACTAGTCCAAGCCATAGGAAAATAAGGGTGACGGGAAGACGAAGAAGGACACTGGAAAGTGGTGCAACTTCCACAAAATCTCTTGGCACAACACCAATGAATGTTACTTGAAACAATCATTAGTGGTCGAGCTCAAAGAAAAAGAGTCTATCCCTAACTCAGACTTTGATTTAGAAAACAATAAAGGGAGACAGATCATCGATGTAGAACCCACTGCTACCATTGTATCCACAACGATCCAACCAAAAGAAGCAGAGGATCCTGAGGAGGGGGAGTGCCTCCTCCATTCACAAATGTGGGTGAAGGGGACCCCATTGCATTTCATTGTTGACAACGAAAGACAAAACAACCTCATCTCAACAGAGATAGTCAAGCAATTGGATTTTCTGACAGTACCACACCCATGACCATACAACATCGGGTGGCTTCCCCAGGGACAAGATCTTTGTGTCAGCTAATAGTGTCGCATGTCCTACAACATCAAGCCCTTCAAGGATCTGGTATTATGTGATATTGCCCCACTAGAAATCTGTGATGTTCTGTTAGGCCAACCATATATGTGGAAGCATCATGTTGTTTATGAGTCCCGACCCTGTAGTGTGGTTGTTATTCTAGGGGGTCAGCTCTACCAGATACCAGATATAGTTCTGACTACTGTCCCAACAAAATAGTGCCACAAAGTAATCTCTCATACTGCAAAGTTTAGCCTCTTCACGATTCAATCAGAAAGTGAACAACACATTGTGACCACCACAACCTCAGCTCGAGATCTTTCTTTCCAACAGAAGCAGATCGAGAAGATTCTAGAAGAGAACAAATATATTCTTTCTTCACCTATAGGGGTGCCTCTGCACTGGCCAATCAAGCCAAGCTATAACAAAGCCCTTCATAGCTCTATTGGCCATAACCCTTTTTAGGTGTGCTTGGGGTTCCAACCCCACTGATATAGCTCTTCATGTTGCATCTTCACCGACAAATTCCTCCCACACTCAGGCAGATCATGCAACTAGATTAGTTGAACGAATCCAACACCTCCAACAACAGATTCATGACAACCTTCAACAAGCTAAGAAAGATAGCTTCTTCAGCAGGGCAAGCAACTCACCAAGGTTCAGATCCAACAAAATCTTCCCCATCTCCCACAAGAACTTGATGCAATGGGAACCATTGCTTTCTAAGGGGGGAGGAATGATCTGGATGGATATTGATGGCCATCCACCTATTCCACTGGCTCAAAGATTAGTTTTCCATTTTGACGGTTTTCTACTATTTTTTGGGTCCCAAACTTCTAGGGTTGTTTTGAGGCCCTAAACAACATTTTTTTGGACTTGGCAGTCCTTAATCCAATGGGTCATTCATAATTTGTAGTCCTCGGATAGACCTTTCCGACGGGGTACCAAGCGCCCCAAACTGAGATCGTAAGCAAAAGTTGTGCCCTCAGGAAGTTGATGTATCAACTACCCCTAACGAGGACCACAAACCTTTTGGTGTTTCATCTTTTGGAGTTAGGGTTTTAGATGTTTAGGGGTAGTTGACGTATCAACTACCCCTAAAAAGGCCTTTGGAGCTTGATTGTAATCATCTTCTTGTGAATGAGCGTAACTGTCACATCTCTTCTCATAGATAAGTTGCCACTATTATAGGGAGTTCATTCACTCTGTATTTTTATAGTCTTTGTACATTTCTTTCATTAATAGAAATTGTGTATTAATGTATCTCTCTCTATCTTGTAATATTTATGTGTATTTCATTGTTATATCTCCTTCTTCATTTTGTTCTAAAAATAATCCAAATCAATAGGACTACAAACTGGATTTTGGTTCATATTTATCTATGTATTTCCCTATCGAGTTCCCAATGCTTTGTAAGGCCTCATATCCCTAGCAATGAAGGGGTAAATGGGGCATGCAGACCCATACATGAACAATAGACAAAATGTTTGATTCTAGGTCGAAGTCAGAGTCCACTTCTTTAGATACAATACCTTGAGTTCCTGAGAGGTATGGGCCACTTCAAAATATCATATCTCACTCCTCTTTGAACTCAAATAGGGAAGAAAAAATCCCACTGCCTAGGAAGAATTGATTCAACCTTCCTTTGTTGTGGGCCTGCTAGTTTCTTTGCACCTAGTTCTTAATCATACATGGGGAGGGCCAGATTCTCATGAACTTCCCTATCAAGCCCCACTTTTCGAAGGATAAAACTGTAAGGGCTTACCAGAGGGGAGACAAACCTATGGGAAGTGTTATCCCCCATTTCCAGGGATAACTAAGGATATAATGTCTCGAATCCCTCGGGTTGCAGACATGGAGTGTCGAGGGATAGATCGAATCATGATGTCCACTTACACAGATGGAGACCCACTTCACCACCACACTTCTCTGGTTCATCGTGTTGGAATTTACCACATCAGCTTGTTTCTGGAAAACAATGGGTCTTTCTCCATGAGGTACAAGTCACGTAATGTGGTAAGTGTCACTTTAATACTTGAGGCATTTGAGTATGTTTCATTTAAATATGCTTTTGATTATAGAGCATCTACTTGGAAATTATGTTATTTTCCTTGTTTCACCTTGGTGGTTGACATTATGCCCTAGTAAGTGGTCACCCTTGGGGAAAGTTTTACTACTGGGTGGTCTCATTGACAAGTCATTGTAACATTCTCGATCATATTTATCATTTCTCACACTTGATCCTTTTCATCTTCTTATCTTTTGGGACTTTCTAGTGTATTGACCCAACAAGGGATTGTACCTCATTTCATGGGAAGAAGGGGCTGAAGGCCCAGAGGGAATGTAGGTGGAAAATAGATAAAAGACAAAATTCTAACCTTCTAGATCCTCTCCCAAGGAGGTCTCGAGAACAAGGAAACGTTTCTCTTAAAATAATTGATGACCTGCAAAAACAATTTCACATTATATAGATGTCCCACTTGTTGAGGTGTGTACACTTATGCGGGTTCCCTTTATTTCCATGCATATGGAACTCTCTGTACCTCTATCTTCAAGTGACATTGTGGTACTCCTTTCAAGTCTTATGTTACCCAATTGTTCTGGACTTTAATTAATTAATGGAAAATAAATGGGCTTGGAAAAAGGTTGCATTGAAAACAAAGGTGCAACACACCCTCTATAAAGGCACCCATAAATGAGACAATATGAACCCTTGTATGTCATGAACCCCATTCCCAAAAGTCTTACCCCCATCCATTCCATACTCCTTACATGACTTAGGGAGGTTCCACCTAGGAAACACCCCTTGACTTGAGGAATGACTAACCCAATAGGTCACCTTGACAACCCTCCCATAACCAAACTTGGCAAGTTGCATAGGGTCTTTGAGCACTTGTTTAATTTGATAAAGTAGTTTTGATGCACATGTTTAAAAGGATCTTGTATTAAATGTGATTTTACTTGCCATGATACATTTGACTTGAGACCCTTAGAGGGTGCACTCATTTGTCTTTCCAGGACCTCGTTTGATGGAAGATTTGGAGGAAACATCCTAGCTTGGGCCTTCATTGGGGCTTGAAGCCCACCAAGTGGATTTCATGACCCACACCTTGGAGCACCTAAATGATGAACATTTCCTTTGGAGGCAAGAGAAGGCACCATAGACGATGATACCTAACCCCTTTTAGCCCAATGTTTGACCTTGGAAGGTCGAAATGTCCTCTTCTAGGGCTTGACATCACTTTTGGGGCTAGGGATTAGTGACAGTGGAGATGATTTGACGGAATAATTACATGTTTTTATGAGGAGGAGTCCTTGCGCAATGACAAATAGCCTTTGGAGGTCCAACGTCTTCTCCAAGCACTTCAATGACTTATTAAAGATGCTAAGGCATCACCTTATTAGGGTGTGACGTCGCCTTTAGGGTTTTCTTTTTGTGCAATAAATAAATTATTGTTGTAAAGGGGAAAGGTAAAGGAGGTTGGCCTCCTCTTTTTTTGTTTTACCCTAATTAAGTGGACAAATTTAATTTACATGACTTAGTATAAATAAAGGTCATTTGACATTTCATTATTACAATATAACTCTCTCACTTGAGAAGCGCTGCTTGGCTGAAATTTTCGCCCCTCTTGGGAAAACTTCATATTTCTCTCTTAAATGCTATGTTAAATACGTGTCTAGCGGAACTAAGTGGTGCACTATCTTTTGGAGGCTTATCTTTTTCCACGGTGATGAAATTATCTTGGTAGATAAGGGTTTATCTTGCATGTCTCTTGGAATTTGTAAAACTTTTCTACATATTGTTGGTTTTTCTTTATTGTTTCAAGGTTGTTATTGGCTAAAATCCTTGGAGGAGTATAAAGGCATACACCCTCCACCAGGTTTATCATTATTGTTGATTGAATAAACTATTACAAAGGTTTCTAGGAGGAGTAAAAGGGTTTACACCCTCCTAGACTTACCTTGTTAGATCTACTTGCTCTACACAGTAAAAGGGCTTACACCCATAGAGAAGTGGTAGACTTAATTTTATACAAGAAGACTTCATAACCCATTGACAAGGCACTAATCTAAATTTGCAATGGAGAGATAAAATCATTTGCACTGGTACACGTGATTTTGAGAGATATTGAATTTGTCTAAGTTGGAATCTTTTCTTAGTGTCACGAGGTTACTTGAGACACTAAGGCGTCTAGGTTGGCTTGGTATTTCTCTGGTTATAATCAAATAAAAGATGAAACCATTAGGGTTGCAACAAAACACACCTAAACTCTTTCTTTAAATTACTTTTCAACCATTGAAATTTGCTTGGAAGCAACTATTATTTTTCTACTGCTCATTGGCTAACTTTTTTATGGTTTACTTGTTGATTCTTATGGTTGAAATTTGTTGTTGTAGAAATTTTTTTCTACAACCACTTGGTTGTCATTATAATTCTATGAAAACACTATCCAACAACCCTCTATTGTCACTAAAGTCTTGCTTCATTACACTTGAGTTAAACTAGTAATTGCTAGCTTAGTCTCTTCCATCTTTATTAGGCTTTTGGTGATACATTTTGTAGCCATTGTTATCATTTACTTACTGGTATATATTATTGATTATTGTTGCAATATAGGAAAACAAACTTCACGTGCTTGTCCATTTGATATTTTGGCTTGTATATCTCCATTTTGTCTTCTCTCGGGCATCTATAATACTCTTTTGCAGGTACACTTCACTTCGACAACCTACCCTTACCCACAAAAGTCTTACCCAAGCCATTTCCCACTTCCTAACTCGACCTATAGGGGTTTTAACTCTCATCTTCTCACTTTCCATTTCATTCCCCCTAGGGTCACTGAGATTCCCCCCTTGTGGTGATTTTCATCATCACTAAAGTAAGGAGGGTGTCCATCTAAGGTGACAGTGGATAGATACTCTCACAATTGTCCCATGTTTGTGGATTGGTTCAGGATTTTCCAAACCTACAATTTGTGCGATAACAAGAACATATCAAGTTTCTTGAAAAACTTGGTTGGAACTGATTTTGCAAGTGATTTCCCCAATGTGGTAACTAATGCTCTAAATGTTGTCGCACTAGCACCAAAGTCATGAGGAGGAATAGAGCCTCCTCTTGACATCCTTGATAGGTTGCAAGACTTGGGGGCACAATAAGGTTTTGAGGACTATGGTTTTAGGCTAGATGGAGTCTGAATGTATCTAGGAAATCTTTTAAATTTTTTAAAGATAATAATTCACTAGCATTGGATATGCAATGCAATATAGTAAGATAGGGTTTTTAGGTGGGTAAAGTGATTAATGAATGGTTCAATATTGATTATTACTTTTTCAATTATGATCTTTAAATTTGTTGGCAAGAGGTGTATACAATATGTGATGTAGACCCCCTTCCCTCCAAAGGGTTGCTCGACCTCCCGGTCTTGGATCGTTTGAAATGTTGAGTCAAAGCGACTCCTTGGGTCTCTACGAGCACCCAAAATTACTCTACCCACACACAGAGGTTTCTTTCGCAAGTGACCACGGCTATGACCGTGGGTTTACCTCTTCATGGTTCGGAATTTGGGGATATCCCGAATCCTTCCCTCAAGTTTTCCTGAAGCGCTTGTCTTCGAGCTTCTGAACTCTCGCCATGTGTCTACTTAGATTTGTCGGCCCCAATATGGTTCAGACTTCGCGACTTCACGAAATTCTAGGCCTTTCGCCTACAACCTTCGATCTCCTGATTCCCGAGCTCTGTAATTCGTTGCCACGTACTCTTATGCGATCAACGGTTAAGATTGAATCGTGACTCTACTTTCCTCAAATCCTCGAACTTGCCAAACTCCGAAGTATCAAAACACTCCACGACTATCCTCCTCGTAGATTTACCATATCTGATGGTCTGGAATTGTTCGCCTCCCTCCGAGAACAAATATCATTCACTGACTTCCAGTGAAAGCCTCAGGAACCTCTTCCCTTGAATATTTCCACAGTTCTCCTTCCTGAGATTTAACTTCCTCAGGTTCCTCTGAACGCTTTCTTCGACGCTTAGTCGAAATCTCGATCTATGCACACCTTGCAACAAATTTTCGTCCACCACCCAACTTCTCCGTGTGGATGACTTCACACTCTTTGCGATTGTTTCCCAACCATTTATGTCTCTCGTGATTGAAATCACGCTACTCCTCCTGAGCTTTCAAGTCTAAAACCTCAGTCGTGGACTCCTTGCGAACGTTTATGCACTCCTTGCATACATACAAGTTTCACTATCTCCTCTAAACTTTTGAGTCAGAACATACTTGGTCACGCACTCCTTGCACTCACTGAATGAAAAGAAACAATGGAAACTTATCTATCCCTCACAGTGACTCATACATTCAACAAAGCAAATGAGATCATGGATTCAATAACGAGAGATAACAAAGTATCGAAAAATAAAATAAAGTATACCATTCACTTATTCAGATAGAAACATAACCACACACATTTGGGACAATATGTTCCTCTGTTATATTCATCCAACTGTAACTTACATACATTCATACAATATATCTCTGGATCTCTCAGCTCTTGGCTCACAATGAAAATCTATGCATTAGATTCAACAGCCTTCAACAACAATCAACTATCAAATACTACTGGGCAATTTTTACAAAAGATTTATACAAAGAGACTCTCTTTGATCCTTTCCCTCCAATTACCCTATGTTATCCTATCAAAATTAAATGCTACCAACTACTTCATATCTATTACAATAAATATTGAGTCACGTAGATAAGAGTGCAAGTTCCAGATATGTACTGCAATCCTCCATATTAAAGAAAAATACATTTCCATCGATCTTATGTGATGGCTCAACCTCCAATCATTAAAGATGTTCATAACTCAAAAAAAATTGTCAGATATTACATTAATACACTGATCTTTGAAATTCAAAATATTTCAAAATATGCACTAGTGCACCCAGCTGTCTTCCACGCCTGTGATTTACTGGCGATGCTCCTGCATCATACTCCCTTGGCTGAAAAATTCATGGACTCTTGTCCACGAGCTCCTGCACCGATCTTCCATGCTTCTGGATTTCTGCTTCACCAACCCAACTGGCATCTTCTACTGGTCGTCCTTTCCACTTCACCAAATATTCAAAATATGTCTTCCTCCTGGTTTTCTTACCAACTCACTGATCTATGATTTTTTTCATCTGCGGCTTCTCTGCTACAAGCATATGTTTCTCCCACTGGATCCTCCCTTGATCTTCAGATCCTTCGACTCTATCCTCTCTGTAAGGATACTGGTTTGCAATGTTGAATATGGGTGATATTCCCACATCTTTTGACAGTTCTAATTCATAAGCATTCTCGCCAAACCTCCTCGGGATTTTACATGACCCTATCTTTTTCAAGTTTAGCTTATTGTATGTTCCCCTCGGGAATCTCTCTTTCCTTAGATGTGCTAGAACCTGATATCCAACTTCAAATTCAAGCTTCCTCCTGTGTTGATCAACTCTGTGCTTGTATTCACTGGTGCTCTTCTTCAACTACTCCTTGATCTGATTGTGAAGTTCCTGCATTTCTGCAGTGAAGTCTTCGGCTCTCGCGCTCCTAAATTCGCTCTATTTCAGATCTCTCAATTCCGACACTCCTCTCCGATTCATTCCATACACAATTTGAAATGGACTTTTTCTAGTGCTTTTGTTCATTGAGTCATTGTATGCAAACTCCGCTTGTGATAGAATTTGATCCCACTGACTATGGTGTTTAGTGAACAAACTCCTCAACAAATCTCCTACGCTTCTATTCACCACTTTGGCATGTCCATCCGTTTGTGGATGATATGTAGAACTAAAAGATAGCTCTGTTCCTAAATTTTTCCACAACGTCCTCCAGAAATGACCAACAAATTTGGTATCCCTATCTGAAACTATACTCTTGGGCAATCCATGGAGTCTCACAACCTCTTTGAAAAACAAATTTGGAACATGTGTTGCATCACTGGTCTTCTGGAATGGGATAAAGTGTGCCATCTTCAAAAATCTGTCCACCACCATAAATATGGAATCATTTTCTCTCTGTGTTCTTGGCAATCCCAACACAAAATCCATGCTTATTGCATCCCAAGGCCTCTCTGGAATAGGCAATGGATGATACAATTCGGTGTTTTTCTTCTTCCCCTTGGCATACTGACAAATATTACAATTGTTCACAAATCTCTTTACCTCCACTCTCATACTTGGCCAATAATATGAACCTGTTAATTGGGCAAATGTTTTGTCATGGCCGAAGTGTCGAGCTAGACCTCCGTTATGTTTTTCCTTCAACTAATTCTTCCTCATCGAGCATCTTGGTATGAACAACAACCCATCCTGAATCAAATATTTGTCCCACTGGCTTCTGTCTCTGAGAACAGGATTTGCACATGCTTCATATGCCTCTCCAAAATCTGGATCACTGTGGTACATTTCCTTAAGGTGGTCAAACCCCAAGGTATTGACTTCAAATTACTGCAGAATCAAAATTCTCTTGCTCAATGCATCAACAACCTTGTTAGCATTCCCAGAAATATGTTTAATGACAAAAGTGAAATTTTTCATAAACTCTATCCACTTGGCATGTCTTTGGTTTAACTTCTCCCGTCTAGTTATGAATTGTAAAGTGTGATTATCGCTATACAAAACAAACTCCTTTGGTACAAGATAGTGTCTCCATTTCTTCAAGGCTTGAATCATGGAATATAAATCTTTGTCATATGTGGAGTACTTCTTTTTAGCTTCATTCAACTTCTTGCTGAAATATGCAATAGGTATGTTGTCTTGGCTTAAGACCGCTCCAATTGCAAGTCCACTCGCATCACATCTTACCTGAAATGTCTTTCTGAAATCCGGCGAAACCATAATCGGTTTTTCAGTTATTTTCTCCTTCAATATATTGAAGCTCCTCTTAGCCTCTTCTATCCATTTGAAAGACTTGTGTCTTTTCTTCACTATACCCATCATTTGAGCACTAATCCCACTAAAATTTCTGATGAACTTCCAATAAAAACTTGCTAACCCATGGAAGCTTCTTACCTCGAATATATTCTTTAGTGACGACCATTCTTTGATTTCTTTCACCTTTTTGGGATCCATCTTCAACTCATTCGAAGAAAAGACAAAACCCAAGTAAATGAGTTTTGTTTTCATGAAAGAGGACTTGTTTAGATTAATCAACAACTTCTCTCCCTGCAACCTCCTCATCACTAATGTCAAATGTCTCAAGTGCTCCTCCTTATTCTTGATAAATACTAGTATATCATCCAAATAACAATCATGAATTTACCAATGAAATCCTTCAACACTTCATTCATCAGCCTCATAAAACTACTCGGGGAGTTCGTTAAGACAAACGACATAACAAGCCATTCATATAACCCCTCATTTGTCTTGAATGTTTTTTTCCACTCATCACCTTCTCTCATTCTTATATGGTGATATCCACTTTTAAAATCTATTTTTGAAAAATAGTTAGCTCCACTCAGGCAATCTATCAGGTCATCCATCCTGGGTAATGGAAATTTGTATCTGATGGCGATCTTATTTATGGTCCTCGAGTCCGTACACATTCTCCATCCTCCATCCTTCTTTGGATTTAGTACAGTTGGCAATGCACATGGACTCAAGCTTTCTCTGACCAATCTCTTGTCTAACAGATCTTGAACCTGTCTCTTTACTTCCTCATTCTCTTGAGGTGTCAACCTGTACGCAGCTTTATTCAGTAGGATTTCTCCTGGTATCAAGTCAATGTGATGACTGATGCTCCTGATAGGTGGTAATGAGTTTGGTAACTCATCCACTATAATGTCAACAAAATTCTCTAGCAATTCCTAAACTTCCTCAGACAAATATTCCATTGAAGCACTGGTAAGAATAATCCTCGGCTCCTCGCTACAATAAATTGCATCTCTTGTTCCTTATTTACCTCATTTAGGAGTTCCTTCCCACTCATGAGAAGTATGCTTGCGCTAGCTTCCTCCTTTACCTTATTCTCTTCAATCGACAACAACATGTGTGTCCTACCATTCTTCTCTAAGGTGTAAGTATTTCTCCTCCCATCATGAATAACATTCATGTCATAATGCCATGGTCTTCCCAGCAAAACATGACAGACATCCATAGGGATTACACCACACAAAATCTTGTCTTTGTATCCTCCTATTTTAAATTCAACTAGACATTGTTTAGTAACAGTTACTTGATGACCTTTCTGCAACCGTGAGACCTTGTATGGTGTTGGGTGTGCAGTTGTCTCCAGCTCCATCTTTTCCTCCATTTCTGTGGATACTAAGTTCTCAGTGCCCCAAATGTCAATTATCACCTTGAAAACCATGTCCTTCATTTTGCAGGCTATCTTGAACAAATTGTTCCTTTGTGCTAGTCTTTCAGCCTCTGGCTCCTGCTTCAAGAGAACCTTCTTCATCATCAATGATCTCCCATCCTCTGCACCTTCTTCCTCAAAATATCGCTTCTGTGCTTATAAAATGNTGTCAATTATCACCTTGAAAACCATGTCCTTCGTTTTGCAGGCTATCTTGAACAAATTGTTCCTTTGTGCTAGTCTTTCAGCCTCTGGCTCCTGCTTCAAGAGAACCTTCTTCATCATCAATGATCTCCCATCCTCTGCACCTTCTTCCTCAACATATCGCTTTTGTGCTTATAAAATGTGAGCTTCCAGTCCTTTCTTCCTCTCGGGGCAATCCCAAGACATGTGTCATGTTTTTCCATAGGCATAACATCTCACTTCTCCTCCTCTACCTCTTCCTCTTCCTCTCGGAAAAGAACTTATACCACCACTCTACCTTCCTCGGGAACTTCTTCCTCTCTCAGAGTGACTATGTGGTTTCTCTACCTCATCCTTGGGCTTCTATACTTTATCCTGGGAAACTTCTTTTCCTTTGTTCAAGCTTCAACCTTTGTTCTGTTGAATCTGCTTCTTGGCCAACTTCTCTTCTGCCTTCAACGCCATTTGATACGCGTCCTCTACAGTCCTGGCTGTCGCCATACTGATTTCGTCTTGGATATCATACCTTAGGCCATTAATATATCTTACAACTTTCTCTTCGTCCCTCTCTCTCTCTCTGTCCATCTCTAATATTCAATTTGTAGAATTCTTCTGTGTACTCCTTCACAGTCAATCTTCTCTGTTTCAGATTTTGCATCCTCCCGAAAAAACTTATTTGGTAATCCCTGGGCATGAATTTCACCTTCAACTTGGCTACCATTCGATCCCAACTCTTGATCTTTCATTTACCTTTTCTCCTCCGGTCGGCCTCCAGTTCATCCCACCACAGTGTTGCATCTCCTTTCAACCCAGTGACAACATGTCTTACCTTTTTCTCCTCTTCGACATCCTCATAGTCAAAATAATTGTCCATTGCTCGTATCCAATCAAGCAATTCTTCAGTGTCTAAATTTCCTTCATACATAGGGATGTCAATCTTCGCCCTGGCACCCAATTTGACAACCTCTCTCAATAGGTGTTCTTCCACAACATCCTCAACTACAACTTCCTCAACTTCTACTTCTTCATTTTCTACCTCGCTGACGTATCCAGCATCATGCACTTTCCTTTGTGTTGTCTCCATGGCATCCAACCTCGCACACAATTCCCTCATCTCCCTTTCCATAGCTCTGTTGGATACAGGTGGCTCAACACGTCTTCTAGGTGGCATTGTATTGACACTTCTGATACTTCTCCTAATATCATCTTACTCCTCCTTCTCTACAGAAGTCAATTTTGTACTCGCTTTGATACCACTTCTGACGCAAACCCCCTTACCTCCAAAGGGATGTTCGACCTCTCAGTCTTGGATCATTTGAAATGCTGAGTCGAAGCGACTCCTTGGGTCTCTACAAGCACCCAAAATTACTCTACCCACACACACAGGTTTCTTTCGCAAGTGACCATGGCTATGACCGTGGGTTTACCTCTTCGCGGTTCAGACTTCGAGGTTATCTCGAATCCTTTCCTCAAGTTTTCCCAAAGAACTTGTCTCTGAGATTCCGAACTCTCGCCACGTGTCTCCTTAGATTCATCGGCCCCACTATGGTTCGGACTTCGCGACTTCACGAAATTCTAGGCCTTCCGCCCACAACTTTCAATCTTCTGATTCCCGAACTTTGTAATCCGTTTCCACATACTCTTCTGCAATCAACGATCAAGATTGAATCGAGACTCCAGACTTCGTGACTCTACTTTCGTCAAGTCCCCAAACTTTCCGAACTCTGAAATATCAAAACACTCCACGATTATCCTCCTCGTAGATTTACCAGAACTAATGGTATGGAATTTTTCACCTCCCTTCGAGAACAAATCTCATTCACTGACTTCTAGTGAAATCCTTAGGAACCTCTTCCCTTGAAGATTTCCACTGTTCTCCCTCCTGAGATTTAACTTCCTCGGGTTCCTCTGAATGCTTTCTTTGACGCTTAGTCGAAATCTCGATCTGTGCACACCTTGCATTAGATTTTTGTCCACCACCCAACTTCTCTGTGTAGATGACTTTGCACTCCTTGTGACTGTTTCCCAACCATTTATGTCTCTCGTGATTGAAATCACGCTACTCCTCCTGATATTTCGAGTTTGAAACCTCAGTCACACACTCCCTGTGGACGTTTATGCAGTCCTTGCATACATACAAGTTTCACTTTCTACTCTGAGATTTCGAGTCGGAACAGACTCAGTCACGCACTCCTTGCGGACACTATGCACACCTTGCACTCGCTCAATGAAAAGAAACAATGGAAACTTATCTATCCCTCACAATGGCTCATACATTCAACAAATAAAATGCGGTCATGGATTCAAGAACGAGAGATAACAGAGTATTGAAAAATAACAAAAAGTCTACCATTCACTCATTCAAATAGACACATAACCACACACAATGGGGACAATATGTTCCTCTGTTATATTCATCCAACTGGAACTTACATACATTCATACAATATATCTCTGGATCTCTCAGCTCTTGTCTCACAATGTCAATCTATGCATTAGATTCAATAGCCTTCAACAACAATCAACTATCAACTACTACTGGGCAATTTTTACAAAAGATTTATACAAAGGGACTCTCTTCAAGCCTTTCCCTCCAATTATCCTATGTTATCCTATCGAAATTAAATGCTACCAACTACTTCATATCTATTACAATAAATATTGAGTCAGACAGGTAAGAGCACAAGCTTTAAATCTGTACTGCGATCCTCCATATTAAAGCAAAATACATTTCCATCAATCTTATGCGATGGCTCAGCCTCCAATCATTAAAGATGTTCATAACTCAAAAAGTTTTGTCAGATGTTACATTAATACACTGATCTTTGAAATTCAAAATATTTCAAAATATGCGCTAGTGCGCCCAACTGTCTTCCACGCCTGTGCTTTACTGGCGATGCTCCTACATCAATATGTCTTAAATTGGAGTAGTGGAAGGCCAAGCAAGTAAACCTACAATTAATCAAATGTTATGTTAAAGAGACTAATAATTATATTAAGGACATCAATTTATAGTCTAATGTCAAAAAGTGGAAAGGTAATTTATTTTTAATTTCCTTATGATGCAATCAAACAAATGTAATACAAATTTACATTTTCAAGTAACCTGCAACAATTTTTCAATATACAACACAATGAAAACAATTTCACCATAGCTAATTAACAAAATAAGAAAAATACCTCAACCACTACTTGATTTAGTCTCTTGTAGTTACTCTATGAGTTTTCCTTGCCTTGTTTGCTCTCCAAACTAGCAAAATTGGATTTTTGTCCTCCTAGACAACTAGGAACAACCTCGTCGACTCCCTAGATCTAGAAAAACCTTAGGTGGTTTCCTGGCCCTCCATGCCCAAAATCCCATAAATCAGAACCCCATTATGTCTAGATCTCAATCAAGTCAAAATTATCCCAACGACCAGATTTTCAATCTCATTGCTAAGTTTTCATAACATAGCTATCCTTGATTTACCAAAATCCTTCTAAAATTGTTTCTCTTGCGTTGATACCCCCCACCAAACCTTCTTCAAAATCCTTTCCCTTATCCCCCTTCCACCACGTTTTTCCTCGAAAGGATCAACCCTCCTCAAATTCCTCCCCTCTCTGACATCTTTCTGGCAAGTTATCCAAACTTCATTAATAACAATTAATTCATACCAATTTAATGAATTCTACTTAACACATAGCACTTCCATGTGTGTGTATTAAATAACAACTTAATTCAATCATTTAATAATAACATTAAAATCTATCTAAATTTATTTATTTAATGATTACACTATATCTCATTGATTCAATTCATTCACTCAATAATGTTAACTCTAATCAAATTAATTAACTTAATAAATAACATTAATTTTATTCAACTAATTAACTTAATAATTATAGTAAGATATTATACACCTATGTCAAACAAACAAAATTCTTAATTTAATACATTATAATAATACTAGGGTACACACGCAAGGTATGTATGCATAGTTGACGAATACATAGCTCGTGCGTGTACTAATGAAAACAATCATCACATCTAATACTATTTCGTGTATGATTTTAACCTGTTCGATAGGGAAATCAACCTCATAATGAAATAAATCAATCATCAACATAATAACATAAATCCATTAGTCACAATCGTTTAACATGAATGAAACATTTGCCTAGATAATTGTAATTGAGTTAAGGATTTAATATAAAAGAAGGATTTGTGAAGTTATACGTCAGGAATGCGTTCGAGAAAACCGCTGAGAGTTGCTTCGGCCTCCCCGCTCAGATCCAAAAATCCCCCAAAGGACACTTGGTTTATCTTTTCTTGATCGCTATCAAGCAACTTGCGATCTACCCCCGACAGGTCCTATGATGCTACTTGGGGGAGGGGAAGGGGGGGCCTCCCTTAACTCTTCAAATCTCATCCTCTCTTCCATAGACATTGTCAAATCATCATTGAATCTGGTTGAACCGACTAAAATTCTAATGCATGAGGGGTTTGAACCTGAGACTAAGGCTCGGGCCCCACCTAAAGAATCAGATCTAGAAAATCCCAAGAGAATGAGTACCTGCATAGACAAAGTGACGGACAGACCGAGGGTGGAAATACCCCCAAGAATAATCAATGCAAGGATCCAGTATGTGAGAAATCATGCTCTAATCATAAAATTCATTGGGATCTAGCCCACGGAAAAAGACCTCATGGGTTGGATCACCTCCAAATGGAAACCAAAGGCGCATTATGACCTGCAACTGGGACCTAAAGGCTTCTTTACCTCCATATTTTCTAGGCTAGAAGATAAGGACAAGGTAATGGATGGTGGACCTTACTTTTTGAACTCAACAGGTTTGTATCTCCATACCTGGGTGGAAATATTTAATCCCAACAAAGAGGATTTCACATGGGCACTAATGTGGATCCAATTGTACTCCCTCCGATGGGATTATTGGGAAGAGGACATGCTCCGAGACATAAGTAATACTCTTGGGAACTTTGTCAAAATTGCAGATCAGACAAAAATCAACAAATATACATCATATGCTAGAATATGTGTTTACATGCACATTGCAAAAGCGCTGCCAGACTCTGTTTATCTTGTTCATGAGGACCTGGAATGGATCCAACCTATTGATTATGATCATGTCCCATTACACTGCAAAAAATGTCATGAACATGGGCATCTCTTCAGAGATTATCCGATGAACAGACCAATCCCAAATGTGAAGCAATTAAAGGTCACAAATGAGGATGGATTTAAAAAAGTCACCACCAGGCGCCGTCAAAATCGCAAGTTTCGGGCAACAAAAAAATCCTACACCCACTCCAACAAACAACAACTTTGAAGCCCTTGGTAGCTAGCCAGAGGAAGTTGATACTACAGTTGCAGAGGAATAACCACAACAAAAATACATCATCAATATCAACAACCAAACCATCATCGTAGACTAGAACAAAACATGCAATCTAACTTGCGGGAGGATCACTTGATATTACCAGCGTCTATCTCTCATGCTAGTCAATCTTCACAAGATGTCCCCGCTAAAACCCAAAATCTGGAACTAGATGTGCTCATGGATGAGGAGATGAGCTAGGAGAGCTAGATCTCGTCGGGTTGGAAGATGCATGTAGATGTCGTGACGTCAACTCAATCTCACCCAAGCAAATTTAGTTGCTCAAAGAGGATCTCCATAGGGCTAGAGCCTATATCAAACAAGGGGTTCAAAACATCCCTCCAAAGGATCCAAAAAAATTGATGAAGGATATCAAGAAGCGAGGTAGAAAGACATATCTACAACACATCAACACGTTGGGTACCAAGTTGGTTGAATCAGGGCAATATGCCCAACTAACAGAGTTTTTTCCATACAACTCTCCAGGTTTTTAGTGAATCTCATCTCATGGAATGTGAGGGGCATCAATGGCCTTTCTAAACATAGAATGATCCGTCAAAAAATCCTTGAGGACCAACCAACAATCTTAATGATTCAAGAAACAAAATGTGCGAGTAACATTATAGAGGCTTAAATGACCCACCTTTGGAAATGCAATAAAGTTGTAGTAGTAGATGCAATGGGAGCTTCAGGTAGTCCAACTATTGTATGGAACTCCAAAAAAATCACCCTTAATGATTTTTTGTCCACCACGAACACTCTTTTTGCTTCTTTTCATATTTTGGGCACAAACATACATGGTTATCTCATGAATGTTTATGGCCCCCAAATCCCTGATCAAAAAATAAAAATGATTGAGTACTTGGAGTGGTACAAGCAACTCTTATATCATCAATCCTGGATACTCGGGGAAGATTTTAATTTAATCACAACACTAAAAGAGAAAAAAGGAGGCCGAAGGAATATAATGCCATAAGATACTCACTTTAAGGAGTTCATTGATGACAACAATCTGGTAGATTTGGAAACCCCCAATGGGATTTTCACCTGGAATAACAAAAGTGGAGGTTTCAATCAAATCACCTCTTGGCTTGACTGATTTCTTGTTTAAGATAATATAACAACCTCCAGAGGTGACGTGATGGATACAATTTTACCCTCCTTTTGATTAGATCATTGGCCCATAAGTTTACTCTGGCAAAGCACTTATAGCCCCACTTACAGGGCTTTCAGGTTTGAAAAATTATGGCTCTGCCACCCAAACTTCATGGAAATAGTAAAAAATTGGTGGGTTAGCATGCAGATCATAGGCAACTAAAAACTGTACACACTTCAACAAAAACTCAAGCACCTGAAGCTCAACTTGAAAAAATGAAATAAGACCACTTTTGGAAATATCTTCATAACCAAAGATGCTCTTGAGCAGGAAATGGAGCAGCTTCAACAAAAAATGATCCATGAAGGCGGCTCTGAGGAAGGAACACAGAGAGAAGTTGAACTTAATGCTGAAATTGAAGAGCGATGTCAACAAGAGGAAACTCTTTGGAAATATAAATTCAGATTTTTGAGCTGACAAACAAGAGAGAAATAATGCATTTTTCCATAGATCTACCATTCAACACCGAATGCACAATATAATCGCCTCATTAAAAGAATTTAATGGTTCTCAAATAGAGACTCGGGAGGACATCGAATGGGAGCTTGTTTATTATTGTCAGGACCTCCTCACAGAGCCCAATCCAAGGAGAACATGCGCAAT
This sequence comes from Picea engelmannii, assembly GCA_009831015.1. NCBI lineage: Eukaryota > Viridiplantae > Streptophyta > Pinopsida > Pinales > Pinaceae > Picea > Picea engelmannii. The sequence goes on from ML776809.1 coordinate 909,854, forward strand.
CAACCATGTAGTTGACCACATCCCGAGGCTCATTAGTGATGACCAAAACAAGACTCTGATGTGCCTAATAACCATTCAAGAAGAGGAGCTTGTTTTTACTCAAATAGAAGATGGAAAGGCTCTAGGACCAGATGGTTTCACAGTTAAATTCTTTCATCACTCCTGGGAGATGCTAAAGTTCGATGTTTAGGAATTGGTAAATGAATCGCAGCAGAAACAATGGGTACTACCAACTCTCAAAGCCACCTTCCTCACTCTTGTCCCAAAGGAGGAGAATGTCACAATGTTTAGTAAATACAAACCTATTTCTTTATGAATTGTCACTTACAAAATTATTTCCAAAGTGATTTCCAGCCGACTTAAACCCCTCCTTCCATTACTTATCTCACTGGAAAAAACCAGATTTGTTGAAGAAAGGAAAATCCTAGATGGCATCATCCTTTCTCACGAGGTCACTCACTCTCTGAAATCTTTAAAAAATCCTGGAATGCTTTTAAAGCTCGACGTATCCAAAGCCTTGGACAAACTTACCTGGGACCATATTGAAAAATTTCTCCTGGCCTTTGGTTTTTGTTCCCATTGGGTTCGTTGGGTCCTTTCGTTGATCTCTTCCCCCTTTTTCTCCATTTTGGTCAATGGTTCTCCCTCGATCCTCTTTACCCCCTCTAGAGGGATACGTTAAGGAGACCCCCTCTCCCCTTTCCTCTTCATTCTCATGGCTGAAGGCTTGGGTGGAATGCTTAAAAAATAAAGCACTGATGGTGCCATCAAAGGGCTCTCACTGCATGATAATCCCCCTTTAATGCACCGACAATTTGTGGATGATAATTTTCTCATGGGTCACCCATCTGTCCAGGAAGCCAGAATCTTTAATTGCATTCCGAGAACCTTTTCTGATGCATCAGGAACTACTATAAACCATGACAAGTCCCATATTTTTTTCTTCAACACTCCTATCATCACTCAACAAAATATCGCTAGAATCCTGGGATTTTCTATTTCCTCTCTTCCTACTAAGTACCTTGGAGACCCTTGATCAACTCATCCATCAGACATTCCTCATGGCATGAGCTCTTATACAAGCTTGAATGGAAGATAACTTCCTGTAATTTTAGATCTATCAACATTGTAAGGCGGTTGATACTTATCCCAGTTCTCCAATCAATGCCTCTTTACCTCTTCTTAGTCTTAGCTGCTCCAAAATGGGTCCTTAAAGCCATCTGAACCATTCAAAGATATTTCCTCTAGAGTGGAGATAAAAGCCACCACAAATGGGCCTTGGCTAAGTGGGATAGTGTGTGTGTTCCAAAATTAGCTGGAGGACTTGGTCTCCATGATCCTGCTATCAACAACACGGTCCTAAGTGTTAAGACATGGTGGAATTGGATCTCTAAAAACACCAATCCCTAGGCTCAACTTTGGAATCACAAGTATGCATGGGATTGGAATATGCAGAACCTCATCCGATACTCCCAAGATGGTCATGGATCTTTCATATGGAATGCTGCTAATATTCAATGTGCTATGGTGCAAAAACATAGCTTTTGGGAACTAAAAAATGGAACCTTGATGAATTTTTGGATCGACTCCTGGCAACAACTTTCTAGTCTTTCCAGTTGTTTTAACCTGCCATGTTTTCAAGCTTCTCTCCAAAGTTCAGGGTAGATTTTGGTTTGTGATTTATGGACCACGGACATCTCCAAAGACTTCCGCACTTGGAAGTCCCCCAACGAGTGGTTGTTAAATGGGGAGGGGGAATCCACAGCTGAGGTTTGGGAGGAACTTCAAAGACGCTAAATCCGCAGATCATAAGGGCATGATATTATAAGGTGGGGCTAGAAAACCAAAGGCTCTTTAATTATCAAGGAAGCATATCACCTCCTCATTCACTCCCTGACAAACCAACAAGATCCTCCTTGGAACAAAATTTGGAATCTTAAATCATGGCCAAAAATCACAACTTTCCTTTGGCTCCTCTTACATAGATGTATTCTTACCTGGGACAATATTCTTAGGTGGGGCTTCTCTGGCCCCTCTCGCCGTGTCCTCTGCTTGAGGGTCCAGGAAATGATTGGCCAACTTCTTAACACCTGGCCCTTCATGAATCAATTATGGGACAAAATTGTGATCCTATGTTGGAAGACAAATCGTGTTCATGGGGATGTAGTTCAGACTATCAAGACCTGGGAGGACCAATCTTTCCAATGTCCCTTCTTAAATTGCTTGTGGCAGCTTATCCCTGGTTTTATAGTCTGGAAAATTTGGAAAGAAAGAAATCAAAGGACATTCGATAACAAATGCAGCTCAAAAGAATAAGTTTGTACTACTTTTAAAATTCATCTTCAAGAAACTCTCCTTCTCCAGCCTTGGTCGGAACATGATCTTCAAGCCAATTAGACTGAGGCAATTATTTTAAATAATTGGAGCATTTGGCCTTACTCGTATCCATTCTTCCTCTCCATTAAGTGAAACTCCCCTTCAAGTCCTGAGACTTGGAGCGATCCTCTTGAAGGATTCTATAAGCTCAATTTTGATGGAGCCTCCAAAGGGAACCCAGGGCCTGCATGCTTCGATGGTGTCTTCCGAAATAATTCAGGAACAATTTTAAGGATTTACTTTGGCACACTTGGCTTGGACAGTAACAATGCAACATAACTCACGACTCTGAATTATGGATTGCAAATCACAAAAAAATGGGATCTCTTCCCTCTTATAGCAGAAGGAGATTAAAAAACAGTGATATATCTCACTATTCACATTCAAAATGGATCCCAGGTTTCGAAACTTTGTCCAAGCTGGAGGCTAGATCTTGGGATTCACCATTTAGCCGATCTAATTCCCCACTCGGGAGTTGTTACATTTAAGCACATTAGGAATGAAAAACAACAAAGAAAACTTTGAAAGAGTCAAGCGAGAAAGAAATAAACATAAAATCCTACAAACAAATTGTAAGAAAGAAAAAAGTTGATTTCATGATCTCAAGGAGGGAGGAACTAATTTTCTTGGGGAAAAATAACCCCGAGTTATTTTGGAAGGAACTTCAAACGAGAAAGAAACAAACTGAAAATAATATCACAGCTTATCAATGGTTCAAGTATGCAAAGCAGCTTTATGAGCAAGATCCTAAGGTTGACCCCCCTCCCTTGGTCAACACTACTACTAAGCTCTTCATCGTGCAAGAAATTGAGGTGGGTATCAAAAGTTGGGGGTTGGAAAAGCAAAAGATTTAGTCGAATTCTAAGTAGAATATCTAAAATGCGGTTCAAAAACTCTTGCACCTCACATTATGTAAATTTTCAACAACATCATTCATGAGGGATTCCCTACAGTTTGGACAACGAGTCTAGAAATACCGCTTTTCAAGAGTGGGGATGTCAACAATCCCTCCAACTATAGGATTATAATGATAAACCCCTTGTTCGCAAAATTATTCGGAAGTATGCTAGAAAATAGAATCAACAGGTGGGCGGAAGAAAGAGATAAGCACGCCAAAGGGCAATCAGGTTTCAGACCTAAACACTCAACGATTGATCATGGTATAACTCTAAGGCACATCATTGAAAAAGTGTGGGAGAAAAAAGAGGAAGTCTTTTGTTTCTTTGTCGATTTCAAAAAATATTTTGAGACGGTCCCTAGAGAGAAGCTTTGGCATAAAATGGAGGAACTTGGGGTTCCTATGCACCTTAGAGCAACCGTCCATAGGCTATACGAGGAGGTTAAAGTCAAAATCAGAACGCCAGCCGGTATCTCCAAAAGTTTTAGGAGTGATATAATAGGGGTCAAGCAAGGGTGCCCATTGTCCCCTACCCTTTTTGGTTTATATATAGACAAACTTGAAGAGTGGTTAAACTTACAGGAGGGTGATGGTGCTCTTTTGGGTGATTTTGTGATAAGGCTTCTCTTGTATGCAGATGACCTTATTCTGATTGCTAAATCTGCTCCCGGGTTGCAAGAACATTTAATTTCCCTTGAGCACTTTTGTAGTACAGTGGGGATGCAAGTCAATACTAGAAACACGAAAGTGGTAGTTTTCTCTAGCGAAAGAAAACAAAAACATAATCAACATAAGTTCTACTTTGAAGGCAACACTCTTGATGAAGTGGCAAATTACAAATACCTCGAAATTGACTTCAACAAAAATCTAAGTTGGGAAGGTTGTAGAAAGAAAAGAACTTTGGGAGGTTGGAAAGCGTTCTATGCTTTCCAAAATAGGTGTAGAGAGGCAAAACTATGGGATTGAAAGACTATGCAAACTCTTTTTGGACTTTTAGTGATCTTGGTGGTTCTCTATGGTTGTGAAGTGTGGGCCAACATTACATCTAACTTACAATGGAAGCAAATTGAGAAGATTAAAAAATGCTTGATTACAAACAAGTTTAAAATTAAAATTTCAGTTCCTTATGATATAATGCTGAGTGAAATGGGGGTTGCTCCTATTGAAGCAATTGCTATGGTGTGTCTCATAAGACATCTAAAAAAAATTGAGCAAATAGAAGATGGTCGGTAGCTTAAGGTCGTCTTCACTGACATATTGTGTAAAAGAAAGAAGATGTGGATGCTACAAAATACTAAATGGCTTAGTAAATGGGATATTCACTTGAACAGGTGCCCTACGAACAATAAAGAGATAAATGATTTTGTTATTGATAGGTTCCACAAGCGATCCTGGGTTAAAGGGATAGGGAGAAAGAAAAAGTATTACATTGAAGAGTTTAACCCCACTTATAACCACCATAAAAAAGCGTACATAGGGGCGAATATATCTTGGAGATACAAAATGATTATTGCCCAATTAAGAAGCAATTCCCATCAACTCAGTTGTGAAACAGGGCGTTGGAAAAGAACAAATGAAGCTTGGGAAGAAAGGGTGTATATGTTCTGCAACTCCCGAAAAGTGGAAACAGAAAAACATTTCATTTTAGAGTGTGAAGCTTTCAAAGACAACATGGATAGTTATGCAAGTATTTTAACAACTAACTCTTGGAATAATTTATTCAGCGAGGGGATAGTGGAGAAAGTGGGAAAACTCATCATCAAGCTGAACAGGAAAAGGATTGAAATGCAAAAATCTGTGTATGAGACAGTTTGTCCCATAGGCTATTGTTAACCTCGTGGACGTTAAAATTTCTTCTTCTTCTTAGACGTAAAGCTAATGCCATTGATCGTCCATCGAATGATGGAGTTTCTGCAAACTCTCCCATCCATGATATGGACTTCAATGCTCAAATTCCAACTGTACTCAAGATGAAATGTATGCAGCTGGCTTCCAAAGACTCTCCCAACCCGGATGCGGGTGCTACGATGGTGAGTGCGACATGTGAAACGGAGGATGGGAGACAGATAAGCATATTCTACTTACATAGAGTTTGTGGTCCTAAGAATTTACAACATGGCTCTTTGCACAGCTCAAAATCCATATCCTAGTACAGTGGAAATAATGTTGATTTTTGAGTTTAATCACCTGAATTCGACGAGGGTCCTATACCTTTTATGGCTGCATGTTTCAAATGAATCCTGTGGGGGAGTTTTGTATGCTTTGCAGGGTTGGTGGTGGAGTTCCATCTGCTTGGCCAAGACACAAGGTTTTTTCATCCCCTAAAGGCGCAAAACTCCCAGTCATTTTTCAGGCCAGGCTCTCCGTTCTGGGAGAATGTCGAGACGTCTCCGGGCAACTCTGCATAGTAGGAGGGGAGGTAGGCGGATGGTAGGGCGAACAGGGTCAGGCAACTCTTCAGGAATGCGATACGATGATGACATTCCATCCCATCTGAGACAAATGGTGGATGACGGGGAAGCCGAGATGGTTGCCTAACACATGCCAACCCAACAACTCTGTCGTCGGCGAGCCCACTATTGGTAGGTGAAAAATCTATTAGCTAGGATTCCTCTTCGAAATTCAAGCTCTCTAACGGAGGGGGAAACCTCTCAGTCCCCCTCACCAGTGGTTGACGATACCTCTCCTCAACAACCTGCTCAATCTCTTGACCCGGCGGCTCAGTTGGACAAGGAACTCCTCTCAGCCATGGATATGACTCCAGGAGATACAGGCTTGGGGAGCCAGGGAGATCTGAAAATGAAACACATCCCCAGAAAAAACATAGAGGAGCATCCACTCCAACGTAAGACATCTGGCTTTCCAACAAAAAAGGACGGAGACAACTCGTCCAGTGAGGAATACTACGACTACCCAGTAATAGAAGAGCACCCCGACGAGAACACATCTAATCCTGTGCAACTATAGTTTTATTTCTTCTATTTCTGTTACTTTTAGTCATTTCCAGAAATGCAGTCTTTTAGATTTTAGGAGGATAGTAGCTGTAAGCTCTAATGGTTATGCATACTCTAAAAACAATCCTCTTCTGGCCTAGTTTCCCATCTCATGGCAGGCTTATCTTTTTGATGTTTTTTTTTTATCACTGGTGGCCTCTTCCTTCTTGGACACCTTGACATTTCTGATTGCCTAGTTGTAATTTTTATATGTTATTAATATTATATCATTGGAATTTAATATATATATATATATATATATATATATATATAAAAGAGGCAAAAAGTCAGGCACTACAGTTATGAGATTAAAATCCAACAACACTCTCAACTACTCCTAACACCCTGCCTCCCTAACCTATTTCCATCTTCGAGATCCTATCCCTCCTCTACTAGACTATACTGGAGCGTCAACTGTATTGACCTAACTCTAGATAGAACTTGTAGGCAAAAATGTCAACTACCTTGACCAGGCTTCCATAATAGTCAACTGACAGTTGTCATCACGCATATAGGGGAGCATGAATTAACATTATTCTCCCACGACTCTAGGTTTCAGAGGATATACGGTGGGAAATGCCTCCACCCCTCCTGATAGAAGTAGGGTCAACACCCTATCATAGACCAAACTACGACATTGTGTTCTGGGCACTTTGTCATCGAATATCTAGTTTTACATAGTTGTGCTTGTTATCACACAAGTTGTAGGTTGGGAAAATCTCAAACCAACCACAAAAATGGCGACAACTTAGAGACATTATTCCCAATGTCACCTCAATATAGGTCCCACGCTTCAAGGTTGACTAGGTCACTCTAGGGAGGCAATCCCGGTGACCCTAGGGGGATTGAGACTAATGGAAGGAAAGGAAGATAAGTATCCCCCTAAAGGTCAATGAATGAAGAGAAAAATGGCTTGACTCGTCTCCAGATGGTTTAAAGTTGCCAAGTCTCTAGGTACCTGCAAAAGTGTTTGTACCTTCCCGAGACACAAGAAAAGCCACACTTGCATATAGTATGTTAGGCGGACAAGCAAGTCAAGTTTGTTGTCCCTAAATCGCAGAAATAATAAGTGATATATATCAGCGTATAAAAGATAATAAGAGTTGTGAAATAAATGCTAAAAGTCCAATTGAATAAGCAAGAGACAAGCTAATAAAGACTAGTTAACATCAACAAATGATAGAGTAAGACTTTAGCACAAAAACAGGGTTGTCACAAAAATCTTACTGCGGAGATATTTATCAGCCTTGTAGAGGTAAAATACTTATTATTACAACAATATATTTAACCACTAAAACTTTCCAAAAGATGCATTGTACTTAATAGATCACGTGGGCATATTTTAGGCAATTTTCAATGGTTAAATTAGGAGTTATTGAAGAGTTTGGTTAGGGTTTCCTGCAACCCTAATGGTTGTAGGTTAAATTTTTAACAACAACGATAAATACTTCGAGAAATGAGACACCCTAGTGGCTCAAGCAAGCATTTATAACATATATTTGATTCCACTAGGAACAATTTCAAAATCACGAAATTTCATGTTTCCCAATGCAACAATTTTATATCTCCAAAGCAAATCTAAAATGATTAGTTCCTCACTATTGGGTTACGGGGTCAAAGACTAAGATGAATAGGTTAATCCCTTGGGGTTGTACACCCTTGTAATTCCCAAGAATAGCTAAGTCAACTAGGAGATGCCAAGAGGGTGTAAGCCCTTTTACTTCTCTTGGCAAAACCTTGAGCAATATTACGACTTTGAATGCAGCCTTGGATGTATGTGTTTTGTTATAGCGTGAGTTGTAGGTTTGGAAAATCCCGACCGAACCACGGAACAAATGCTACAACTTGGGAATCCTACACCCAATGTCACCTTGATGTAGGTCCCGCACTTCAAGGGTGACTGGGTCACTCTAGGGAGGCGAACCCGGTGACCCTAGGGGGATTGCGATGGAGATGAAGATGGAAGGAAAATAAGCCCCTATAGGTCAAGTCTAAGTGGAGTGAAAGGAGGAAAGAGATGCCTTTCAAGTCAAGAAATTGTCGCCCCACATGTATAACACTTCTTCGGATGATTGTACCTACACGAGACACAAGAAATGACACTTTGCAGTAGTATATGTTAGTTGGATAAAAAAGTTAAGCTTGTTGTCCCTAATTTGCAGAAATATATAACAATATATATCATCAATAAAATGGTACTATAATCTGCTCAATAAATGCTAAATATCAAGTAGAAAATGGAAGAGACAAACTAGTAAATGACTAGCTAAACTCAAGATGAAAAACCAATACTCTTAGCATAAAAGATAAGGTTGTTGTAAACACTTGTCTGCAGCAAATTATATCAGCCTTATGGCTATAACATTTAATTTATTACAACAAGAAAATCAACGACTAAAATATCCTCAAACCTTTCCCAAAAGTGTGTTGGACCAAGGAGAGTAAATGTGCAAACTTTGAGCAAAAACCAATGGTTGATAAGAAAGTTATTAAAGTAAGTAAGTTAGGGTTTCTGCAGCCCTAATGGCTGAAGATGCAATTTTGTAACAACAACAAGTAGCCCCTAGATGGGGATCTTCCCTAGTAGCTGTGAGGTGCCCAAGGCTCAAGGAAAACAATCCACTTTGCAAGAAGTAAAAATGACCGAAATCACATTTCCCAATGCAATATTTTATTTCTCCAATGTAACAAATCAATTACTAATGCCTTTACTATTGGGTTAATGGAGTCACAAGGATTTGAAAGAAGCTACCTCCTTGGAGGTGTAAGCCCTTTTACTCCCCAAGGCAAGTTTCTCTAAGCTAGGGTTTAAGCTAAGAGGGTGTATTCCCTTATACTTCTCTTAGCAAACCGTTAATCAATGAGATGAATCAAATAAAATGATGAAAGCTATGGTGGGGGTGTATGCCCTTATACTTCCCACCTAGCTCATAGCATAACAATACTTGAACTTGAAGAATGTTATCATAACAGTAGAAAATCATACCAAGATCAAGAGAAATGCCAAGATAAATCACCACAAGCGCTAGAAAACATCATCCAAGGCTAGCGCTAGGCCTCCTCCATCAACCATTCATAAAATAGCAATAAAACAAGTGCACAAGAGCTAAAAGAGCTAAGGGGGCCGAAAATTTCAGACCAAGTCTCTCACAAGGGGGAGAGTTATGATTCAAAATGAGATCTTATGATATCTATTTATACAAAATTTAACTAACATAACTTGTCCACAAAATAAAGAGAAAAACGCAAGATTAGGGGTCAACAACCCTAATCTTGCCCCCTTAATACAATAATATTAAACGTTTCACTTATAATTTCACTTTTTGCACAAATTAAACCCTAATTTAGGAGGACATCACTCCTTTAGGGGATGTTTTTTCACTTTGAGGAGGTCATTGGTGTTGGAGAAGAATGGAAGGGCCTACAAAGTCCATGTGTCAAGCATCTAGGCATTCATACCATGGTAAGACTCTCTTCTCCTCAAAACGTCCATGTGTCAAAGAGTGACACCTCACCACCATGCCCTAGCTCCCAAGGTTATGACGTCAAGCTCAAAAGTGGGACGTTTTGCCCCTCTTGGGAAAATCGTTTGGCAAGCAATGGGTGGGCTAGATCGTCCAAGGCATCATCAAGGCTGTCCAAGTCATCTCTCTCTCATCTGGCATGTGGGCCCCTGACATCCAACCTGTCGGCTTGTAGCCTTATGGAAGCCCAAGCTAGGCTTGTTCTCCCAAAACTGTCCACCAGCTATGTCCTGCAAAAAAAAATGAACATGCCCTCCAAGGATCTCAAGTCATAACATCATGATAAGTTAATCCAATCAATAAATAATCCATCCAAGCATGTGCATCAAATATCACCATATCAAACAATTAACAACTCAAAGAAATTATGCGACTTGTCAAGCTTAAGTATGGGAGGGTTTACGAGGTGTCCTATTGGGTAGATCTTGCCCTAGGTCAAGGAGAGCCTTCAAGAGATCCCTCTCTAAGCCATGTAAAGTGTGTGAGGTGGATGAGGGTCAAGACTCAATGGGCATAGGGCTCATGACATACTAGGGGTCATAATGTCTCATTCATGGGTGCCTTTGTAGAGGGTGTGTGGTACCTTCATCTGAAATGCACTTTTTCCAAGCCCATTATTTGCCTTTTATCTTTTTTTCTTTCATATTTTCTTTCATAATAGCATAAGGAGAGATTGAAGGTCACTACCCCTGGTGTGGTAACCAGTTGGTGGCAATGTCACCCACAAATACCTAATGGAAATGAGAAGGTTGTCTCATGATGAGACCCCCTTTCTCTCGGCCATGCAACTAAGAGTCACTGCCCTGGTTTGGTGACCAGATGATGATAATGTCATACCACTAGATATCCATGGATGTGATAGGTCAGCTCGTGATGAGACCTCCTATCCTTTAACTAACCTTTTGAGCATTTTATTATTATATTGTGGGTCCCCTTTATTCAAAGATAAGTGTTTTATTGCTTTCTTGGGTGATCCTTGGGTAAAGCATCTAGAAGGTTTATATATGGCTTTTATCTTTTATCCAACACCAACCCCTCTGAGCCTTTATCCCCTTCTTCCCATAGAATGAGGGACAACCCCTTCTTGGGTCAATACACCCTAAAATCCCAAGAGATAAGAAAACAAAGGGGAATAATGATGGAAAATGGTAAGTATGGTCGATAATGGTATGATGGATCATTAAGGGATTTCCCAATAGCAAACCCATTCCCAAAGAAGACCACTTACTAGGGCACAATGTCAACCACCAAGGTGAAGTAGGGAAAAAGGCATAATGTCCAAGCACATATAATGAAATCTAGAGCAATCTAAGATACAACATAATCAAATGGCTTAGGTATTGAAATGATGCTCACTATAATATTGACTTGTACCTCATGGAGCAAGGCCCACTTCCTTCCGAAAGCCAACTAGTGTGGTGGATTCCATGTGTAAACCTACGACCATTTGTGGTGGTGAGTGGGTTTTCCATCTGTGCAAAGGGTACTGCTGGTCATGTAGTCTCTCGACACTCCATATATGAAACCTGAGGGCCTTGAGACATCATCTCCTTAGTTATCCACAAAATGGGGATAACATGTTTGATCCACAAGGAACCTAGGGATGTAAGCCCTTTTACTTCCTAGGGTTTGTAGACCAAACCAAAGTGAACCTAGAGGGTATACTCACTTGCAGTCCTCCAAGTCACCTTGTGATAAATAACCTTTCTCAAAGCAAGTAAATGGACCTTGGGGAGGGTGTCTTCCCTTATACTCCTCCAAGGGTTTAACCAAGAAATATTATGGAAGAAAGCAAGAATAAAAGACAACAAATTCATATTTGCCTTACCAATTCCACAATAGATGCAAAATCAAACCCTAAGTGACCGAGAATATTCCACCAAGCAAGAGATAGATCCTCCAAGTGTAGCGCACTAATTCAATCCACCAATAGAAAGATAAACCATGACAAATAACAAGAGAGAGATGAAATATTCCAAAGGTAGCAAAAATTTCAGCCAAGTACCTCTCCAAAATGGGAGAGCTATGATTCAAAATGAGATCTTATGATCTCTATTTATGCAAAATGTCATTCACATAGTTTGTCCACTTAGCAAGGGTAAAACATAAGATAAGGGGTCCACAACCCTTATCTTACCCCTTGCAACAAAATGATATTAAATAATTCACCTTTAAAATTCACTTTTACACAAAAGAAACCCTATAATAGGTGACATCACTCCTTTAGAGGACATTTTGGCACTAGGAGCAAGTCATTGGAGTTGGAGATGCATAGTTAGGCCTCCAAAGGCTACATGTCACTCATCTAAGCCATCTCCTAGTGGTCAAAGTCTTCCTCTCCGCAAAACATCCATGTGTCAATGAGTCATGTCTTCAACACTAAACCCTAGCTCCTCTAGGTGATGTCAAACCTCCAAAGATGATGTTTTGCCTCTCCTAGGCAAGTCGTTTGGCATGTGAGGGCTAGGTAATGTCTTCTAGGCCTCCAAAAGCAAGTCATCAAGATCCRGCATGTGGGCCCTTGGCATCCAACCTGTGGGCTTCAAGCCCCATGGAATCCCAAGCTAGGCTTGTTCCTCCAGAACTATCCACCAACTAGGTCATGCAAAGACAAATAAGCATGCCCTCCAAGGATCTCAAGTCATAATATCATGGTGAGTAAATCAATTCAATAAATGAGCCACCTAAGCATGTGCATAAAATATTACCCGATCAAATAAGCAAGTGCTCAAAGACATTATGTAACTTGCAAGGCTTGGATATGGAAGGGTTGACGAGGTGTCCGATTGGGTAGATCTTTCCCTAAGTCAAGGAGTGTTTCCCAAGTGATCCCTCTCTAAGCCATGTGAAGTAGATGAACTGGTTGTGGACCAAGACTCACTGGGTATGGGGTTCATGACATACAAGGGGTTGTAGTGTCTTATTCATGGGTGCCTTTGTAGAGGGTCTGTGGAACCTTCCTTTTCATTGCACTTTATCCAAGCCCATCCTCTTGCCATTCTTTGTTTCTTTCATGTTTTAAGGAACGGGTTGAAGGCCACTGTCCTGACATGGTGTCCAGAAAATGACAGTGTCACTCACAAATACCTTGCGAAAATGAGAAGGTTGTCTCATGATGAGACCCCCTTTCTCTCAGTTGTGTAGCCGAGAGCCACTACCCTGGCTTGGTAGCCAGATGATGGCAATGTCATACCTCTAGATACCCATGATCACGATAGGCTGGCTCGTGATGAAACCTCATATCCTCCAACTAACCCCTTAAGCATTCATTATCATTTATTCTTGCAGCCCCCCCTTTTCTTACAGATAAGTGTTTCATTGCTTTCTCAGGGGATCCATGGGAGAAGCATCTGGAAGGTCTATATAGAGTGATTTTATCTTTTTAGCCAACAACAATCCCTATGAGCCTTCAAACCCTTCTTCCCATTGAATGAGGGACAACCCCTTCTTGGGTCAATACACCCTAAAATCCCAAGAGACAAGGAAATGGGGGGTTTTAGGTGATGGAAAGTGGTAAGTATGGATGGGAATGGTACAATGGCTCTTGGGATGGGAATGGTACATCTCATTGTAAATCAGGTTTAACAGGTTTCTCTTAGTTAGCAGAGTTAAGACCTCTTGTCGTCGAAGTGGCCACAATTTTTTTGCAGGTTGGGTTGGTAGTCAATGGCAGAAGGCTTAGTTTAGACCTCAATCCTACGAAGGACTTACACTCCAAGTACAACTTTGTCTATGCTCCTTCAGAACAAGTTTACTGGTGTTTATAAAAATATTTCTCTAATGCTCTTCTTCGTAGTAGACGACTGCTAATGTTTATGATGCTAAATTTACAGTTGTTTGTTGGGCAGTTAAGTTTCATAATAAGGCATTCCGAAGTTGTCCGACAATGGTCTAAAGTTATCCTCTGACTGCTTTGTAAAATAATTAAATTTCTACATAAACTTGAAGCCCATCTTCTTTAAATTTCTACATAAAACTTAAGGCGGATTCCTTCTCATATACTTTTAAATAATTGAAATTAAATTTAGCAGATCATTTTATTCAACTTGCATTTCTACCAAAATTCGTCCAATAAAACCGTTCTTCTTTGCAAAATTTAATATGCAAGAACGTAATTTTAGTTATGTTTGTGGTAGAAATAACTAGAATAGCTTAAATTTAGATGCAAATATAGACTTAGGAAATCTTATAGAAGAATATGATTAGCCAACAACGCTATTATGTCATATTAATATGATTTTTTAATAATTTATAACTAACCAATGTATATATTTTTTTCTAATTAATATGATTTTTTTATAATTTATAGCCTATCAAGGGTTCCCCTTAATCGTAGTTTCTTTGGAAGCTACCTTTTGTCTATCATGGCAGGTTTCTATTAAATTTATAGATTTAAAATTTACAAATATAAAAAAATAATATAAATTTATATTTATTAAAAAAATTATTTAATATTTAAAAAACTATTTTATTCAATTTAGAAATTAGAAATTTATAAATATAAAAAGATTTTAGTACTAAATTTAAATCACTATTCATAAACTCAAAATTTACAAATATAAAATTTTCAATTATGTTGTCATTCCTCTTCAAGAAAAGTGGAAAACACAAATCCACATTGTATTTTCAAGTTGAGAGTTGGAATTACTAGAATCCGTTGTAATATTAGAAGCTTAGTGAACCGTGCCATGATCTTAAAATCTTCACCATAGGAAGCCTACATAGGGGTAGAGGAGGAAAAAAACCATGACTAAGGAAAATAGTTAAAAAAAGACACGAGATAAAAAGAGACATGATATAGAGAGATGAAAGCACAATCCATAAGCAAGGGTTATAATGTGAACTATATGCTTGACAAAATGATCCACAAACTATGGGGGCAGAGCACTTGGCCACTAACAAAAATAGCCTAGAAATGAAAAAATCGAAACATAGTTTCTCCCTTAAATGTTATTTGAATTATCTATTAAGTAGAATCCTATGGTTTGAGCTTTTAATCCTCCTAAGCAATGTTTTCAATCAATGGATCATATGCTATTGATCATGTTTTCAATCAATAGTTTCAATGTGGAAGTTGCAACACTATGTAACATGATCATGTTTTCAATCAATAGTTTCAATGTGGAAGTTGCAACACTGTGTAACATGATCATGTTTTCAATCAATAGTTTCAATGTGGAAGTTGCAACACTATGTAACAAGGGTCTAATAATAGTATTATCATGAAACATAAATTTGCCAATTTTTTTTTTCCTTTTTTAGAACTTTGCTACATGTAAACTAGAAGAAAGAGAATATGTAGAGAATTCTTAAAACATTTTCTTTGTCAATGTAATAAACATTAAACATTAGTAGATTTTAGTATTGGATGGGGAATTTGTATGATTCAACTTAAGATTGTCCTTGAAGGTTAGTTGCAATGTCCATTTCTTGTGATTTGTAGTTTAAGGGACGCATTACCAAGTTTTAATAAAATTTCACACTTTCAGGAATCTCTTCTCAAGATTAGTCTAGTGGTTTGAGTTGGTACTCATTAGCAACATGGTGGAATCCAAACTATGGGAATCATGCTTTGGGATTGAATATGGCAAATCATCTTGTTAAACAAGTTTTTATTGGAGTAAAGTCTATAAATGGCAAGGATAACACATTTTGTTTGTCGATTCCCTATTCATTGTCACTAATTCATAGTTGCATAAGACCAAATTCCAAGGGAGATTGATTCTTACAAATTCAATACAATGTGTATAATATTCATAAAAATTGTGCTTTTTTATAACTTTGCTACATGTAAACTAGAAGAAAGAGAATATGTAGAGAATTCTTAAAACATTTTCTTTGTCAATGTAATAAACATTAGTAGATTCTAGTATTGGATGGGGAATTTTTATGATTCAACTTAAGATTGTCCTTGAAGGTTAGTTGCAATGTCCATTTCCTGTGATTTGTAGTTTAAGGGATGCATTACCAAGTTTTAATAAAATGTTACACTTTCAGGAATCTCTTCTTGAGATTAGTGTAGTGGTTTGAGTTGTACTCATTAGCAACATGGTGGAATCGAAACTATGGGAATTATGCTTTGCGATTGAACATGGAAAATCATCTTGTTAAACAAGTTTTTATTGGAGTAAAGTCTATAAATGGCAAGGATAACACATTTTGTTTGTCGATTCCCTATTCATTGGCACTAATTCATAGTTGCATAAGACCAAATTCCAAGGGATATTGATGCTTATAAATTCAATACCATGTGTATAATATTTTTGATGAACTCTAATAATGCATCTTAGAGTGAATACAATGTCCATAGTGTTTGAACTCTCAAGACAAAGAGTTCTTCTAGGTCACATGTTCCTAGTTGAGGTGCCTTTTTTCCCAAATAAATTGGAAATGAAGAAATGTGGCCTCTTTTGTAACGAAAGAGATATTGTCTAACGTGTTGATTTAGTTTTTACTTTTATTTTTATATGAAACAATAGTTGTGCTTGTTTATTTTGATGATACATTCTGTATTTAGGAGAATCGAATTTAGCCTCGAACTTTTCAATAACCAAGAGGTACCTTTGCAATTATTTTTTTCAAATGTTAGATCTTAAGGTCAAATTAAAAACAATGAAATTTTTCAATAACTTAGTGTTGAAGTGTTGGGAAGACCTACGCTTTATGAATTTTGACATTTTAGTATGTTTTTATTAAATAATATTGTTGGTTGAATTTTTCCAAACAAACACATTTCTTCATAAGAGATTCACATTTGGTGTTTATACCAATGAAGTGAAGGGTGAGTCGGATTGGAAATGCGATCTCATGATAATGCATCCTTTGTGAAAAGAGTGGACACATGCACTTCAATGAAACTTATAAAATGAGAAAAACAAACGCATGTTTAATAAATGGATGCATAGTAAAGTCAAATATAAGTACTAAATTAAGTTTTGAAATTAGAAAAGCATGTTAAAAAGATACATTCATGCTTAGTCAAAAAGAACTTAAGCATGCAAAAATTTTTCCTAGATTTAGTAAATACTATTAATTTGGAATTTCACAAAGGGGGTTTACCAATGCACATTACTCCTTTTGTTTATTGACAATTAATTTCATTGAGGGAAATGTACCAATATGATGTGATCCTAACTTTCAAGTTAAGAACATAGATAACAATAATGCTAAAGCTTTCCATATGGTAGTCTATGCATTCAACTTATTTGAGTATATAAATGGAGCAATTCAACAAGTAATAGATAATTTAATTTAGCCATACTCTAGATAATATCTTGAAGACATGTGGATGAATAGTAAATGTAACATAATAAATTTAAGCTGTGAATATTTTAACATTTGAGCAAGAAAGCAGGGTTTGTAGGTGCAAGTTTTTTCTTAATATAAATATAGTTTTGAAATGTACATATAGTATTTTTTAATTGGGTTAGAGGTTATCCTTCTTAATAACTTTATAATATAAATGGATCCATCAATAAATATTGTGGTGTGGCGAATAACATGTACTTTGTCATAGTAAACTATATTGCTTATTTTTATTTGTTTATGTTATGTTATTTATTTTTTCTATATCTCTAAAGATGTTTTAAGGAGACACTTCCTTAACAAATTATCATTGTTTATCAATGATCTATTGCATGGAACAAGTTATCCCTTTATATTATTGACACATAGTAGGTTACAATGCACTATCCAAAAAAAACACTCTACTTTCCTTTTATAACATATCCACCTTACATTCTCTTCGATGTTCCCTTCCCCTGCTTTAGGGGTATGCTAGTATTAATCTAATTTTAAGGTTAAGATCAAGTCAACACTAAATTGGTGGATAAGATTCCTTTAGATCCTTCCAACACAATGATTTGACAACTAAAGTTTACAAAGATATACATACCCTATTTTTTCTAGATTTGAATTTATGATCGAAAAGAAAACACATAATCTTAAATATAAATATAAATAGATAATTAAAAAAATATAACTCCTATACTTTTCAAAGTTAAAAAGTTCGAAGTTAGAATAAGAAAAAAAAAAAACACAATTAGACCACTCAAATTGAAGTCAACCCTTCAAATTTCCACACGAACAGTAATCAACCCATAAAATTTCATATAGAGCTGTAGCGGTTCTCCATAGCGATATGTATAAATATATCCATCAATTTGAAGCCAAACTAGGAAGATTAACATTCCCTCCGAATGCTATTGTATAAAAAAATCCTCTGTATTCGAATTCGAGGAGAAGGATGGCGATGGCAGCTGCAGGTGGAGGAGGAGGAGGAGACACGGCATGGGTGGTGAAGAGGCCGTTGCGACGTCTGGGAGGCATGGCAGACGCCCTCTCCATTGCTTCCGACCTTGGCTTATCTGTTCCACAGGTCCTTATTAACATCAGCACCATTGTTTTTCTTCCACTAAATTGAATTCCGCCATTCTATTTTTCGATTTTCCGTTTCAGCTAGAGAAGATTCGCTAAATTCATCGCAAATTATGATTCCCAAGTCTAGATTTAAAAAAACCCTGTTTTATTTTACTAAATTGGCAGATTGCCAAACATAGATGCTCCGCCTGAGCTTATTATTATCAGAACTGTCTATTTTCTTGATATGTTCAACTCAATTTAAGGCAAGGCTAGCGATCCCGGACGCATATAGCCAGATTTCAACATTTTAGGCAGGAATTCATCCACTTTAGAGATAAAGTTCCCTGTCTCCAAAGTTTTGTTGATTGTCTCAGAAAGAAGCCTCCGCTGGCTCCAATTTATGATTAATTCTATATCTTGTTTTGTCTTGGTTTGGATTTATTGTCTCTCAGTCTGGATCTATCAATCGTACCACGATGTTGTACTTTAATCTTTATGTATTTTCACTTCTTAAAAAATACATTACGTGGAGGTCAGATTATTACAATGTGGTAAATTGTAGAAACGAAACTATTGGGCATTGGTCTCTGTATTTTCACTTCTTAAAAAATACATTACGTGGAGGTCACATTATTACAATGTGGTAAATTGGAGAAACAAAACTATTGGGCATTGGTCTCTCAAGATAAGACAATTTTATTAATACGATTTTATTGTCCAACTAGGTCAATGGGACTGAAATAGTACATCCATTGTAAATATAATGCGGGGTGCGAAAGCAACTCCTGGATGAATATTGATGAATACTGAAGGTAGAAACTAAGCGTCTAGCCAAAAGCTAAATATTCAATCAAGAGAAGATATAAAAGAAGATGCAAATACAAATAAATCTTAGTGCTAAACAATGGAGAGAATATAGGATGTCAAAGCCTGCTACAATTGGAACTCTCTACTGAGGACAAGTGAGGGAACAATGATACATGCTCCTCATTGGAGTCATCAATGGCTATGAAGGGGTCCAATGCACTAATGAATGATTTCTATCAGGGAGTGGTCGACGCTAAGAGGGATTGGTTGTATGATCCAAGGGGGAAGCCCAAGAGTGAGGAAGCCTAGCTCTCCTAACATTCAAGGTTGTGGGGAAGAAACTATTGATATAAGTTTGGTTGCTCAAGTGAACTTGCGGGGTGGTGAGTTGGATAGGGGGGCTCGACTCAAGAACTTCCTAGAGTTGATTTGTCTATTGGGATGGTGGTGTATGCCCTGTGTCTTGGAGTGCTAGCTCATCATGGGTCTCTATGAGGTTGGTCGACACTTGGGGGTGTCAAGAGGTAATGTGACATGATAACAAGTTGGAATTAGAAATCTCATGAATCACTTTCTGTCGCTTGTCACCTCTATAAGACAGGACAATCAAGAAGTATGAGGTGATCATTCTGGATGCCTTTGGCTAGGATGGGACATGTAAAGATTGAGATTTGTGTTAGAATACTTCCCTCATGAAGAGGGCAAGATATCTTTGGTCGCGGTAGCAAAAAAAGTGGAAAGCGAGCTCCCCTCTTGAAACTGGTAGTAGTATCTCCCTTTGATCTCACAGTAGATGGGGCATTGGAAAATGAGATGCTCATATGTTTTTGGCTTGTGTCAGTGGCATAATTGGGAAAACCAATTCGATTGTGAGAGGTGATGATCTGTCTTAATTATGAGTTTGTGGGATCTGAATAAACTGACCAAGGGGGATCCTAAGGGCATGCATCTCTTAGCTCAAGAAAGTGCTTAGCAAGTTAGCATAGAAGGCCATTTTTGGGCAGAGACTTGGACATATTGTTTATAAGTGCCCTATTTGATGCCCTAGTTTAGGTCCTACTTGGAGGGTGGGAGGTGACCTAGCGTGTTTATGGAGTCTATATAAGATGAGATGATCGATAAGTATGAGGTGATCATTCTGGAAACCTCTGGCTAGGATGAGACATGTAGAGATCGAGATCTAGGTGACTTGTATATATTGTTTATAAGTGTCGTATTTGATGCCCTAGTTTAGGTCCTACTTGGAGGGTGGGAGGTGACTTGGATTGTTTAGGGAGTCTCTATAAGACGAGACAATAAAGAAGTATGAGGTGATCATTTTGGAAGCCTTTGGCTAGGATGAGACATGTAGAGATTGAGATCTGTGTCTGAATAGTTCCCTCATGAAGAGGGTAAGAAATTTTTGGTCGAGGTAGAAAAAAAAAGTGGAAAGCGAGCTCCCCTCTTGAAACAAGTAGTAGTATCTCCCTCCGATATCATAGTAGATGGGGCATTGGAAAATGAGATGCTTATATGCTTTTGGCTTGTGTCAGTGGCATAATTGGGAAAGCCAATTTGGTTATGAGAGGTGATGATTTGTCTCAATTACGAGTTTGTGGGATCGCACCTAAAACTGACCAAGGGGGATCCTAAGGGCATGTATCTCTTAGCTCAAGAAAGTGCTTAGCATAAAAGGCTATCTTTGGACAAAGACGACTTGGAAGCGCGATCTAGGTGACTTGGATATATTGTATATAAGTGTCCTATCAGATGCCTTAGTTTAGTTCCTACTTGGAGGGTAGGAGGTGACTTGGCATGTTTAGGGAGTCCCTGAAAGGGGGGAGCTATTCAAGAGAGATTTCCATTGATTGATGTAATCGAGATACCTTACCAAACCAACATTAAGCACTTCGTGGGGGGTCAGTTGAGGGAGTAGCTTCTGAAGAACTAAGTGCTAAATAGGGTTACTTGTCCTACATGGAGGCTAAGTCCCCAGAAGTTTTGACTTTGTGAAGGAACAAGACAAGTGGAAAGATAACCTTGAGGTGATAAGGCTGAGCCCTAGACTTTTCTTGAAGAATGGGTTGGGGGACAATCCACTTGCATCAGATGATGTGCTTGAGAAGGAGGGTTTGGACTTTCTTTTACTTAGCCTAGTCATCCTAAAGCAAACTCGCTTCGTGGATCTCATAACCATAGAGGACCATGGTAGGATGATCCTATCCAAGAGGTGCATCTTGGATGAGATATCTTGGAAATGGTTATGGAAGCATCGTCTCGCAAGGAGGGCAAGGGAGCCACATCCCTTGTTGAGTTGAGGTTGGAGGGCATATTGCATGCTACAACGAGGCTTTGTGAATTTAAACCCCAACTTTGTGAATTGAAACCCAAAATATATGTACGTTGTAGTGATCTCGATCTCTACCCCTCATAAGTAGAGGTGGTAATCATATAGAGCATGCTTCAACAAATTGAAGGTCATAACCTCAGTTTTGCTTAGGTTAATCATCAACTATCTGTTAGAATTTTAAGGGCAAACTAGAAATAGAAATATCTTTTTTAATTTTATTTACTACTATAGTTTTGGATCAACAATATATTCACAAATTCTGATGTAAAACCAATAACAGAAATAATACAATGGATCTGAATATTACCCTAAAAAAAATAAAGAATATATTTACTTGTTGTGCTTGTCATTGTCCTCTTTTTTGTATGCTCAGAAAAAGATTTAGGTTTCATGGATCAAACCCTCAGGGGTAGATCTCATCATGAACTTGTGAACAGTTTTTCCAAGAAGAACTTTATCAGGAAACCAATCAACATACCAATCATCAAGAAGGGGCTGAAACAAAAATACCACTGTCCAATCTAGAGGCCAAAAGGAAGGCCACTAACAGCCTTAACAAAAACTGTCCAAGAATATAGAATTTCTACAGCAGTAGACATAATTACTAACTGCTGTAAGATAGGTTTCATACACAGGTCACAAAAGGGTGGACAGCGGCAACAATAAGAGGCACCAACAACTAAACAGGATCAACAAACAATTGGCACCAATAAGGAGATTGTGGAAGCAAGCAGGTGGCACCAGTAAAGAAGCAGAGGCAACCTAAAAGTGATGGCACCGACAAGAAGAAATAGCGACAGGATGGAAGAAGAGACCCTAGGGGTCTGCAACAGCTATACCCAACAAGAGGGACCGATCCAAGGAGTGCCGCACCCTATACCCAGCAAGGAAGACTGATCCAAGGAGGGCCACAACATTTAACGGCAAGAGAAGACTGATCCAAGGAGGCCGCACCACTTCAGAACAAGAGAAAATTGATCCAAGGAGGTCGCACCACTTTACCAGCAGATCCAAGGAGGGCCACACCACAAACCAACCAGAACAAGGGAGATGCAGCAAGGAACTCAGACCAAGACTTAGCTTGGAGGAAGATGAATGAATGTAAATGTGGGAGGAGAGGTATCTCCCTTTTATAGTTTAGGTAGGTAGATTAGGGTTAGCGAAACAACCCTAATTTTAGGGTTAGGTTAAAACCCAACAATTAAACAGAAAATAAAATAATCAATTCATATTTTAATCATAAAATATTAATTAGAATAGTCAACAAGTCAAGGCGGCTAGCAAAGAACCAAAACACATAAACATTAAGGAGGACCAGCTCAAGCAAATAAGATAAGGCCAGGGGGGGGGGGGTTCTTATTTAATGGCAGAATGTCCACATGAGTCTCATGATATAACTTATAAGCTTATATCATCCCAGCATAAGAGGAAGGTCAATGATGTGATCATGTCCTTCTTCTTAACTGCTCCTAGGTCTCATGGACCATCCCGGGAGATAAGAAGATCACACATCACCTCGGCTTGGTGCTTAACCAAGAAATTGCCTGGTCCCAGACCAGGATACCCCAAAACGCAGCTAGGGGCCCTAGATCACATCTAGGGGCTTATCCACCAAGGTACACAACCAAGGATCAATCCAAGCACCGAGAAAGGATTCCTTGGTGTTGAGATTTGGGTACCTTGGAAAGTGGTCCCCATGTGATTATGAGTCTCTAAGCACAAAGGGGGAAGACCATTACCCTTATAATTTGCTTTATGATTCTAATTTCACTTTGACTTAGGAGTTTTAAGTCAAAAGTGAAATATGTCACTTAAGTCATAAAGTGACAATTAATTCACAATGTGGGTGAATTAATAAACATAAAACAACTAAGGAAAGTGGGTTTCCTTAGTGAGATTTTAGGATGAGATCTCACCCATTGATTAGACTTGGCTAGATCTAATCTAGGCCATTGATCTTTTAGGGTTGGCTCAAGGAGGCTAAAGAGAGGGTAAAGTGAGTTTTGGAGACTCATTCTTCACTTGTGAGTTTTGGAGAAGAGAAGAGGGGTGCATTTCTTGAGGAGAAGGAGGGCGCACTTCATGAGGTTTTGAGCAAAACCCTTGAGAGCTTGAGGAGAAGATTGTGTTTGGTTTGATCTTGCATGGAGAGTATTTCCATGGAGCCATAGCTTCCATTTCTGTGAGGGAGCATTTTACATGGAGGAGGGGCGCATCTAGGAGAGGAGGCACATTTATTATCCTTCATTTGCTCATCAGAGGAGGATTTGTCACCTTGAGATGAGGTCTGTTGCATAAGGAGAGGAGAGCTTGGGTGCTTGTTTCTGTGGAGAGAGACATTCAGTTTATGGCTCAGTTTATTTATGGTGATCATTTCTGCTAGGAGGAGGGCGCACCTATGGAGAGGACTGGGAACTACCCGGTAGAATATCTTCTTGGAGGATTCGAGCTCTGACAATTTCAATGGAGAGGCAACATAAGAGAGGACATTCCTGTGGAGGATTTCTTCATTGGGTTACAGTTGAGCTAGAACACTTCAGTTCAATGTAGAGGGCAACAAAGGGAGAGGCCGCACCTGAGTTTGGGCACTTCTTTCTCTGGTTCTTGTGGCAAGGCTCATGAGGAGCTTGCTATGTATATAGGTTCCCTTGTATTTCATTACTTGTTGTATCTCTTTCTTTGATCATCATTATATAGACATATATCCCAAACTGGTTTTCCCCGGGGGGGGGGTTTATCCAGGGTCATGTTGACCAAAAATACATGTGTACAAAAATGCATGTGTTAGTTTCTTAGATCTGCTTATTTTCAGCTGTAAAGATCTTTAGGTGTGTTGTACTTATTTTAGTATGCATATGCTAACTTAAGGTTACTAAAACTACATGCTAGAGCACCTAAAATTGGAAGTGCAACCGGAACAAATCAACAAGAAGTTCTTGGACTGTTGGCTGTCCTAAAACATCAGAAAGCATTATCATAACAGGTGAAACTTAGAGTCAATCT
>ML776809.1:943684-953771 GCA_009831015.1 Picea engelmannii
CTAAGTTACCCAATCAATTGCCGCAACAGTGGTCAAGTGGATTAGTGTAAGATCCAAGCAGTCATCCGAAATGAAAGGAACCTAATGCATATATAAGAAAGTTATAACGATCAAATATGACACATACCATGATACCTCGGACCAATTACCTCATGGAGCAAGAGTCCTCTCTGATGCAGGCCCAGGCCGGTAGTGATGAAAGATGCTACTGCTGACAGGACAAATCTGGCTGAGAAGAAGAAAGATGGGCCCTCAAGGGCCATGCTCAAGTCGATCCGCTCTCGTACTCCATGTCTGGGACCATGTGGGCCTCGAGACATGATCTCCTAGTTATCCCTAGATATCGGGGATAACAGGCATCTCTGTGCAAGTTGTACGAGAGCTCTAATGAGAACCGAAAGATGGTTCTTCATGACCGAATCAGGGGATTCACATGCTTGAGGATGAGTCAGTTACTTCATTCCTTATTATATACACACAGATCAGAGACGAGCTTGCAACCGTCGGAGAGGTTGTGAACCCTAACTCTTTGGTGAGGCAAGCTATGAATAGATTCACCAAACCGTAGGGTCCATTTGTACGGGGCATTGTTTCCAGGGAGGTCATGCCTACATGGGAGAGGATGTGGGATGACTTTGTCCAGGAGGATATTAGGCTTGCAGCCGAGGCTTCTGGACAACAGTAGCAACAACAACAGACAATTTCTACTGATGAGGACCTTGCTCTTTGGACAAAGCGCAAGAAGAAGACCGACTGTGGAGGTCGGCAGGGTCCTAAGTTTGGGGCCCCACCACAGGGAGGAGAGAGCAACAACAGTGGGCAAAGGAGAGACATGAACACAATGAGATGCTTTGCTTGTGGAGAGATGGGTCACTATGCAGGACAATGTCCCAAGAAGAATAAGAAGAAGCAGGATGTGTCAGCAACGACAACAGAGGAGATAGAGTTCAGTGATTAGTTTTCCAGAGAGTGTGCATTCGTGACTACCTTGTCTGCTATTACACCATCCAGAACTAGATGGGGAGACAGAGTTGAGGACCGACTAACTCACAGCAGTGATTCAGAGGGAGATGATACTTAGTGTCCCTGGACATCTTCAGAGTGGGTGACTGGTCCACCCAGTATAGATACAGTTTCATAGCAGTCGAGTAGATAGAGAGTTGGTGCTACAACTTCAGTGCATCAGAGGTTGATGAGGAGGAGCAGTAGGGCACCACGGAGGCTTGAGCCTCACATAGCTTTTGAGACGGGTAGATCAGGTTCTGGATCCACTTCAGGTGGAGGTGACTTGGCGAGAGGCCAAGTTCATGATTATTGGTGAGAGACCAAGAGGGGGAGACTCTTGGTGAGATGCCAAGAGTAGTGACTCTTGGTGAGAGGCCAAGAGTAGGTGGAAATCCTTGGTGGGAGACCAAGGCGGAGATCTTCGGTGTGATGCCGAGATCTAGGTGATCTTGGATAGATGGAGAGTTAGTGCCATTTATAGATCATACAGATTGAGTATATCTGTGACAGAGTCCACTTTCAGCGATCATGGTAAAACCATACTCACCGAGCATATGCCAGGAGGCAACCATGTCCACTATAGGGATGTTATTGGTGGTGACGAGCACTTTCCTCGGTAAGAGGGAGTGTTGAGATTTGGGTACCTTGGAAAGTGGTCCCCATGTGCTTATGAGTCTCTAATCACAAAGGGGAAGACTATTACCCTTATACTTTACTTTATGATTCTAATTTCACTTTGACTTAGGAGTTTTAAGTCAAAAGTGAAATATGTCACTTAAGTCATAAAGTGACAATTAATTCACAATGTGGGTGAATTAATAGACATAAAGCAACTAAGGAAAGTGGGTTTCCTTAGTGAGATTTTAAGATGAGATCTCACCCATTGATTAGACTTGGCTGGATCTAATCTAGGCCATTGATCTTTTAGGGTTGGCTCAAGGAGGCTAAAGAGAGGGTAAAGTGATTTTTGGAGACTCAGTCTTCACTTGTGAGTTTTGGAGAAGAGAAGAGGGGCACATTTCTTGAGGAGAAGGAGGGCGCACTTCATGAGGGTTTGAGCAAAACCCTTGAGAGCTTGAGGATAAGCTTGTGTTTGGTTTGAGTTTGCATGGAGAGTATTTCCATGGAGGCATAGCTTCCATTTCTGTGCGGGAGAATTTTACATGGAGGAGGGGCGCATCTAGGAGAGGAGGCACATTTATTATCCTTCATTTTCTCATCAGAGGAGGACTTGTCACCTTGAGATGAGTTATTGCATAGGGAGAGGAGAGCTTGGGCACTTGTTTCTGTGGAGAGAGACATTCAGTTTATGGCTCAGTTTATTTATGGTGATCATTTCTGCTAGGAGAAGGGCGCACCTGTGGAGAGGACTAGCAACTACCTGGTAGCAGATATGCTTGGAGGATTCGAGCTCTGATAGTTTCAGTGGAGAGGTAGCACAAGAGAGGACATTCCTATGGAGGGATTTCTTCAATGGGTTACAGATGAGCTAGAGTGCTTCAGTTCAGTGCAGAGGGAAACAAAGGGAGAGGGCGCGCATGAGTTTGGGCACTTCTTTCTCTGGTTCTTGTGGCAAGGCTCGTGAGGATATTTCTATGTATACAGGTTCCATTGTATTTCATTACTTGTTGTATCTCTTTCTTTGATAATCATTATATAGACATATATCCCAAACTGGTTTTCCCCGGGGGGGTTTTATCTAGGGTCATGTTGACCAAAAATACCTGTGTACAAAAATGCATGTGTTAGTTTCTTAGATCTGCTTATTTTCAGCTGTAAAGATCTTTAGGTGTGTTTTAATTATTTTAGTATGCATGTGCTAACTTCTGGTTACTAAAACTACATGCTAGAGCACCTAAAATTGGAAGTGCAACTGTAACAAATCAACAAGAAGTTCTTGGACTGTTGGCTGTCCTAAAACAACAACAAACATTATCATAACAATTGAAACTTAGAGTCAATCTGTGGTCAAAGACAGAACCAGTTGACAAGCTTGATAGGACCTGCAAATCTTCACCTGGAACACATCCAGGGCCCCCAGAACACATCTAGGGACTTATATCATCAAACTGCTTGGTCCTTGACCAAGAACCCCAACAATACACTGGGGGCCCTCACTAGGGTATTTTTCCATGGATCTAACTGCTTGGTCCTAGACCAAGAACCCCATGAGTGTACTGGGGGCCCTAGATCTCAGCTAGGGTCTTTGCCATCCTTCTGGCGAATGGCCCTTGCAACTGCTTAATTTTAACAAAGGTTAGAGAAACTGAACAATGTATCGATTTGTCTCTGTAGGCCCTCACGGGAGGAGGCCAGAAGGATCAGATCATCAACAAAAAGATGGAGAAATATCAACACGTGGTGTAGAATACAACCATTATCATCTTGAATATACTCTTTAGAGAAACAAGTTCAACTCATCAATGTAAACCCAAAAGGTGCAAACGAGAGAGGATGTCTTTTTATAACCCCGATGGTCTTCAGATGAAATTTGAAATGTCGTGGGATGTATAGAGGTGACCAAGAACTCACTGATAAAGTTTCATGATGACAACCAAGAGTGTCTTTGAAATGCCAATATCGCATGGCCTTTAAAATAGGGCCTCTCTCATGAGTATGTTAAACGCTTTTCAAAAATCCACAAAGTAGCAAAAGAATTTCAAAGAGAAATGACAAGCCTCCTCAATAATGACCCTGAGTGTGAAAATGTGGTCAGTAGTTTGGTACTTCAGGCGAAAACCTGCTTGTCCTTTGGCCTTGAGGAGCCTCTTCTCAAGCTCATCCAAAAGCCATAAACAGAGAATTGTAGCATAGAGCTTGGAGAAGGTGTGTTTGATTATTATGACTTTGTAATTATTTGGATTTGAGCTAGCCCTCGATTTAAGGATTGAGTGGCTGATGTACTGGGACTAAGCCCAGGGAAAACTAGAGCATACAATATGATTAAACAAATCAGTGATGTGGGAGTGGAGGGAGTGAATACCATGTTTGAGGAACTTGGCTTGGAAGCCTTCGTCATAAGTTGCTTTGCTAGTGGTCATGCCGGTATGTACTACATATCAGATGCAACCATAAGGGAGTCCTTGGTCACGACGAGTATGTACTACATATTAGATGCAACCATAAGGGAGTCCTTGGTCATGCCTATTCGTGTCACTCCATCCATCCTTTCTCTAGGATTTGGGCATCTCAGCGAACACCTTTATTTTAGTTTCTAGTTTCCTAGTGTTTGACTTGGCCCACCTTTTCATCTTGGTTTTGGATTCGTAAAGGATAATTAGGCACAATGGGAAAATATTTAGTATAAGTTGGCGACTCCTGCTTTGTGATTACCAAGCATGACACAATTTTTTTAATTAAAGTGCGCCACTTAAAACTTTTCTAGTTTACGTCCTAATTAAAATTTTGTGGTGCAATACAAGTCATTCCTTAGGAATGTTTTCATCCATTCATGTTATAAGACCATGTATCATAGGTCTACACATATTTGAAATCCAATTTCAAAGTGCGTTCGCCTTTGGGAAATTTCGAAAACAAGTGTTCCTCTCATGTACAAAGGGACAAGGTGTTATGGCCACCCTAGTAGGACAATAGCCTATTTCTAACCCTTGGTGAACTAAAGACTAAGCATGAAAAACTCGCTTTGACTTTTAGTAATATGTTGAACAATGGATTTTAGTAATATGTTAAGTTTGTTTTCTATGGGATCTTTTTACTGATCATTTAAATGCATTATAGGGAGAGAGTTTGGTTAAAGGCTAGGCAACATTGGTCTGGGTACTGGAAAAAGGTGGAGGGGCAATGATGGAACTCCCTGAACATGTAATGGAACCGACCATGTATCTCATGGTAATGGGGACATCTGAAAATAAAGTTCTCTTCTGTCTTTGTCTCCTGTAAATGGCAGATCCAATTACAAAGTGCCTTTGCCTTTGGGCAATTATGAAAACAAGCGTTCCTCTCTTGTACAAAGGGACAAGGTGTTATGGACACCCTAGTAGGACATTATCCTATTGCTAACTCTTTGTGAACTAAAGACTAGGCAGGAAAAACTCTCTTTGACTTTATTGGTACTTTTTAGATTTTATTTAATAGGTCGAACAATGGATTTTAGTAATATGTTAAGCTTGTTTTCTATGGGATCTTTTGACTGATCACTTAAATGTATTATAGGGAGAGAGTTTGGTTAAAGGCTAGGCACCATTGGTCTGGGTATCGAAAAAAGGTGGAGGGGCAATGATGGAACTTCTTGAACATGCAATGGAACCGACCATGTATCTCATAGTAATGGGGACATCTAAAAATAAAGTGCTCTTTTGTCTTTGTCTCTTGTAAATGGCAGATCTAACATAACCTATCCTCTTGCGGTATCTAGTGTTCAACGTACACTTAGAGCTGATGAGAGCCCACTTGAAACTGGTCTAGGGGGATCCTAATTTGATGCATCTAGTGTCAAAGTGTGTAAGAGGGCCGCAATATGAGGCTTCCTCTATGCTCCAGGAAGTTCTCTACATAAAAGGCCATCTTGGGTCTCAAACTTCCAAGGGGGGCTATCCAAGTGACTTGGATATAATGCCTGTAAATATCATCCTTGATAATCCTATTTATCTCTTGCTTGATAGGTAGGAGGTGACTAGGAACATCCAAAGAGTACATGAATAGGGGAAGGTGGGCTATCAATATGCCAGTTGAACGAAAGAAATAAGAAACCTCTGATTACCAACATCGTGCCCTATCGAAAGGGGGTCAAATTGAGCAATGGCCTCTGAAGATCGGTAGGCAAGATATGGGTATTGGTCTTTGCTTGCCACTGAGTCAGAAAATCTCTATAGGTGATGCAATAGCTCGACTATTCTGAAGACAACCTCGATCTAGAAAGAGTGTATTGCAAGCTCTGCCTAGGTGCTGGATTGGTGGACCGTCCTCTTGCATCTAATTATGTGATGAATTAAGAGGGTCTTACAAAGGAAGATGAAGACCTAAACTATTTAACTTGTTATGTCTCATAGCTCTCCAAACCAGGTAAACAACGATTAGGGGAGTGAAACATTGCATCCTTATAGGGCTTCACCTTTGGCTTGGGTACCAAATCACCCCCGAATTTGCCCACATGAGCAAGGGAGGAGATTGGTCTCCTTCTGATTGTTAGATTAACTTGCCAGTTGGGATCAATATTCATATTGCTAGAACCAAAAAGAGCCTAACCACCCTGGAGTACATGGCTTGAAGATTGGGGTGCTCTAGGCTACCCCATCGTTGAGGTAGCACTGTTAACCCAAGGTTGAGCCACTAGGAAACTCGAACCCTGCATTGAGATTGACCATGAACCACTTACTGAAAGGATACCTGCACTCAAGCCCGAACCACATGTTGAAAGTCCACATGCACTCGAGCCTGAACCACCAGAGACGAGATCGCTTGCTGCTGATCCCACATCACCCGAGGAAGAACCACCCACTCACACCAACAACCATTGAGAGACCTTCACCCTTAACTCCTTGGCTCGATGCCTCATAAGTGCCACCTAGACCTGTGCCTTGAGAAGCAAGAGCCATACCAACACCCAAACTCACATCCTCCCCTAGCTTGGGCTGTCGATAGGGGCAATCTCTAATCAAGTGATCTTGAGATTAGTAGGCGAAGTAGGCATTTAAAAGATTGAGATATCGAACCTTTTGTTTCTTGACTCCATCTATAGTGTAGACATAAATGAAGGGAGGAAGCTTTTGTTTCAAATCCACATCTGTTGATGTTTGTAGCATCGGACAAGTACTTCCACATTGGTTTTGTGTCTAACATGTGGAAGTCGTCATTAATACCTCTCAAGACTTAGGAAATTCGCTTTATTAAAGTAATTATTAAAGTGAATGCATTTTTATAATTAATTGAGTTTAATTTAAGGAAATGCCTAAGTTTTTGCATTAGTGAATTAATTTAAATCCTAGCCATAACCTCAAGTGTTGGTGAGATCTAATCTCATCCATTGATCACTTTGGAGATCTAGGGTTTTGGATTTAATGTAAAATCAATATTATAAAAGGAAACTAAGGTGAGCGGAGGAGACACACACAGAGTGAGATAGTGAGATTTCATTGTAATGGGTGGAGAAGGACTTTCATCCAAGTGTGCAGGGGCAGGGTTCGAGGAAGGGAGGGAGTAAGGGACAAAAAAGGAGTAGTGGCCAACAAGATCGAAGGACAAATCTTGAGGTGTGATCAATTATTTTGTTGTTTTGTACTTTTCCTCAGAGGGGCCATTTTCCTAGGATGGGAGCCTTGATTTTATCATAATAAAATCATCATGATATTGGCTTTCCCTTAGGGTTTTTTCCAGGGGTGTTTACCCAAAAAATTATATGTGCATTGATTTGTTTTCTATTTATGCTTCTGCCAATTTATTTAAATTGTTAAAACTCAGTTGTGTTTTTTATTTAGTAAATCTGCAGTAATGAGTTTATTACAACAAGGTATTTGATATGAAATAGATTACCGGGTGTTGGGTTAGTGTGAATTTAACAACCTCCATTGAAATCCTTGGAGTTGCCCCAAAATAATTCCGTTGTCCATCAAGAATAAAATGCTTTAACAAATCATTTAGAAAACATATGAACAAAGGGGCACATATCAACAAATAGGGATGGGGGTTCTAGCCAAAGCGGGTAGTGAGCTTGAGCATGATCCTATGATTTAAAGTTCGCCCTCCAGGATTGTACATTAGCAAGGGATCCAAAAATATTCCAAGTACTAAACTATAACACCTAGTGCGCAGTGGTATTTGAATTGAACAATAGGCACACATACTTCGAACCCAAACCTCAGTAGGAGATCAAAGAATATAGCAATTCAATGCCAAGGACCATATTGGGTTTGAGCTCTAGGGATGGATCTACCCAAGTGACCTAGATGTACTGTTTGTAAATATATTCTCGAATAATCGTGTTCAACTCATTCTTGTTCAATGGTAGTTGGCCAAGGGCATCCAAAGAGTAGTTGAATGGGGAAGTCTATCCATTAAGATTCCCACACACTGTAATAGGTGCATAAGTTGACAAACCAAAATTGGGATTACCAGGATATACAATTCAAGGAAATGATCTTTGAGGAACAGTATGCAAGGTAAGGGTATTGATCTCTCTTGACGATCGAATCAACAAAGCTATGAACCTGATGAAGTAGTGAAACTAGTCCAAAAATGGCCTCGACTTGGAAGGGGTGAGTTGTGAACTTTGCTTGAACAATGTGCAGGGGAACAATGGTCTTGCATCTGATGATGTGGATAAGCATTAAAACCTCAACCCTCTCCATCCTGGCCCAATCTTAAATTGTTAGGTACTAGATGTATTATAATAAGCAAAAAACAAAAATATTGCAACAAATGCCGAGCCTTCGGGGCTAGCGAGTTACCTAGCTTTTCAAGCTGTTGGGCCAACCTGTATGGTTGGAGGTGTTTTCTAGCCTTGGGCTAGATGGGTAGTGTGTGTGCACTACATCGCCTAATCCTTGTGATTAGATGCCTGGTCACTGTGGATCGGTTGCCTGGTGTGCCAACCCGAGGTTACTAGTTCTTGTGTGAGTTGACGAGTTACTAGTTCTTTATGAATTAGATGTCAGATTTTGTGCGAGTTGACGAGTTACTAGTTCTTTATGAACCAGATGTCATATTTCGTGTGAGCTGATGAGTTACTATTTCTTTATGAACTAGATGCCAGATTCTGTATGACCTGGTGAGTTGCAGTTGCAAAGACTCTGCTTGGATTGGGTAGTAGCACGGTTCTGTGCAAACTGGCTCAATTGCATATTCCAGAGCCTGTGAGGATATGATGGTGATACTCGTGACATGATCTGTTTGATCATGATATAGCCTATGTGGCTATGCTACTTGTTACATGATCTGTTTTATCATGAGATGGTCGTGTGGCCATGCTACTTGAGACATGATCTGTTTGATCATGAGATAGCATGTGTGGCTATGGTGATGCTACCTGTAGACTGGTCGGCAAGACCATGTGAGTCTTTCCCATGCCATGTGAGATGGATGGATGTGTTTGAGACTGTTATCGCTCAGTTTGTAGGATAGGCTTAGTAGTTTGGAGATAAGACTCAAACTGGCGTAACAGGAGCTTCCCCACCCACTGTCACCTCGATGGGGAGCTCTTTCTATTCAGGGTGGCTAATCCCGAGGGAGACGTCCCTAGTAATCTGGGGTTCTGAAAGGTTTTAAGGTTTAAAGGATCAAGACGAGGGTTTCCTTTCACAGATTACTGCCAAGAGAGATAGTCAAAAGAAGGTATTCCACTGAAAAAGGGCACCTGTTTGCGAGACAAGGCAAATAAAACTAAAACGTGCAAGCAATGGTTAGTACTTTAATGACTATCTTCAATATATATATGAGCAATGATAAATGTAATTATTGACGAAGTCAATGATTGCAAACAAAGCTAAGACTTATAATATCACTTCCTCAATAAATACAAAAGAGATATGGCATTCAATATATAAAATCAAATCCTTGTATTATCACAATGCAATAAATGTGCTTATATATATATATATTGAAGATAGTCATTAAAGTACTAACCACTGCTTGCACGTTTTAGTTTTATTTGCCTTGTCTCGCAAACAGGTGCCCTTTTTCAGTGGAATACCTTCTTTTGACTATCTCTCTTGGCAGTAATCTGTGAAAGGAAACCCTCGTCTTGATCCTTTAAACCTTAAAACCTTTTAGAACCCCAGATTACTAGGGACGTCTCCCTTGGGATTAGCCACCCTGAATAGAAAGAGCTCCCCATCGAGGTGACAGTGGGTGGGGAAGCTCCTGTTATGCCAGTTTGAGTCTTATCTCCAAACTACTAAGCCTATCCTACAAACTAAGCGATAACATTTTGGCGCCGTTGCTGGGGAACACTAAGTCTATTTTCCTCAATGACAAACCTTTGGTAAGCCTTGTTTCAGAAGCCTTTCTTGTAAGCTTACCTGGCGACTCCACTACCTTTTTCCCCCTATTCTTTGGTAGTTTCAGGGAAACTATCTGGCGACTCCACTGATGACGAAGCCAACAATGACTTCGCAATGGGACCCAGGAA
>ML776809.1:973911-996322 GCA_009831015.1 Picea engelmannii
GAAGCCTTCCTCCCAATATCCGTTCGTATCATCACTCCTTTTCCCAAAAAAATGAAATTGAGAAAATGGTCCAGGAACTCCTTAATGCAGGTGTTATCCACCCTAGTACGAGCCCCTACTCTTCTCTGGTGGTCATGGCCCTGAAGAAAGAAGGTTCTTGGCGAATGTGTCCTGACTTTCGTGCCCTCAACAAACTTACCATCAAAGACAAATTTTCCATTTCTGTCATTGATGACCTCCTGGATGAATTGAGTGGCGCCCAATTCTTTACTAAACTTGATCTTCGTTCGAGCTACCACCAGATACGTATGAAAGAGGAAGACATTCCCAAGACTGCCTTTAGAACTCATGAGGGCCACTATGAGTTTTTGGTCATGCCCTTTGTCTTGTGTAATGCCCTCTCCACCTTCCAAAGCCTCATGAATCACGTCTTCCGTCCTTTTCTACGTCATTTTGTCTTAGTTTTCTTTGATGATATCCTTATCTATAGCAAAACCTGGACAAACCATCTTTCTCATGTGGATTGAGTTCTCCATCTACTCTCTCAGCACCAACTTTTCCTGAAACAGTCTAAATGTGCTTTCGGCGCCTCAGAAGTAGAGTACTTGGGTCATCTGATTGGCAAGGACAACGTCGGGGTGGATCCTAAAAAGGTTGAAGCTATGTAAGACTGGCCTCACTCAAAGACTCTCAAAAGCTTGTGTGGATTTCTGGGATTAACAAGTTATTAACGCAAGTTTGTTAATAATTATAGAAAGATTGCAGCACCTCTCACTGCTCTCTTAAAAAAGAACTTTTTCACTTGGACCCCAGTCGCTGCTCAAGCTTTTCAAACCTTGAAGATGGCCATGTGCACCACTCCAGTCTTGGCCCTTCCTGATTTCACAAAGACCGTTGTCTTGGAATGTGATGCTTCAGGGAAAGGAATTGGTGTTGTCCTTATGCAAGAGGGTCGACCTTTGGCCTTTACCAGCAAACAACTATCTGAAAGAAATCTGGGCAAATCAATCTATGAAAAGTAAATGTTGGCTATTTTGCATGCCGTTGATCTGTGGCGCCCTTATCTATTGGGGCAACGCTTCCAAATTAAGACAGACCATCAAAGCCTCAAGTATTTTCTGGAACAACACATTTCCTCCCCGGAGCAACAAAAATGGGTGACTAAGCTCTTTGGATATGATTATGAGATTATTTACAAGAAAGGCAAAGACAATGTGGTTGTGGATGTATTTTCCCGAAAATATGAAGACGAAGGATCCCTTTTTTCTCTTTCCTTCATTGTACCAGATTGGCTCCAAGCCGTTTGCCAAGAATGGCTACAAGATCCCAAAAGTTTGCATCTGATCCAACAATTGCAGTCCAATGCTCCAACTTCCCCAGGGTTCTCTTGGCTCCATGATGAGATTCGATACAAAGGCCGTTTGTATTTAAGTAAACAATCAAAGCTTAAATCCACGGTACTTTCTGAGCTTCATGCTACACCCACAGCGGGGCACTCAGGGTTCACCAAAACCTATGACAGGGTCAAACGTTCTTTTTTCTGGGATGGTATGAAACAGGACATTCGTAATTTTGTCACTGAATGTAATGTGTGTCAACGCAAAAAGGGAGAAACAATCAAATCTCCGGGCACACTACAACCACTTTCGATTCCACCTGCTATTTGGAGGGATATCTTTATGGATTTTATTACAGGATTACCCAAATTGGGAAATAAATCAGTCATCATGGTGGTTGTTGGTCGCCTTTCCAAGTATGCTCATTTCTGTGCTCTTCAACACCTGTTTACAACATCCACAGTGGCTCAAATTTTCATGGATCAGGTCTTCAAGCTTCATGGCATGCCACACTCTATTGTTTCTGATCGCGACCCAACTTTCACAAGCAATTTTTGGCAAGAACTGTTCAATCTACAAGGCACCCAATTGCATCTCAGCAAAAATTATCATCCCCAGACTGATGATCAAATGGAAGTTGTCAACAAGTGTTTGGAAACATATTTGAGGTGTTTTTCCTCGGAAAAGGAAAATCAATGGGCTCAATGGTTACCCCTAGCTGAATGGTGGTACAACACTTCATACCATACAACTACACGCATGACTCCTTTTGAAGCGATATATGGATAGAAGCCACCTTCAGTTCTCTCATACCTACCGCGTGTCTCGAAGGTCCAGGCGGTTGACCAAACACTTATAGTTCAAGAGGCTATTCTTCGTACCCTCAAAGAGAATTTGGTTATCGCACAAAATCGCATGAAGTAACAAGAAGATCAAGGTCGCTCTGAACGTCAATTTGTAGAGGGGATCACGTGTTTCTTTGACTGCAACCTTACAAGAAAAATTCCCTCAAGGCCGAGCATTGTCAGAAGCTAGCGCCCAAATTTTATGGTCCTTATACTGTTCTCAAGCATGTGGGACAGGTGGCCTATTAGTTAGCTTTGCCCAATCATTCGAAGTTACATCATGTTTTTCATGTTTCATGCTTAAAGAAGGTGATTGGAACTAAGTGCCAATTTCAAACCAACCTTCCTGAGTTAGCCGAAGAAGGATCCATTTGGCTACAACCACAAGCATTTTTGGACTAGCGTGAGCGTCGCCTGCGTCAGAGAACCATCAAGGAAGTGTTAGTCTAGTGGAAAGATACAACTCTAGTAGATGCCACTTGGGAACCAACTACCATTCTGCGACAATTTTCACATCTCAAGCCTTGAGGACAAGGCTGTTTTTAAGGTGGAGGACATGTTAGGGTCCTAACCTGCACATAGGTAGAACAATATATTCGGATGTAATAAAGGTCAATATTAATAAGGCCTTGCAATAAAATAAAATAATTCGAATGTAAGAAGACCTAATAGAAGCTTCCGCTTCTAGAAGGATCTTCCTCTAGATGCTTCTTTTGATAGACATATTTAATATAAATAGGAGTCGATGGTATGAGAACCCTAGCTTGGATATTATTGTAATAGAGCTCTGCTCAACTAGAGGTTGCCCCCTCGAAGAGGCCCGTGAACATTGCTTTCAGAATCAAAGTGCTATTTCTGTTGTTATTCTTATATCATTTCAGTGCTATTGTGGTGATTGTTCTGGTTATATTGTTGTTATTCTGCCATTTCTAGCATTTTATTTCTGTTCTGCATACTTTTTATATCTGCTATATTACAAACCCAAAGTGGGAGAAAACCACATAATGATTTTTCTTATATGTCTTGAAGAATTACATTCATTGGAAGCACCAACTTCCTTTTGTTGTGGGTGGGAAATCCCTCCTACAGACTAGCACTAAGGGTTTTTATCATGCATACATAAATGACCTAAAGATTCTTACTTCTTACCATCATCCCATGTCTAAACCCCCATCACTCATATGTAAATACAAGTCTCAAGAGATTAAGTTGACATACCTTATTTTTCATGTTTGATGTCAATCCCTTTTTACGCTTGGTCGTTCCTTGACTGCAACTCTCCTCCCAATGTTGACCTGCATTCACAGAAGACAAACAAAGAACTCCACATGCATTTGGTCTATGAACTAATGGGTTAGAGATTTAATCAATCATACAATCAATATTCAAATAATGACAATCTCATATGGCGGGACGGGAAAATAAATTCTTTTATTAACTTCACAATGATACCTTACAATGATAAAGTCAGCTACTGCTCCTCGATCTTGATCTTGGGCTCCTCTTCAAATGTCTTCCAACTGCTTTTCTCTATACTTCTCTTTGCACAAGGATGGGTAAAGGTTGGGACAAAGGGAATGCTCAATCGGGTATAGTTTCTTTACTATGATTTTCCTCTCCTCAAATGGGACCCTTATCCCTTCTTTTATAGGCTAAAAGGAGCTAGGTATTTGGTCGAATGACCGGCCATGCATGGCCAAAAGGTTTAGTTAACTTGCCCAAAGCTGTGTGTTCCGTCAACAACTTTCCCTTTTCCGTGCTTTTGTAGGTACACGCGAGCTGTCTTGGGTCAGCTAGCGTGTACACGAGTGCAGTAATGGAGCAGGGCGCGTGGGCCTTTATAAAAGGGGTTTTTTAAGAAGAGTTGTTCAGTGGTGTTTTGGCAAAGAAGGAATCTGAGATGGCCTGATGCCAAGTAAGCATGTTTGGTGCAAATTAGGGTTATAAAAGATGCCCCCTAATGTGTGAGGTCAGAAGAGCATCTGATGGCCGAAATACATTATCAATCTTCACCAACGTACCAAACAAGTGAGCCCAGGAACCAGAAATCGGGAGGTGCCATCTTCAAAATAACAATTGTCTCACCGAGGTGGGCATACCCATGCTTGGGATGAAATAAAATCATGGCTACCAATCAAATACACTGTAGATCCATGTCATATAACTATATAAAGTGTAGCCACGAGCGATACACAACGGAGCTACATCTCAAAATAAAAAAGATATACATGTATAGTATCCATCTTCTAAAAGCTGATAAGGCCTAATGGCTGGAGATGAGGTCTTCAGAGCTCGAGCAACAACTTCAAAATCTTCAAAACTCGGGTAGGAGTGTAATATGAGTGTACGACTTCACACCCAGAGGTCTTCGACGGCTCGTCGGTCATGGACTAGAGAATCTTGATGATCAGACTGAAGGCTTCATTGATTTCAAACAAAGACTTGATTGGAATTTTGGGATGGCCGAGCATGAGGGCAAGAGACAAACTGCAGAGGGGCCGACTCAGGCTTAGAAAAACTTCCCTTGGATAATAGCACGACAAAAGATGAGATTGAGGCAGCATGGCATTAACATAAGTTCACGAGGCAGGAGGCAACACAAACTCTCCATATGTTTGGAAGAATAACCAAACGGAGGAGGACACAACTCAATGTAGCAGGAACAACTTCCTAAGTTCATATTAAATCCCAGGGCTTGATAGACAAACGAAAGGATGTGCTTTATCCAAGGGCGACTCATTGTGCTGCCAATACAAACAAAATACTTTCCCTTCCTCGTTTTGGGATATATTTGATTTTTTTTTGTCTTTTTCAATAATGTTGGAAAGCTTGAAAAAGAATTAAAGAATGCTATGTTACAAAGGAGGATTGAGTGTCGCAAACATACTAGTTCCAAGTGCACAGAACACAGGGATGCTCAGGGCAAAGGGACATATGCAGGAAAAGGACACTCGGGAAAAATCCTCCAGGGGCCAAAGGTGTCAAGACGCAGGGGCAAAGTGCTACAAGGCTTGCGTATAAGGCATGCTTCAGATGATTCAGTTGAGAGCAACATGGAGCGGACATTAGGCCAAATATGCAGGTATGCAAACACGGTTAACAAAACACACAATGGTAACGTCCTTCGATGTAATTTTAACGAGCCCAGAGAAGGTAAGCTCGGTGGTTTTTCATATTTAGAGAGTCTGAAAAAACGTAAAAGGAGACTCCAATGGGGTACCTTTTTCGAAGATAGTCTAGTCGGCTCGAAAAAGGGGTAAATTAGCACCGACCAGACGTCTATTCAAAACCATTTTAACGAGTGTGATAAAGACAAGGTCATTCGACAATTTTTTCATTTTTAAGGAGTCTGAAAAAAGCTTAACTATGGACTCCATCAAGAATGTTCTTCTGGACCATTTTAACGAGTGTGAAAGAATAAGGTCACTCGACGATCTTTTCAATTTTAGGGAGTTTGAAAAGAGCTTAACTATGGACTCTGTGGGGATTCCTTTTTCGTAAATTTAGTTCCTCGGGCTCGAAAAAGGGTTAAAATTATACCTAAGAGTACTCTTCTAGAGATCTGAGGCCTCTAGAGTATACCTTTGTTCGTACAGTTGACCGTCCAGACTGAAAAAGGGGTAAACTACCGCCAGATAAACGCGACTTCAAATTTCAGTTTAACGAGTGTGAAAGGCCACAAGATCGCTCAACAATCTTTTCATGTTTAGAGGGTCTGAAAAGGGCTTAAAAGAAGACCCGTTATGTTTTGGGAGTCCCGAGGGTGAGGTCAAGAGTGATAAAGAGTCA
Organism: Picea engelmannii; assembly: GCA_009831015.1. Taxonomy (NCBI): domain Eukaryota; kingdom Viridiplantae; phylum Streptophyta; class Pinopsida; order Pinales; family Pinaceae; genus Picea; species Picea engelmannii. The sequence continues at coordinate 979,883 of ML776809.1, forward strand.
TGCAAATGAGGCTCAAACTCGTAATCAAGAAAAACTAAAAGGATTCCCGAGCCTACAGTAATTAGTGACAGCATGGACACCATCATGCAACCAGGATCTACCGAGGGAATCCATGTTCCGGTAAGCTCTACCACCAAATTGTGATACTTATAAAGCAACAATGATGGTTCCGTGTCGCAACTTGGTGGGATCGATCCTATGGCAAAGGGATAAATACAGCGAGATACAAAAGTCGGGGTGGAAACCTAACTTATATGCTCAAGTTGACCATCTGAGATTTTTACCCATGGACCGTCAAAAGTGATCCAAAACTCAAAAAATTGTCCTGATACTTGAACGTAACCTTCCATAGAAACTCTTGAATCACTCTAAATGGTTTTCAATTTAGAGAAAATGATAAGGGGGGCCAAAAAAGTGACAAAAAAGGGCCAAAAAGTCTATAAATAGAAGCTGGCAGCTCATTATCACCATTGCTGATTTGGAAATTGACTCTCGAGAAAAAAACCCCCTTTGATAAAAGTGGTGATTCTGGGAGCTACAGTGGATGAAACAACCATCCGTTTGGACCAAGTAAGTATAAACTACCTCCTCTTGCCTTTTAATTCTTCATTTATGCATTTAATTTGGTTTTTTGGGGGGGTGTCGACCTTTAAAAGGTCGGCCCTACGTCCACGCGGGCTGTCTTATGACAGGTCGCATATACACTCGCTCTGTTTGATGTCAGAGCGCATGTACATGCGACTGTCATCATAACAACCCGCGTGGACCCTCCGATGAGTGCAAAAAAAGTTTAAAAAGAAAGGCCCGACCCTCTAAAATTTTGCCCATGTGCAGGATGTATGTGCAATGGAGAGAACGAGAGCACGAAGATATTAGCACACTAGTTGGGGAAGACCCTAACGCTGTGGCGACGTTAATGCAATGTGGCTTGCTCAAGTTTTTTCTATGTCCTTTCATGAGAGCACAACCTAGGCTACTGAATGCTTTGGTTGAATATTGACACCTAGACGTAGAAGCTTTTATGTTAGAGGGGCAGTCGCTGGTGCCCACTATAGAAGATATATATTTTTTGACTGGCGTCTCCAGGAGAGGGGAACCAGTCAATTTCCAGACATTTCCTTCTAGGCCTCACAATATATCGGAATTGATAAGACTCTATTGTGAGGCGGGTAGAGACCGATCGAGCTCGCAGGTGCCAATAAGAAAGATCACTGATTTATCACTGCAGGCGATTGTGTTGCTTATTGGGCGGATGACTGGTTCGACGGCTCTACATCAGGCGTCCCATGCATAGATGAACTGTGCAGTCCAGTGCTTAAATGCACAGATATTTGGCTAGAGCACTACACTATTGGATTGTATGAAGAGGCAGCTGACAGATTGCCGGTTGCGGACGCACAAGAACTTCGGGTTCGAGATGATTCTATGCTCTTTCTTCTTTGAAAGAGTTCCTAGTTTCAGTCCTCGAGTGGTGGTATGAGGACATCATGACTCTCTTCCCGCGGTTTGCAGATGGGCAGTGTTGCTGCCACGACAGGGTGGTATAAGGACCAATGAGTCTTTTGATGATGACTTTTTTGCTTGGTTGTTGCGGTAGATTCCAATCATAGAGGATTATCCTTATGTTGGGATCGATTTCTTGAGAGATCCCGAGATCCCTGTACCTCCAGGCGAGGAGCGAGGCGAGATGGGTACGTTTGCATCGTTTTTTTGTTTGTTTGTTTGTGAAACATATATAATTTTTATGTTGTTTTTTATATATATCATTTTTTTTTATACCAGAGTATTTGACAGATATGTCTCTATTGTGTGCAAATGTTGGACCGGTGCGACCTGCGGATTATGCGAGGAACATGCGTCGTCCTCGGCCAGGGGACGCACTTGCCGCCGCAGGGGGACCAACAACAGCAGGAGAGCTTCCAGTCGGTGAGGCTGAGAGGGTTTTGAGACGAGTTGAGCGAAATTTTACCTCGCTCACTCACACCGTCCCCATGGCAGAGATTGAGGATATGCCACTATCTATGCAGCCTCATGTAGTGGGGGCACGACGGACGTGGTCCGACTGTTTCGGCGTTTGGCAAATGCTGTTGATTATTACAACAAGGCCCATAGGTCCTGACCTTAGTTAGTCTAGACTTTTCACGTGCCAAGAGCTCTACTTGTATATATTTTTTGAGGGCATAAGCCCCATGACTTGTTACTGGTCATATTTTTGAGGTGCTTGTGTCCACCTATGTACTCTAATGATTATGATATTATATATGGATTTTTATGTCTTATGGATCATATTTGCCTTTAAAAATGTATTTACATGTTTATGTGCATGTCTTTTTATATGTGTGAGAGATGCCTGTCTAAAATTTGATTAGCGAGAGTATCTGTAACTTAGTTTAATCTCCTAGGAACATGAAAATATGTAATATACTCAAAGCTTCGTTCTAAGAGACGTACCATAAGGAATCGTCGGTGTAAATTCGGATCATGAACATGGTAGAATCTATTAACTGAGACACAACCAGCAGAGCATCTAAATAGACCCGGAGATGAGAGATACCAAATGACAGGGCGTCATGAAGCAACTCAATAATTGCACTATATTCAACGACATTGTTTGTGGTGTTGCCTAAACATATACCTCTTGAAGATAATAACTGGCCCTGAGGTGTAAAAATTACCCAAGTTGCAGAGGCAAGCCTCCGAGTGTGCCGGCTAGCACCGTCTGCGTATATAATGAACACCTCTGATTTACTTGACATCTGCTACAGTGACAAAAAATAACATAAAAAACGACACGTCCATAATACTAAAAGAAACCAAAAAGTAATAGTACAAAGACTATACATATGTTACAAAAAGTTACCCAAGGTGACCTACCTATGAGTAATACTTTTTGAGGTAGAGCTCATTTCTAGGCTCCGCCAAATTATTTCCCTCAAAGTCAACTAGACAATAAGCGCCCTTTTTAGAACCTCTTTTATGATGAAAGGTCTGAACCACATGGGTTTGAATTTGCCTGCCCCCAGGGGGTCCTTGTCTTGGTCATAGACCAGGACAAGGTTGCCTTCAGAGAAAATCCGAGGACGAATGGACTGATCATACTAACACTTGAATTTTTGTTTGTGAGCCTCATTGGCCAGGGCAGCATCACGACGCTGTGCATTGAGCCGCTCAAGGTATAATAACCATTCTTCAAGTGGAGAAGTGTCTGGCAGTAACTGTACTGCCAATTTTAAGGACGTGATCTGACATTCTACTGCTTCCAGCCCATAAACGAGTTGAAAAGGTGAGAAACCGGTTGTAGTCCTAACAGACGTTCGGTAAGCCCATAATGTCGAGTATAATAGCAAATGCCAATTTGACTTGGACGAGTTGATCGTTCGCTGTAGGATGGTCTTAAGAGATTTATTGACAGCTTCCACCTAACCATTTGCTTGGGGGTAGTAGGGTGACGAATGTTCTTGATGCAACCCAAGCTTTGATGTTAATTCGGTCATCATTTGGTTCTGAAAGTGACTGCCATGGTCAGTGACAATCTCTCTCGGGACGCCGAACCTTGCGATTATCTGGTTGAACAAAAAGAGAGCTGCAGTATCTCCATCATCTCTAAACATTGGCATAGCTTCGACCCACTTCGTAAAGTAGTCTAAGGCTACAATGATATAACGGTGCCCCCTGGCTGAAGGAGGGTTGCATGTAGTGTAATCAATCCCCCACTTGGTGAAGGGACCAACTGTGATGACAGGAAACATGGGAGCGGGATGTGCCCTCATCTTCTGAGAGAAGATCTGACACGGGTGGCACTTCTTGACCGATTCGATACAATCTTTGATTAGTGTTGGCCAGAGGTAACCGGCTCGTAAAATCTTTTGGGCTGTTGCCAACCCAGAGAAATGACCGCCACATGCTCCAGTATGGCAATCGTTAAGCACAATTTCTGCTTCTTCATGAGTGAGGCATTGGTGAAGAATGCAATCTACATCGCGACGATAGAGAGTGTCCTCGAGGATGAGATAATTCTTGGCCTGATGACGTATACGACGATGTTCATCACGAGAAGCAGAGGTGGGGCACTTCAAAGTCTGGAGATAGACAAGAATATCTCCATACCAGGGGTCCGAAGATGCTATCAAAAACATCTCCTTGAATAGGCGATTCTTTGGGCACAACATCACCTGACTTGACCGAAAGTTCCGAAATAAGTTCTGCGAAGACCAGTGACTTTTTGGATTTCGCCGAAACGAAATCTAAGTCAAATTCCTGGAGGACGACTATCCATCTACTGATTTTTCCGCCTATTACTCGTCATGTCAACACGTATTGAAACGGATTCACAACGACAATGATGGTGGTCTTGAGAAACAAAACATAATGACGGAACCGTTGGAGAGCATGGATTGCTGCCAACGCAAGCTTTTCGATATGAGAATAATTGAGTTCCGGTCCGACGAGGCCTCGACTCAGGTAATAGATCACATATTCTGAGAGCAAATCATCTTCCTGAACTAAGACCATGCCRATGGTTGACTCTGCTGCAGCCAAGTATAATAAGAAATCTTTGTTATAGTTGGGTGGCCRAAGCAGAGGGGCAGTTGTGAGGGCATGTTTCAACACTTTGAAGGAGCGTTGAGTGGCATCGTCCCAATGAAAAGGAACGTCTTTTTTTAGTACTCACATAAAGCCCTTTGTGATCTCGACATAGTTGGCGATGAAACGCCTCAAAAATTCGCCTTGCCCTGTAGACTCTGAAGTTGAAGGATTTTGCGTGGGGGAGGCAACTAAACTATTTCCTCAACCTTGAGAGGATCGACCATGATCCCTGTCATGTTTCAACACTTTGAAGGAGCGAGCGTTGAGTGGCATCGTCCCAATGAAAAGGAACGTCTTTTTTTAGTACTCACATAAAGCCCTTTGTGATCTCGACATAGTTGGCGATGAAACGCCTCAAAAAGTTCGCCTTGCCCTGTAGACTCTGAAGTTGAAGGATTTTGCGTGGGGGAGGCAACTAAACTATTTCCTCAACCTTGAGAGGATCGACCATGATCCCTGTTGTTGACACTATGAAACCTAACAAACATCCTGATGTTACGCAAAAGATGCATTTGTTTGGGTTCAAGCGAATTCGGATGTAGCGGCATCGCTCAAAGATAAGTCGGAGGTGTGTGGGATGATCCATTCTCTTGTGAGATCGCAATGCTAAATCATCTAAGTAGGCTTCGACTATATGCTTGAGATCATGGAAAGCAAAAGACATGGCCCGTTGGAAGGTAGCTCCAACATTTTTGAGACCAAAAAGCATCTTACGATAGGCAAATGTACCCCATGGACAAATGAATGCAGTTTTGTGTTGGTCTTTAGGCTTGATTTGTATCTGATTATATCCCGAAAAACCATCCATGAAAGAAAATGCCTCGCAACCTGCACATTCATCAATTATCTGGTCAATGAATGGTGTGGGAAAATTATCTTTTGGACAGGCCTTGTTCAAATCACAAAAGTTAGTACATATGCGAATTGTGCCCTGTTTCTTGTTGACTGGCACAGGATTTGACACCCATTGGGTCAAATGGATAGGATAGATAAAACCGGCTTTGAGCAGTTTCTTGACTTCAACTTTAATGGCTGCTGCTTTCCTGGGATTAACTGGACGAAGCTTCTGCCGAACTGGCTTGGCATCCGGATAAGTTGTGATTTCATGTTCGACTATTTTTGGATCAATGCCTGGCATTTCCTCATAAGACCAAGAAAAAACGTCGCGGAATTCTTTAAATAAGTCTATGTATATTTGAATCTCTTTGGGGGAACAGTCAGCTTTGACAAAAACATTCTCCACGACGCCAGGGGTTTTGGAGATATTAATCGGTATAGTTTCAACAATAGTTGCCATATTACCCTCGGCATAAACCTCATGTGTAGCCAAGAGATTGATAGGACAGGACCTATCTCCAGTCATAGTCAAGGTGAATTCCCCTACTTCGATTCTGCTTAACTTCGGGAGGAAGTATGATCTGTGATGGGGATCGTCCCAGGGTTTGTCTGGACTAGTCATTGGTTCAATGATTGCTTCATCTAAAGGCAAGACTAACTCTAACGAATCGGTACCCGCGAGGGAACCTTGAGCCCAAATAAGCTCTGGGATCGGATCTAGCTCTTGTGCAGGAGTCATATCGGTGTCGGCTGAAGCTTGCTAGACTAAAGAGTACGTTGCCTCTGCCGCGGACAAGGGCATGGACATACCATGGTGCCCTGTCCCTTCCATCGTGGCCGATGGGGAAGGAAGAATCCACGGATCGTTGAAGTAAGTCGTGTGAATCAACGGAACTTGGAAAATCTCAACCTTATGGTGGTCTAATACGAACTTGACATCGCCATGGGGAGGCGGGTAATCGAAAGTACCCATCAAAGATGGGCACAAACCAACCCCTACGTTGACGACGCCTAGTTGGGGATTGTCAATCATCGGGACCGCGGATGCCCCAAATGAAGGGTCAGGTTTGGAGAAGGACAATTGATCAATGGTCACGATCCGACCCTCGTGTGGAAACAACAAGACTCAGAAAACTGTAGCAACCACTGCTTGCATGGCATAAGTCCAACTCCTACCTAACAAGAGATTGTAGTCGAGGGATGCGTCGACTACCTCTACCTCGATGCACACGGTCTTCCCTCCTAATTGCACGGGGAAAGAGGGGATGATGCCATGTGGTCGGAACAAAGGACCGTCGAAAGCGGTAAGAAGAGTAGGTGACAGAGACAAAACAGGCTGGCCAATGGCCTTCCAACACACCAATGACATGACGCATGTCGAGGCGCCCTCATCCACCACTTGTGGAAAATGTTCCGCGTAAAAGTTTTCATGGGATAAGCCACCACTATCTGAAATGCTATGTCGTAAGGGAGACGAGGTTTTAAGTCAGTTGTATCCAGCATGATTGTTCCTGGATTACAAGTCTCGGCAGATCCTAAAGCGACTAGCAAAGCTTTCCTCTGGGAATGACAGCTCTGGAGGACCTCCAAAGCGGACATTGCACAAGGGGTTTGAGATAAATCCTCCACCACAGAATAGTTCTGGGCGGCCCTTGCGTTTGGGTTGTGAGAAGCTTTCTTGAAAGCACCTTTTGGGATGCGTGTCATTGTTTCGCCCAAAGTCTTCTCAATCTGGAAAGGAAGAGATGGGATTTCAACTTCTTTGCCTTTCTCAGAGGTGCTTGGCTTACTATAGTCATGTTCTTTGGTTGATAGAAAAGCATCACCTTTCATCATATACACATTCGTGGATGCAGGATTGTTCGAAGGAGAGGGTCCTTGACTACCTCCTTTCGTGCTTGTAGAGGCTTGGGGTAGGTTTTGCCCATGTTGGAATGGATTCGTTAACATAGTAGGCTATTGATGTGTCACAAACTTTTGGGCCTCTGTAAGCCGAGGGCACTGGTGGGTCGGGTGGTCCTCCGCGCATAGGTTACACGTATACTTCTCTTTTCGTTTTTCAGTGTTGCCCCTGCCAACATTATTAGTGGACTTCTTATTCCCCTTACCCTTCTTTCATTGTTTTTTCTTTCCATCAGGCTCCTGGGTGGCCTTTGGATTTGTTGATTGCACACTGTGTACATCCGACGTTTGGGTAGGGGGAGCAGCTGAAACAGTAGTTTGTCTGGACACTGTATGTTGTACAGACAATTGATGCATTTGTTTTGTCATTTGTTCAACGGGCTTGGTTTGTGCTTAACCTACAATACCATGGGCATGTGGTCCAACTCTTTGTCTGGTTTTATCAAGTATGGATCGTAGTGCATTGGGCAAAACCTCGTACAGTAAACCAGACTGAGAATAAATTAGCTCAAGCTATCGAGCTCTCATGATGGCATCTTCTTTGGAAAACACTCCCGACGTTGTGACGTCTTTGGATAGCTGTGGGACCAAAGACTTAAGGAACCACTCTAGCAGGAATGCTGGTGGGACTGGTACCTTAATCAAACTCTTCCGGCGTCTCCACTCTCGGATGTGGTCAAAGATATGGTCCGCTTTTGTCTGTTCGAAATTGGCCAACAATTCTGTGCCGGCATCGTATCTCACAGGTAATTGAAAATGGTTTAGGAATGCCATTGCCAATTCGCCAAAGGAAGAATATCTCGAGCGGTCGAGCTCGATATACCATTTGGTAGCACTCCCGATGAGAGTGCGTTGAAACAATCACAATTGTACGTAGTCGTATTTCAACGAATTAGATGAGCACCAAAGATGGAAGGTGGTCACATGATCCCCTGGATCTTCGTTAGGCTTGGCCTCGAACTTTGGTATGTCCGAAGGCAATTTCGTTGGCATAGGAGGCCAACGTGGATCGTGACAGATGGGGTCGTTCAACTATCTTGTCAAGTCTGGAAAATTTAAGGTTGCCAAGAAAGGTAGTTTTGGTTGTTGTTGATGATAACCTTGGAAAAAGGGGCCTGGAGTTTGACCGGCACTAGGTTTCCAGGAAAAGTTCGGTTGCTGGCCGGGGTTCTGGTAAAAACCATGGCCATGACCAACGTACAGATTTTGCGTTTGAGGAGACATCATCGGCTGATTCCTGAAGTAGGACGTAGATGGTTGGGTGTGCATTACATTAGGAGGACTTTGGGAAGGGTTGCCCCATGCCGATCCCATGGGCATAGGTATTGCACCTTGCCCGGGGTTCCATTGGTTGTGGAAATAATTTCCCCAGATCGACATTCCTAACGAGGGAACTGATCCTTGCCAAGAATTCCAAGATCCTGATGTGGAAGAAGTTCCTGGGTTTGCCCCCTGTGTAGGAATAGTACCCTGCATAGGATTAGGTTGGCCATAACCGGGGTTGCCCCCGGTCGGGAAAGCGACTGATGAGAAAGCGTTGTTACCAAACGCACCGAACAAAGAAAACGGTGTCGACCCTATCGCCATATTATGAGAAGGTGGTCCTTGACTCCCTACTCCAAGTGAACTATGGTGTGTGTTTGGCCCGACGGATTGCTGGTGGGTACCATCGAGTGAAGGGGACGAAGGAGGTATATGACCTCCCCCGTAAGGAAGAGCGTTAAAGGGAGTTGAAGTGCCCCCCATGGGTCCTTGCAGAGGAGCATTAGAGCTTCCTGCCCCTAGACCTAAAGTCTGCAAAGTGGAGTAGGATAGTACAGGGCTTGTACCTGAGCTAGGCATCTCGTATGAGAACGGAGGGCCTGTTGCACTCTGTGTGAAAGGAGCAGTGGCCGTCGCCAAAGACGAGATCAGACCACTGCTCAAGGTAGAGGTAGCCGAGACCATGGTGGCTCGAACTGGTGACAGTGGGTTAGGAGGTGGAACACCCCCTGTGGTGACAGCCATAGTGGGAATAAAGGAATTCCCAATAGAAGTGGCAGCATTTGCCTCCATTACTAACTACCCTCTTTAAAGGTGCTGAAAGGTCCTTTAACAGAGGTTGGTCAGGAGTGGTTTCCTGTGACCCAGTCGCTTCAAAAGACCCTTTGGTCTAGTTTTTGCCTTAGCAGTGGCGGGGGTGGCTCAAGTGTAACCGGTGGCAGGCCAAGAAGCCTTTGTGACCGGCGGAGCTCGTGATACTCCACTGTGTGAGAAGATCAAAGACACACTAGGGCTTTCTATTCGTTCAAAAACAACACATACTAGAAAAAGGTCCCTACAAGATAAAACAAGCAAACACTAACTAGTTGGAAGAACAGTTACAACAACCAACACTAGAGCAACTTACCGATGCAAGTGAAACTCAAACACGGAAGCACCCTCCGAGTATACTCTGCAAAGCGTGGCCCGATGTCTGTCCTAGGTACCGCGGTATACCCCCGTAGTCACCTGTGTATGGCCCTAAAAAATATAGGCAACTAGGTTGCCAGCGCGCAAACAGTCACCAGGTGGGTATAGTCGACAGTCGGGTAGACCACAATGAGAAGGGTATCAAGCTCGAAACCTGTCAAGGGTATCGAAAGCAAGTGGTCCGGAAGACAACTAAGGACCTCGAACAGATTTGAGACCCACGAAGCTCCGTGGCAAATGCAATCAACGGAATCCCAAGACAAGCCCTCTATATGTGTTCTTCACTACGATTGGTCTGACTTTGGAGGGGTTATCTCCGCTACCTTTCCGCACGTGACCTTGTGTTTAGACCCTGTGTTAGAGGGGGGTCCCGGATAACTTTCACGATACTGGACTTTTAACACTCCCTAGCTTAGACTCCAATGTTTGATTTAACGGCGTTGATGAGTTTCCTCTCCAACCTAATTCAAGGCCCTAACCCTAAACTAGTTGGTTGACCCTACAAACATAAAAAGTCTAATTATTTTTAGATTTAGCGTTAATTTTTATGGCTTGTCTTAAGTCAAAGGTTATGAAAGTGAAACTAGCGATGTTTGAAAGATGAAAGAAAAATAAACAGAAAGCTGGAAACAAAACAACTTCTTCTTGACTCAAATCTTAATCAACTTTTCAAACTAAAAATTTCTAAGATCTTTGAACATCAGACTCAAAACAGGATTTCACTCGACTACAAGCTACTTATCGTCTAAGTAAACCGTCAAGAACTTATGAAAGCAAAGACTTTTCCTGGTTACTAATGCAAACCAACAACTATTTAACCAAACAAATAAATAAAATACTTTTATTTATTTATTTGAATGCTCACAAAGCAAAAAGGAAAAATATTGACAAGTAAAGACCAAGAAAACATCTGGCCTAAGCGCAGATCGCAAAGAGTCACTTCAAAAATAACACACAAGCAAATTAAAACTAGACTCTCACACTTGTCTAAAAACCCTATAAAAAGATAATTTTGAGGAAAACTTCTTAATGAAAAAGAAATCTATTGCTGTGATCAAACCTAGGTTACTGACCGCTATGACAGAGACCCAAAAACCTGAGAGGTATAACTCTTGACAAAGGAAAATATGACTGCCTCACCTTAAACAAAATTTTTCTGCACAGGCATGTTGCTAATAGTTCAACAGCAAGCGTGTGCACGCGAGCTGTGTAAACTCAGGGCGCGTGTACACGCGTGCAGACCTTATACAGGTAGCGTGTACTTCTGAAACTCTCAAAAATGAAAAGACAAGCAATCAAGCCCAGGCAGAGACTACTGGTACTGAGAACCAGAATCTCTTGAAGACTCAGGCACTTACTTTGACAGAAAAAATAAAACAATTCAAGGAAAACTTCATAGAACAAACCAATCTGAGGTGAAACCTAAGCTATAGACTGCAAACAACAAAGACTAGAATGAGTTCTAGAAAACCCCTGAGAAGGATTATTTCTGACATGGGAGAGGATGACTGCCTCTCTAGAAGAAATTTTCTGGAATCATACACGCGACTGACACTTCCTCAGCTAGCATGTACACGTGGGCTGTGGGAAGGTAGGGTGCGGGTATACGAGTGCAAACCTTATACAGGCCGCCTGTACCTCTGTGGGTCTCGAAAAAGAAAAAAAATGCAATCAAACAAAGAAACATAGATAACTGGTATGGAAGACCAGAAACTTTGTTAGCTCAAACTTTTGCAGAAACTTTAAAAACAAGGAATGAAACCAGTTTTTTAAAAATACCCAAGAAAAAATATTCCCAAAACCCTAGAGATCCCCAGTATGATCACCAATTCTGTTGTGGGTGGGAAATCCCTCCTACGGACTAGCACTAAGGGTTTTTATCATTCATGCATAAATGACCTAAAGATTCTTACTTCTTACCATCATCCCATGTCTAAACGCCCATCACTCATATGTAAATACAAGGCTCAAGAGATTAAGTTGAAGTACCTTATTTTTCGTGTTTGATGTCGATCCTTTTCACGCTTGGTCGTTCTTTGACTGCAACTCTCCTCCCAATGCTGACCTGCATTCACAGAAGACAAGCAAAGAACTCTACATGCATTTGGTCTATGAACTAATGGGTTAGAGATTTAATCAATCATACAATCAATATTCAAATAATGACAATCTCATATGGTGGGACGGGAAAAGAAATTCTTTTATTAACTTCACAATGATATCTTACAATGATAAAGTCAGCTACTGCTCCTCGATCCTGATCCTGGGATCCTCTTTAAATGTTTTCCAACTGCTTTTCTCTATACTTCTCTTTGCACAAGGATGGCTAAAGGTTGGGACAAAGGGAATGCTCAATCGGGTATAGTTTCTTTACTATGATTTTCCTCTCCTCAAATGGGACCCTTATCCCTTCTTTTATAGGCTAGAAGGAGCTAGGTATTTGGTCGAATGACTGGCCATGCATGGCCGAAAGATTTAGTTAACTTTCCCAAAGCTTTGTGTTCCGTCAACAACTTTTCTTTTTATGTGCTTTTGTAGGTACACGCGGGCTATCTTGGGTCAGCTAGCGTGTACACGCGTGCAGTAATGGAGCAGGGCGCGTGGGCCTTTATAAAAGGGGTTTTTTAAGAAGAGTTGTTCAATGGTGTTTTGGCAAAGAAGGAATATGAGATGGCCTGATGCTAGGTAAGCATGTTTGGTGCAAATTAGGGTTATAACACCTTTGTTTTCCAGCTGCAACTGGAAGGAGGCTCCAACCCTCTAGTTTCTTAGGCTACAACCTGAGGGAAGCTCCAACTCCCCAATTCTTTGGATACAACCAGAAGGAGGCTACAACCCCCTATGTTCTCCGGCTACAACCGAAAGATGGCTACAACCACCTGTCCTTGCCCCGTCCAACCGCCCTGATGTATAAGTAGAATGATGGAACCACTGTCACACTATCACCGTGAGATATACTGCTGTAAACCTGTACCAATCAACTTGTACCAAACAACCTGTACCAAAAACATGAACCATGCATAAACCATGCATCAACCTGTATCTCAGCCTGTAATCAACCTGTACCATAAACAAGTGCATCAACCATGCACCATCCTGCAAACTTTCCTTAACTTTAACAAAAAGAGACTAGCATTTTCATCAAACTTTACTTTAGTCTCATATGACTAGTTTTGGATTAGTCAACAACCCTAACTTAAAATAATCATAACAATGTACCTGTAATGAATGAATATCTAAAAATAGTACACAATGTTCTTCATTGTGTTTTATGCAATTCCTCTAGGTGTCACTACTTGGAACCTCTTAGAAAAGGAGTTATAGAAAAAATGGCATACCTTGTTAAATTCTGGCTTATTCTAGAGAGTGAACTTGTAGAGCATTCTCTGCATGAAATATTTGTTGTATGAATATGAAAATTGTACACACAATATTACAGACTGTACTCTAACTAACACATTTGGTTTTACTGAATTTGGATCAGTTATGAAGAAGTTATGCCGTTTTTACCTAAAACACATGTTTTAGACTAGTTTCAGATCTAGCAACAAACTCCAAAAATATAACGACCCACAAGCTGAAACTCGTACCATAGCTACTTGGATATGTTTCTTCAATGGCCTCCCAATTTCACGATCTGAATCATTTTAGAAAAAAAGTTATTGTGAAAATGGTGAGATGACCTATAAATAACATACCTTAGAAAACATCATCAAAAGAATTTATCCTGCCTTGAATTTTGGCCTTCTTTACTTCACCTTCCCTTTGAAATTCGTCTTAGATATCGTTTGGTTACCTCAGTCACCTATAGATATTCAATATTCTCAAGTGTGATTAAAATGAGAGAGCCTTGCCTCTTATTTATACTTTCATGTAGCTTCCTTAGAAGCATCTTCTAGACCACTTTGTCCACATAGTCACCTATGTCCAACTTTGCCCAATTTGCCACTTGTCCATATATCCAATATCCACTTGCCCAATTGTACACAGAATACTAAAGATTGTACTCTAACCAACACATTTGGTTTTACTGAATTTGGATCTATTATGAAGAAGTTATGATGTTTTTACCCGAAGAACCTGTTTTAAACTAGTTTCAGGACTAGCCACAAACCCTATTTTCCACGGAGTGTAACTCCAAAAATACAACGACCCACAAGCTGAAATTAGTACCACAACTACTTGGATATGTTTCCTCAATGGCCTCCCAATTTCACGGTCTGAATCATTTTAGAAAAAATGTTATTGCGAAAATGGTGAGATGACTTGTAAATAACATACCTTAGAAAGCATCATCAAAATAATTTATCCTCCGTTGAATTTCGGCCTTCTTTACTTCAACTTCCCTCTGAAATTCAGCTTAGATATCCTTTGGTTACCTCAGTCACCTATAGATATTCAATATGTTCAAGTGTGATTAAAATGAGAGAGCCTTGCCTCTTATTTATACTTTCATGTAGCTTCCTTAGAAGCATCTTCTAGACCACTTTGTCCACATAGTCACATGTGTCCAACTTTGCCCAATTTGTCACTTGTCCATATATCCAATAGCCACTTGACTACTTAACCAATTTTTCTCATTTTTAGCCTTCTTATAACCACTTTCCATAATTAGAAAGTTCTCCATTTACTTTATTATTTAAATAATCCTCATTGACTTTGTCACTTCACTTTATTATTTAAATAATCCTCTTTGACTTTGTCACTTTACTTTATTATTTAAATAATCCTCTTTGACTTTGTCACTTCACTTTATTATTTAAATAATTTCTTCTTTGCAAGAACTTTGACTTCTTTGACCTTTTGGGGCTTCAAACCAACATATGAGGGTCCTCCAACTACGTAAGGCCATAACTCTCAAACTGTGAGGAGTTATGTGACATTCCACATACCACCAGAAATTACATGACATGTACTATCCATTTAGAATAGTCTTACATGCAAATATATCAAAACACATGCCATTATACATCAAACAAACTTGGGTCCAAACCTTTGTGCTACCGTAATTCGCTATCAGACTTTCTTCAAGGGTTGACATCAATGAAAACCAACCCAATTAATCAACAATATCCCCCTTTGGCATTGATAGAAACACTCTGATGCAATACTGAAATCATATCATTCATGCTCCCCCTGGAACCATGCCTACATCTCTATGACCAACGCTCTCCCTGGAACCAAGCCTCTGTCTTCTGCATCTGATAAATCTCTCCCCGTTTGTCATCAATGTAAAATGTATCTTTCCATTCGGGTTTGCTCCCCCTAACTAACTCGTCTGATCTCCCAACTTGAACTGTCCTCTTTATGGTGCTTCCTCTTATACATCTAAGACATATAAGATAAGCATTCAAAAGCATTCATTTTGGAGTAGAAATAACTCCGAGTCTTTGGCGAAGATACTCAAAGGCTTCTCGTAGAAGCGGTTTTGTAAAGATGTCTGCCACTTGTTCTTTTGTGCCCACATATTCAACTCCGATGTTATTTTCTGCAACCTGTTCCCGTAGAAAGTGATACTTGATTGGAATGTGCTTTGTCTTGGAGTGCATCACCAGGTTCTTTGAGATACTGATGGGGCTTGTATTATCACAATAGATTGGAATGGGCTCATCATACTCAACCTGTATATCTGTTAGAGTTTGTTTCATCCATAGAACCTGTGTACAACATGTTGCTGCAATATACTCTTCCTCGGCTGTAGATAAAGATACTGATGATTGTTTCTTGCTTAGCCATGATACTAAACACTCACCCAAGTAGAACGCTGCTCCACTGCTGCTTCGTCGGTCATCAATGTAACCTACCCAATCTGCATCTGCGTAGGCAATAAGTGATAGATCCTTTCCTTTTGGATACCATAATCCAAACTCTTTTGTTCTTTTGAGATATCTGAAAATCCTCTTCACTACTAATACATGTGATTCCTTTGGTGCTGTTTGAAGTCGTGCCACCTATCCAACTGTCTGCATTACATCTGGTCTGGATGCTGTCACATATAGTAGGCTACCAATCATTGACCTGTATTGCCTCTGATTTGTAGACTTTGAATCATCATCTTTGCTCAACTTGCAACTGGTTTGCATGGGAGTGATAACTGGTTTGCAATCTTCCTTTCTGAACCTCTTTAGCATTTCTATGATATACTTGGTTTGAGAAATAAAAATTGCTTGGTTGCTTTGACGTATCTGAAGACCTAGAAAGAAGGATAGTTCTCCAAGTAATGACATTTCAAATTCATTCTGCATGTCCTTTGCAAATTTCTGGCTTAACCTGTCATCAATACTTCCAAAAATAATATCATCAACATAAACTTCAATTAATAAAATACTATCTTGAGTTACCTTGATGTAGAGGTTGTTGTCTGCACTTCCTTTTTTGAACCTTGCCTGCTGTAGATATTTATCCAGTCTGGAGTACCATGCTCTAGGAGCCTGTTTTAGACCATACAAGGCCTTCTTTAATTTACACACATAATTTGCGTTCTGTGACTACTGAAATCCTTCCGGTTATTCAATGAAGACTTCTTCTTCAAGTTCCCCATTCATAAAATATAATTTTACGTCCATCTGATACACTTTAATATTTTTGGAGCATGCATAAGCTAAAAGCAATCGGATTTCTTCCATTCTGGCAACTGGGGAAAATGTCTCTTCAAAGTCGATT
>ML776809.1:1012084-1025780 GCA_009831015.1 Picea engelmannii
AAAACGCATCAAGGCCTAGTTCCCCTACAGCAAAGTGAGCCTCTCTCCCCTAGGGTTTTGTCCTTGAGGCCTTGCCATAGAAACACTTCAAGGCTTGACCCTCCTGTCCTTAGTCTCACTATCACCTTTGATCCTTTAGCTTTTGTGTCCTCCTTTTGACTCCATTTACCCTAGGAACGCACTAATCTAAGGCCTAGCTTGTGAGTACTATGATCAAAACAACTCTTAATACTTTGAACAAAACCCTAACTACTCTAACCCTAGCCTAAGACTAACCCTACTAACTAATTGCTGCCGTTATCCTATTGCTATTAAACTCATTGTGCATCTATCGTTTTTCTTATGAGCAATTGAATGATTATTTAAGGCATAGTTTAAATGAAGTGTTAATTATTACTATTGAATGCCACGTTCCTTTAACATTTATTGAAGAAGTGATATTGTGCATCATTGCTATTATATAAACATTGAATTCATCAATATTTATTTCTCAATTGCTTATATATCAGATAGTCATTTATTATATGAAGTACTAACCAAGCGAGTAAGCTTGCATATATCTATTTCTTGTTGCTTTGTCTCGGGCAGGTACATCTAATTTTGGTTATACTTCCCTTTATTGGCTAGTTAGCCAGACTATCTGCTCAGTGGTGACTTGTGAGGGGAGAATTTATCTTTTATCCTATAATCCTTTGCCTTCTCAAAACCCCAGGTCACCGGGGATGTCTCCCCTGGGCCTTACCTCCCTAAACAGAAAGAACCTTCCTATCGAGGTGACATTGGGTGGGATTGGTTCAGTTATGCCAATTTACCTCTTTACATTTGTCTTTTATCCAAACTACAAACCGTGCGATAACAAGAACTATTAGACATGGGTCACATTAGACCAAGTTCCAGTCCTTTTGCATCTTCAATGGTACTGGTCAAGAAGAAGGATGGAACCATGCACATGTGCATTGATTTCAGGGCACTAAACAAGAAAACTATTAAAAATAGGTATCCCATTCCGAGGATTGATGAGCTATTGGACGACCTCCATGGGGTTGTTTACTTCACAAAGATTGACTTGCGTTCAGGTTATCATCAGATCAAAATGAGGGAGGACGACATCCCCAAAACTGCCTTCAGGTGTCACTACGACCACTATGAATTCTTAGTGATGCCATTCAGATTGACCAATGTGCCAGCCACAATTCAGTCATGCATGAATCATGTCTTCAACAAGCAGTTGAGGAAACATCTTCTTATGTTTTTTGGTGACGCACTGATCTATAACAAGACTTGGGAGGAGCATCTTCAACATGTAGAACAGATTTTAACTATCCTGGAGGACCAATCCTTGTATGCCAAGGAGCCCAAATGTGAGTTTAGGATGACAGAGGTCCTCTACTTCAGGCACATCATTGGGGTTAAAGGAGTACAAGTACACCAAGAAAAGATCCAAGTGATAGTTGACTGGCCCACACCTAAGACTCTTACTGAGTTGAGGGGATTTCTTGGTATTTGCAGTTATTACAGGAGATTCGTCAAGGGGTTCTCATAACTTTGTGTGCCCTTGACCAATTTGACTAAGAAAGGAGCTTTCAGGTGGAGTGAAGAGGCACAATATACCTTTGACAATATGAAAAATGTAATGAGCACATGCCCAATGTTAGATTTGCCAGATTTCGGCCAACCCTTCACACTGGAGTGTGATGCCTCCGGAGAGGGCATTGGAGCCGTACTGATGCAGAATAGGCATGCCCTTGCCTATGAGAGCCAAAAATTGAGGGGCCCTTAGCTTCTTTACACCATCTACGATAAAGAAATGCTGGCTATCATGCACGCCTTGGCCAAATTCGGGCAATACTTGGTAGGTGCAAGATTTGTAGTGAAATCAGATCACACCAGCCTTAAGTACTTCTTGGAACAAAAGGACTTAAATGAGAGGCAATAGAAGTGGGTCAGCAAGATACAAGCCTATGACTTTGACATTGAATTTGTCAAAGGGAAGAATAACATAGTTGCAGATGCATTATCCAGGAGGCCATCAGTTTATGCCATGATCGATATCTTTGTTGACTGGAAGGCCCACCTCTTGGTAGAATACTCCAAGAACCAGTTCGCTTGTCAGTTGATGGATAGGCAAATACTGGATGACAACTTCAAAGTCATAGATGACATCATCTACTACAAGGGCCGAATTTTCTTGGTTCCTGAGTCAGCCTTCAAGGACAAGATACTACAGGCATGTCATGACTCACCGGTGGTAGGGCACCAAGGCATTGTCAAAACATATAGGCAGGTAAGGGAACGGTTTTCATGGAAGGGTCTCAAGGAAGACGTAGTGAAACACATCAAGGAGTGCACTACTTTCCAGGAGAACAAGGATGAGCATACCCATCCGGCAGGACTATTACAACCTTTACCCATTCCAGAGCACAAATGGAAAAGTATCACCATGGACTTCATCACACGATTATCGAGGGCATAGGGGAACGTGGTGGTAGATAGGTTAACTAAGTTTGCACACTTCTTCGCCATTGCCACAGGCTTCAGCGCAACACAGGTTGCAGATTTGTTCTTCAGGGAGATCTTCAGGCTACATGGGTTTCCCAAGACCATTATTAGTGACAGGGATAGCCGATTTATGAGCACTTTTTGGCAGGAGCTATTCAGGTTGGTTGGTACGACCTTGACCCCTAGCACCAACGACCACCCTCAGGCTGATGGGTAGACTGAAATAGTCAACAAGTGGCTGGAAGGGTACCTCAAGAATTATGTAGCAGGACAACAAAAGGCATGGGTTAGGTGGCTACACCTGGGGGAATACTGTTACAACACTACTCATCATATGTCCATTAGTATGACTCCTTTCAGGGCCTTGTCTAGTTATGAACCTCTCTCCTTTGTAGAGGTTTCCTTTGGTGATAACAGAGCCCCTACGGTACAGGATTGGGTACAGCAGAGTCAAGACATACTCAGGGAACTAAAATATCATCTGCAAAGGGCACATAATCATCAGAAGGTCCAGGCGGACAAACACAGGGTAGAGCGCACATTTGAGGTTGGTGACTTAGTTTACTTAAGTCTCCAACCGTAGAGATAGGCTTCTATCAAAATAAGCGGAGCAAAGAAGCTCCAACCCTGGTTTTATGGACCCTACAAGATCAACGGGAAGTTAGGGGTCGTGGCTTATGAGCTTGAGCTTCCACAGGGTAGTAGGATTCACAATGTCTTCCATGTGTCATGTTTGAAGAGGACCATTGGCCAACACATCGCACCACTTGAGGTACTGCCACCCTTGGATGAAGAGGGACAGTTGGTGCTAATTCCAGAGGAAATACTGGAGGTTCGAGAGAAGAAACTCAGGAGGAGAAGCATCAGGGAGTACTTAGTCAAATGGAAGGATCTTCCTATTAAGGATGCCACGTGGGAGAGTGAACAAGTGATCCAGGAGACATGCTCAGAATTGCTTGCAGACAAGCAATTTCTAGCAGGGGAGACTGTAATGTCCCCCACCTCTTGATGAAGAGGTTTGGAGAGACTCAGTAGTCTAGTCATCCCCACTAGACTATAGTCTCATGCAACATGGGCCACAGTCGTATCAAATCCTACCAAGAGTTCATAGAGAGACTCATGGACAGATTTGACAGGAGGGATCCAGAGATCCATTTCAGAGATCTAGCCCAGTTGAGACAAACTGGCACAACAGAGGCATTCAACTCAGAGTTTCAGAGGGTAGCAGTGGCAGTGACAGACATATCCGAGCCCCGATTGGTCATGCTATTCACAAAAGGTCTCACAGAACCCTTGAGAGGATGGGTGAAGGCCTACCGGCCTCATACCTTATAGGATGCCATCAGACACACTGGAGACTTGGCGGACTCTGTGCAAAAAATTAAACCATTTACCAAACCCTTTGTACCACAGAGAGACAGGGATCATAAGAATCCACAAAGGGAATGGAAGGGAAAGCCCAAGTTAGATGGTGATACGAGACGAGAATTGATGAGGAAGCAGCTTTGCTTCTCGTGTAGAGACCCATGGGTCCCAGGGCATAGATGCATGGGAAAGGGGCAGATCCACTACATTGAAGTGGAATCGGACAGCGAGGAGGAGGATGAGGATACTGAGGCACCGACAGATAGTGATTCAGAGGCTGATACCATTCATGAGCCAAAGAAACAACCGAATAAACCTCAAATACCGGCCAAGGCACAGCCCAAAGAGGAGGCAAAACCTTGTAGAGAGGTGAAAGCGGGAACCATAGCCACCCTTTCAGGAGTACCCAGATACAACACTCTCAGGCTCAAGGGCCTTATACAAGGGCAACGCATGACAGCGTTAGTTGATGGTGGGGCCACCTACAACTTCATAGATGCATCCTTAGTATCTAGGAGGGGGTTACACATGGAGGAGTTTGAGGGATTCCATGTAGCAGTGGCAGATGGATACACGATGAATTGCTTGGACATGATCCCTGACCTAGAGGTCAAACTAGGCAACTACACCCTGACAGATACATTCTATGTAGTTGAGCTGTCAGATACTGATGCCGTGTTAGGTGTACAGTGGTTGTATTCATTGGGGGAGATTGGGTTCAACTATCAGACGTTGACCATGAGCTTCAGAGATGTCAGTGGATCGAGAGTTGTGCTGAGAGGCATGTCTACAATGACACCTCAAGCAGTATCGACAAAGAGGATGGAGAGGATGTTTCGTCATAGTGATGTGGCTTACGCAATAGAGTGTTTGATCACCACGTGAAAGGACTCAGAGGGTAGGGAGCAGTACCATCCATAGATCAGGGAGCTTCTGGATTAGCATGTTCCAGTATTTGGACCGATACCACCAGGGAGACCGCCAAACAGGGGTTTTGAGCACATGATTGAGTTGGAGGAAGGGGCTACACCGGTGATTACAACACCCTATAGACACCCCAAGAAATTTAAGGACAAGATTGAGAAAGAAATCAAAGAATTGCTCGCTATGGGGCACATCAAGCCCAACATGAGTCCTTTTGCATCTTCAGTCGTCCTGGTACTGAAGAAGGATGGCACATTATGGATGTGCATTGACTACAAAGCACTCAACAAAAAAACGATCAATAATCGATACCCTATTCCACGCATAGATGAGTTGATGGATGAGTTACATGGGGTAGTCTTCTTCACGAAGATTGATCTACGGTTAGGATACCATCAGATCAGCATCAGGGAGAAGGGTATTGAGAAGACAACTTTCCAATGCCATTTCAAACACTTTGAGTTCTTGGTCATGCAATTTGGATTGACCAACGCACCAGCCACTTTCCAGTCTTGCATGAACCACATCTTCAGAGGACAGTTGAGGAAGTACCTTTCGGTTTTCTTCGATGATATTTTGATCTACAGCAAGACATGGGATGAGAATCTAGCACATTTGGGGGAGGTCTTGGATATTATGCAGGCACAGTCTTTACATGCCAAGGAATCCAAATGTGAATTTGGCATGAGAGAACCACTGCACTTGGGGCATATCATCAGTGGGCAGGGAGTACAGGTTCATCAGGAAAAGATTAGGGCCATTTTGGATTGGCCAATGCCCAATAATCTCACGGAGTTGAGAGGATTCTTTGGGTTATGCAGTTACTACAGGCGGTTCGTCAAGGGTTTTTCACAGTTGGGAGAACCACTCACAGACTTGACTAAGAAGGGTGCTTTTCATTGGACAGAGGAGTCACAACAGACATTCGACAAAATGAAGGAGGTTATGAGCACATGCCCTGTTCTAGCACTTCCAGACTTTTCGCAGTCGTTTGTCTTAGAGTGCGACGCATCGGGGGTGGGGATTGGAGAAGTTTTGATGTAGGGGGGCCACCTCATTGTGTTTGAGAGCAGGAAGCTCAACGAATTAGAGAGACTCTATCCTATTTATGACAAGGAGATGCTAGTGATCATGCATGCCTTAACCAAATTCAGGCAGTATCTGGTTG
This sequence comes from Picea engelmannii, assembly GCA_009831015.1. NCBI lineage: Eukaryota > Viridiplantae > Streptophyta > Pinopsida > Pinales > Pinaceae > Picea > Picea engelmannii. The sequence goes on from ML776809.1 coordinate 1,018,041, forward strand.
GCAACAGATTTGTAGTGAAGACTAATCATAACAGTCTCAAGTATTTCCTTGATCAAAAAGACCTCAGTGAGAGGAAGCAGAAGTGGGTCTCAAAGATCCAAGCCTTTGACTTTGACATTGAGTATATCAAGGGAAAAAGGAATATCGTGGCAGACGCCTTGTCCTGGAGGCCAATAGGATGTTCGATGATGGACATATGTACAGATTGGAAGGCTCATTTGTTGGTGGAATACTCCAAAAACAATTTTTCTTATGAGGTGATGGATGGACATGTGATGGATGATAGATACCCAGTTCTTGATGATGTCATTTTCTATAAGGACCGGATCTACTTGGTTCCAGAATCCACCCCGAAGGGGAAAATTATGAAGGTGTGTCATGATTCGCCTACAACAGGCCATTAGGGGTACTTCAAAACATATAGGCAGATCAAGGAGAGATTCTCATGGAAGGGTCTCAAGGATGATGTGCTGAAACACATACAAGAGTGCACGACTTGTCAGTAGAACAAGTCCGAGCAGACACACCCAGTAGGGCTACTACAACCTCTACCCATTCCAGAGCAGAAATGGGAGAGCATTTCCATGGATTTCATTACAGGCCTTCCTAGAGTGCGGGGCAAGGACTGTATATTTGTGGTGGTCAACAGACTGACCAAATTTGCACATTTCTTCACCATAACCACAGACTACAAGGCCATACAAGTAGCATATTTGTTCTTTAGGGAGGTATTCTGGTTGCACGGGTTACCCAGGTAGATAGTCAGTGATAGAGATGGGCGCTTCATGAATGCATTTTGGCAGGAGATTTTCAGGTTCACAAGCACAGAGCTAGCCACTAGTACCAACTACCACCCACATACAGATGGGTAGACATATATCGTCAACAAATGGGTGGAGGGGTATCTGAGGAACTATGTGGGGGGGCAACAACGCACTTGGGTGAGATGGTTACATATGGGTGAGTATTGCTACAACACAAATTACCATATGTCTATCAGGATGTCACCGTTCAGGGCATTGTATGGATACGATGCACCCTCCTTTATGGAGACTGTGTTTGGGGACAACAGGGTCTCGGGGGCAAAGGAATGGGTGGAGGAGAATCATAGGATTCTTCAATCAGTGAGGGAGAATTTGCAGTCAGCTCAGAACCACCAGAAGATATATGTAGACTGACACAGGGTTGAGCGCAGTTTTGAGGTAGGGGATTTGTTTTTTCTGCGACTACAACCATACAGACAGTCCTCCTTGAATAGGAGCGGAGCAAAAAAGCTGAAGTTGAAGTTCTATGGGCCAACTGGGCTGAAATATTGGTCTTCTTAGCTCTGCAGTAGGACGTGCCATCAGCCAGGGGGGTTTGGACTTGACCTTGCATTCTTCTTATATTGATATTCATTGTATATCCAGCCTTGGGGGCTTGCATCTTCTTGCCGGGAGCATTTTGTAACAGCTCATATCTTATCTATTGGAGCTATCTGATGTTATTCCAGATTTGCATCCTTCTTGTATCAGGTTCTTGCTTATTACATCAATAAAGGCCAGATCTTGCTGTTGGTTCCATATATTGTGTTATCTTGTATCTTTATTGCTTGTTTTCAGATCTAAGCTTAAATAACTGAACTCTAAACCCTAAGGCCGAAACTTAAGAGGCCAACCTGCAAACACACATACACAAACAAGCAAATCAATGGTCAGTTAGTGTTCCAAGCAAAAAATATTGGCTTGGGAACATTACACTTTTCACCATGAAAATGCAAAAATTCACCAATAAAAGCTCCCTCCAAGAGTTGCGCACCACTTAGTTCAGCCAATAAGCCTTAAAAGATGATGAATTTCAGACCTCACACTTGTGTGAGTGAAAGATCATGAATAAAAATGAGAGTTTGATCTCTTATTTATACAATACAAATGACCTTTAATTACATTTTAGGTCAAAAAAGGCCAACATGGCCAGTTTACATGAAAAATCAGTTTTACATAAAATTGAGAAATAAAACCCTAAATTCATCTTTTTAGGGTGACGTCATGCCCCTCCTAGGCTGACATTGGCCTCCTTCTTGGAACGCTAGGCCTCCAAAGTGAAACGTTGGGGCTCAAAACCCCTCAGGAATTGCCACACGTGCCAACCAAAGCCGCCTCATGCTGGATACCTCAACTAGATGATGTCAAGGCTCTAAATGATGATGTCAGGGGCCTTCAAGGGCCAACGTCATGGTGGGAGGGAAATACCCCCTAGGTCCAGGCCTGCCAAAGTGCCTCTTGTGGAACACCCTCCCTTTTCTCTGGTACAAGCCTCCAGTATCTCTTTGCCCTTGGCTGGGGTCTCAACATCCATCTGGTGGGATTTTATCCCTATGGAGGTTCGAGCTAATCATCTCCCCATATACCTGTTGATTGGGTATGGTCCTGCAACAACAACAAGTACGCCTTCCATGGGCTCATAAGTCACAGGGATCATAGCAATGCCAATCACATCTAATAATCAAGTTACCCAAACATGTGCATAAAACTCCCCTTTTCCCAGACAAGTGCTCAAAGACGTTATGCTATTCTACAAGCCAGGTTTGGAGAGGGTTTAAGGGTGTCCTATTGGGCTAATTCTCCTTAGGTGTGGGGTGTTTCCAGGTGAAGACCGATCTAGGTCATGTAAATGCATGAGATGGCATAGGGGATGTTTGGGCAAGGGGTGCAATGATAACATGGAAATGTAAGTCTTAGTTGTGGGTGCCTTTGTAGAGGGTGAGCTACACCTTGTTATGGACGCAATTGTTTCCTAGCCCATTCAATGCCTTTTTACTCTTTATCTTATTTCTTTTTCTTTCAAGAGAATAGTTGGAGGACACTGCCCTAGCGTGGTGACCAGTGGTGACAACGCTACCCACAAACATTTCACGGAGATGAGAAAGCTGGCTCGTGATGAGACCCCCTTTCTCTTGGCTATGCCACCAAGAGCCACTACCGTGGCTTGGTGACCAGATGAATAGTAGTGTCATACTGCTACATGCCCATGGACCTAATAGGATGGCTCATGATGAGACCCCCCCTCTCCACCAACTAGGTCTTGAGTTTTATTTTATTTTATGGGTCCCCCATTTTTCTTGCTGAGAAGCCTTTTATCGCTTTCTCGGAGATCCCTGGGCGAAGCATCTCGAGGTTTGATCTTGGATTTTAAATTTTTCCAGCTACTTTTACCCTTTTGGCCTTTAGCCCCTTCTTCCCACAAGGCAAGGTACAACCCTTACTAGCTTGGCAAACCCAATGCCCGAACCAATGTAGGGGATAGATGAGAGGGAAAATGATGAAAAGTGATAAGTATGGAAGGAATGGATGATGACCTTTCATAGACCCACCCAGTGGAAATTCGTCCCTAAGGGAAATAACTCGCTAGGGCACTCTGTCATCCCCCCCCAGGTATGGACAAGTTAAAAGGCATCATTTCCAAGCAAACGTCATGAAGCAAAAGAGAATTAAATGCACATATTCAAATGCTTTGAGAATCAGAGTGACACATACCATGATACCCAGACTCATTACCTCATGGAGCAAGACCCACTTCTACTTTAGAACCAGGCCGATGGGATGGATGCTGCTGCTACTAACAGAATGGAGGAGTTGAAGAAAAAGGATAGGCCCTCAAGGGCCAAGCTCAAGTCAATATGGCTCTCGGTACTACATGTCTAGGACCTGTGGGCCTCGAGACATAATCTCCTTAGTTATCCCTAGGATAGGGGATAATAGGTTCAAAATTAGCAGGAAAAAATCACGAGCAAAACCCATATCACAGAATTTTGATTGATGGAGTATTGAGGGAGATAATTTCCCCCAAAGGAAAATGGTCCCACTTCTTCTACAAAATCGTGGGGCACATGTTTCAAAGTCAAATGTTCAAGGAATGGAACGTTGGGGGTCTTCTAGCATTGGAATAGTTTTGGCAAGTCAAAAATTCCTTCTCCACATGCAAAATAATTAATTTTATTCAAAGATGCTCTATTTCCAAGCAAAGTGGTTAATTTAACCTTTAAATAACTATTTCCAAGCAAAGTGGTTAATTTAACGACAATGACCAAATCATCCTCTTTTGGGACAAATCACAACTACCCATTAATTGATTTGACAAGTCAAGCTAGCCATTGGGAGAAGCTTGACCAAATGTGGACAAAATATAGCTGCTATGCTCATTTCTCAAGGGGAAATTGTCCCTAAGTTTATTTTCTCCACCAAATCAATTGGTCAAGCATTCTAAAAATGGAATTTATCCCATTTTGACCATGAAATGATGTAATAAAATAATATTATCAAATGGTTTAGCCTCCAACCAATTGTGGATGAGCAAAACAAGAAAATTATTTTTTATGAGGGAGTTAGAAACTAACTTTTACAGATTTAAATATATAAGGCTAGCTACTCCTCTCATTTTTTTTTGTTGTTGAAACTTTGTGAGATCATAATGTCATTTTTCAGAACTCAATTCTCTTGTCATTGTGGATTATATACTGTAATGTTTGCTTTTCTTGGTCTTGGATATATTTAATTGTGCTTAACAGGGGTTCCTTAGGAGAATTGCGGAAAATAACCAATTGATCCATTGAGGGGCTACATAGTCACGTGGAAGAAAGAAGATAGGCCTTCGTTTCTTTACTTTCTTTGTGCGATCCAAGGATAATACACCCAAGTTGGTGGACTAACTCCTTTGGGAGTAGCTTCAACCAAGTGGTCTATTATCTCTTCGACCCTAGTTGATTGGTTGTCTTGGAAACCATCTTGTAGAGTAGCTTTCCTAGCAAAATCCAAGGAGGAACCCATTTATTGATTAATTTCTAGCATTGGGGGTGATAGTGCTTCCACTCCAAACCTAATCGTCTAGAAATCTATTCGGCCAATCTTAAGCTCAGGGGGCATAATTGCACAAACTCAAAGACATCTTAAGGTAAGAGGTAAAGGTAAAAAAAAATACATTTCAATTTCTTCAGCCATTTTATCTAAATATTTTCAATCATCTTTTATTACAAAAATACAAAAAAATCATACCCTAGCTTTGTTATTAATTTTAATCTCTTGTAAGTTAGTAGATCTTGGGTTTTTTTCCACTTGGTATTCTTCCCTACCCCAAGATACATATTCCCTTGTGTTTTGTGCTTCATTAAACATCTATTACAAGGGTTTACTTGAGAATAAGTGTGCAGATCTGCATTAAAACAAGCAGCAAAATCTTTAGATCTACACTTGGTGGACACATTGAAGGGGTGCATTTTGTAAGTTTTATCATCCTAAATCCTTCTATTTCAATTTCAGATCTGATTTACATATTATATTTTGTTTTCTGGTCATTATAGAGCATAACTGCAACCCTACAATTGATTTTATTGGCTGTAGCAAATTTTGGGTTTTGACTCTAGGGGGAATTGAACCTCAATTCAACAAAAGTCATTTCCAGCTTGCTAAAATTTAACTTTACAACAGATCAAAAGGATCTAGGGTCTAATAAAAACTTATACTTTGTTTCCCTACCTTTATTTCCCACAGATCTAGTGATCTAGTGCATTTTTGCACTTGTGGGAGGCCTAAAAAAGCCATTTTCCTTGTTGTTTTCTGTGTTTTACTTTGTTTTGCAGGTCTGAAATAACATGACAGCTAGAAAATATCTCATTTCCAGCCACTTTAATCAAGGTACTCACTCAGCAAATTGGAAAGTGGTAAGGACATATACCCCTCTCTCTTACATTTTATTTGGTCATTATCCTTAGAGTTTTAGGGTAAGTTAGCTTGCTGTTAGGTCTTTTTATTTTTCTGTAATATCTTTTATTTCAGCAAGCACATAAACAATTAAATCCTACCTTCACCTAGTATATATTGTTTAGGCACTGGTCTTAATATTTTGTGGTGAAGTGTTACTTAGCTGGAAGCCTCTACTTGAATAGGGAAATGATAGGTGTTGTGGTGACATTGGGCACCTATTCCCTGTGTTGCTACCATAGCAGTATAAGACCTTGTAGGACTATTAGTTTGGGCCATAACAGTTCCCATTTCCTAAAATTTTGAAGGGGTGTTTTTGAATCTCATACAATTTTTTGCATTTCAGGTAACTTAGCTGCAAAATTGTGAATCATTGTTCATGTTGAACTGCAATATTTTCATGCAGATCTTCAAATTTTCTACCCACTGACGGTTTCTAATGCCTTTGGTTGATGATCATAAGAATCAATGGCAACTCATATTGAATTACCTTTTACTAGTAACAAAGTCGGATTATTTTCTTATATTCATTTTGGCTTATGATAACGGTGTTTATTAAAATTCTATCTATTAAATATCAACATTACACAAAGATGTGTTTCACATACAATTGCTATATGTTGCATTTTTGGTTATAAGAGTGCTTTTGATATTCTTGACATCTTCATTCATGTTTTCATAGAGCTGCTTTTATATAAAAATGCTCAGTTAACAGTTGTGGTGGTATGAAGCTGTGACTAGGAACAAGTAGCCATCCTATTTCAATCTTCTTTGTCTGGAAAAATGCAAAAGTTGAATACTGAACTAGCATGAATATTTGTTTGCACTGCCTGCTTAGGAAATGCTGCGACCAATTCCAGTTGCCTTGGCATCTTGCACGTGTTACTTCAAAGCCATATCTGCAAGGAGAGAATCAATTGATGCACTTCACAGGCTACGTGTTGGTTCATCATCTCCAGTTACACCATCAAAAGATCCATCATGGATGTCAGATCAAGGGGATTCAGAATGTGCAACCCCTCCTCCTTGGAATGCAAATTACAGTATGGAAGAACCAAACTCAGATGATGTTGTGATTTGTACTTGCACAAGATTAGACCAGTTAGAATATTCAGTTGAAGACCCTGATTTTGGAGGGTCTTCTGATGCTGGACAATCTGATCACGATGGTCTGAAGCAAAGGCGGTTATCTTGGCCACCTTCAAGCATTACCCATAATATGGTGTAAGAATGTTAGTAGTTTCAATCTCAGGATCATTGTTTTCGCTAACTCTCAAGAATGTATGGAAAGTTACTCCTCTCCTCTCAGTTCATTGTAATGCTGTTTGTTATCGCTCAGTTTGTAGTATAGGTTAAGTAGCTTGAAGAGAAGAGTCAAACTGGCGTAACAGGAGCTTCCCACCCACTGTCACCTCGATGGGGGGCTCTTTCTATTCAGGGTGGCTAATCCCAAGGGAGACGTCCCTAGCAATCTGGGGTCTTGAAAGGGAAAGGATCAAAAGATTAAGGCTCAAAGGGTCAAAGTAGGTTTTCCCCTTCACAGATTACTGCCAAGAAAGATAGTCAAAAGAAAGTATTCCACAGAATGGGCACCTGTTTGCGAGACAAGACAACAATAAAGCTAAAATATGCCACAGTGGTTAGTACTTCAATTGTCAATGACTATCAATACACATGAGCATAAATGAAAGTAATTATGATTGCAAATAAAGCTATGGCTTATAATATCACTTCTTCAATAAATACAAAATGATTATAGCATTCAAAGTACATAATCAACTCTTGGATTATCACAATGCATTAAATACCATAAATATGCTCACATATAATGTTGCTGCGTCAAGCCTACTAAGGGTGACGTCAGCCCTATTCTAGGTTAGTTTTGGTAGGCAAAGAGGTGGACGTTTTACAAAATAGGCTAATGAAAATGCTCAACACTTCTATGTCTATCAATGGATGACCTAGCCGCAACTTTTATATCAGCCAAAGTTCAAAAGAGGCAAGA
>ML776809.1:1028749-1061357 GCA_009831015.1 Picea engelmannii
ACTCCCTTGTCTGTTTATATGGTCTGTTCAACTCTCAAAATTCAACAATCCAATGGAAGTTGCTTATGCAAAACTGGCTCTGGTCCATTGAAGCAATTCTGGTTTCATCTTTCATTATTTCATTTTATTTTATGTATCCAACTGGAATTCCACCTATACGAATAATAAAGAAAAATTACCCTTCTAGATTTTAAATAAAGGCAGTCATCACTAGCAGAAAGTCATGCAGTTTGCAATTTTTGAGTCGTGATCTATGGAGACACATCACATTGATGTCAGAGGAAAGCTTACAAAAGAAAGTATTGTCATGGAAGTACTATAAAACTTGTCTTTAGTCACTATATTTTGAGTCTTCTTTCCACCTAGCTTTTCAGGAGCAATCTGAATGAATATGACACACAAGTGGAACACTGGATAAGTAATCTTGACTTTTGAGAAAAAGTTAAAACCTATCTTGCTAGTACTTTGTTTTGTTGACGGTATGATTCTTTTAAAATACTGCCTTACCAGCCTTTATTTACCCAAGGACATTATTCTTAACAGTTTGAAGAATTGACCACTAGATGAAATACTTTTTAATTACCGAATTGGAATCTACTGAAGGTGCTTATTGAGCAGTGTGATAGAAAGTGACTTGAGACATCTCTGGTGTGCTTTCGAATGGCTGTTGGCATATTGTTTACAATGTTCAGAACAAAAGAAAGTGATAGAGCTTGAGACACTTAATAAACATGAATCATCGTGTAGTCTTGTAACTGATGAATGTTTGACATAGCATATTCTTGAACAACAATTTTGCTATCGTCACGCTCTTTGACAAATCAGTGCCACCCTTAAGAAAATGAAGCGGTGAAGGCCTAGAAATAATATTATGTCTTCTAATCAATGTTTGATGATTTACTTTTATCCTTTTCATAACAGAGATGGGAAAAACGGTGCCAAAACCTGTCATTTTCTAACAGCATGCTAGCGTTAATGTATGCCTTTATGTAAGGTTGTCAAATCGTTCAATTGTTCAAAATTTAAATACTACTAACTACTATTAAGACAGGAGGGGCATTTAAATATCTCAAGGGGTTAGCTCAACCGGTTGTTGCCAATGTTGCTAGGCATTTGGTTAGTTTTGTGCCATCAGGTGTCTGGTTTGAGCCTCCCTAGGTTAGGCACACTAGTCTACGTTGACAGATTTACTAGGGATGCCATCTATGAATGTGGGGAAGCATCCCTTGGACTTCCCTATGAGGTTTTTCTTAGAAAAAAATTAGCCTATTTAGCTCAATCGGTTGTTGCTAACGTTGTTGGGAATTTGGTTAGCTCTGTAGATGCCCGGTTTGAATTCCCTTGATGAGGTGCACTAGTCTATGTTGATGGGTTTACTAGGGATGCCATCCACAAATGTGGAGAGGTATCCCTTGGTTACAGAGACATCTGAATAATATATGTGGAAAAGAGTTATAATGATAGTCTTGGATGTTTAAATTAGTTTTTTTTGCACTATTTTCCGGCTTGTTTGCTTAATATCAAAATACTTGTTTTCAACCAAATATAAATACTACAAGGGATGTCTCTTCTCTTCAAGCTTGGCTTGCATTAATGATACACTGAACAAAAAATATAGGCACAAAAGAGTGGGCAATCTTTTTATATGAATAGATAAGAGTAGAAAGAATGACATTTATTAACGAGTGTTTTAAAAATTGGTCTGAGTTGACTTGGACTAGGTCAACTCATCCGAGTTGATCACTAAATGAATTGACTCGGCTAGTGGATTGGTTTGGAGGGCTGATTTGGTACCGAACCGGTCGAGTCAAGGCATGACTCGGCCGGTTCGATACTGAACCAGCCAAGGCAAGGCATGACTTGACTGGTTCGGTACTAAACTAGCCCTACTTGGCTGAGTCCGTACCTACTCAGATGAGTTGCCAAGGTGGATTGTGCATGAAAAAACAAATTTAAAAAAAAAAAACTAAAAGTTACTTGAAATGGAGGTCTAGGTATTGGTATGTTATATTTAACCTTATACATCCCAGTGTTAGTTTAATATTCACAACTGGATTGATTTCACAAAAAATTAAACCAACATTATCTTGATGTGCTGTCTTAACTGAGACTTGGGATTTTAATCCGGACTAATTGAAAGTCACATCTGTTGTTTCAATGCTTACTGGAAAAATACTATTTGAATAAAAACTGGATTCTAAAATTTAAGGAATGTATATATTCACAAGTGAATACAAAATATAAAGAAGTTGAAAGGTTCAGTTGTGAATGCAATACAATTTCTGCAACCTATTTTGTCTTGCTCTATGTAACACAAGAGATGCACGCCATTTGTATATTCGTTATTGGTATACATTATTGTTGAAAGGCTCAAAAGTTGAAAAGATCAACATGAAGCGTTTTGATTCACTGAATTTTTCTCTTGATCATCCACAATAGCAATTCCTTACCTGTTCACCTTTCATAATAGGCCTACTAGTTACCAATATGTATTGCTCTCGGTGCCATTTTGATATATTCACACCTTACATGGTATATAGATGAACATACTTTGCATATTTTGTCTCAAATGGTTTGGAATCTTTAAAATATATATTTTTCATTAAAATTTAAATATTTTATGTATTTTTTAGTAAACCGAATCATTGAAATCAGATTGGTCCGAGTCATTCTGAATCCGAGTCCAAGTCTGAGTTGATTCTCAACTGATTCCGAGTTCGAGCCTGAGTTTTAAAACATTGATATTAATACCTAGCAATGGCCAAAGTAGTCAAGGTGATTGGGATTTCTTTTCGTTTAGTTGACAAATAGGTGAAATCATCAAAATCCACATGGGCTTGCACCTGACCTTGTTTGCTTCTCTGCTTATTCTGTATAAGCACATGCCTGTCTTAACAAGGGGGATCAAGCCAAGCAAGGTTTGAACCTGGGTCATCATTATGGCTCCATGTAACTTACTGCTAGACCATGGCTTCATGGGCCAATATGAATGATAGTCGATTTTGTACTTTTTGATATTTTTGTTAGTTGGAATATCCATTAAAAGGTTATGAAACAGTGAATATCTTACAATTCCAAAACTTAAATTAGTGTTGGACATGTAATACTACTATTTGCTTGTTCAATACCGATTGATTTTTGTTTGATGATAAAAATCTATTTGATTTAATTGGAGGTAGACTAAATATGGGTTTTATCTTGTCCAATTTAGTGTACAATAGGTTCAACATAACTGGGCATTAAATCATGTAACTAATATAAACTTTGGTGTCCTGAATAAACTATTGGCACATTAGATTTAGTGACATCTTGACATTCCTATCCTAATTGTGAATTGTATTGTCAAATCAGATTTAATAGCAGCAACTTYCTCGAGGTGAAGTGCTATATTTTCTCCATTGAAAGTGGCTTGGCAGCATCTTTACTATAAAAGGAGATGCTTGTTAATTTTATAATATCCCATATAGTTCTTTTTTCCTGTCTAATCATCCACTTATCTCGATAGATAGCCCACTTTATTGGAGAGGGATATTGAACAAAGAATGATATTCTACCTCAACCCAAACTGAGAAAGTTTGGGCTACCTTGAATCCTTACCGTGGATACCTTACTGTTTCTGCCTTCTGGAAAATCACATAACTGTCATCTCTAAAGCTTGCACACTGTAGTCTATCCTTAATTGTTAAGTAATTATTGAATGTCAACAATCCATGAATTCTGGCTTTGAATGAAGGCTATGTTTAAATCAATCTCTTCTGGACAATTTTATGCTTCCTTGTGCACATATACATGGTGAAAGATGCTTTTATGATGGGAAAACCATCGTGTCGCATGTTGTATATGGAGCATTTCTCCCATAAGCGTGTGATCAAGTCTCTTGGGTTGCTCGCTTGAAGCATTCGTGTTGTTCCTCGACCTAATAGCATGTTCGGCAAATCATTTTTTATCTTCAATGTTTTTTTTATGGTCATCTTTGTGAATTCTTGGAGACCATTCTTTGACGACATTGTGGGAATTAGTTCCCCATCTTTAATTGCTTGTTTATGTGCTCGTTTTGTGGAATTTTTTATTTATTTTTTAACTATTTTAGAAGAGGTTTGTGTAAAGTTTTTTTGGTTCCTTGGAGACTGCACTGCTAAGCAAGGACTCTCTACAATGAACCTTAACAATCCATTGCTTCTGTGAGTCGAGCATTAATTATGAAGTAATTTTTAATAAGAAAGTACATGTAATAATAAAATTGAATGTCAACTTATCTTCGATGATAAATTGTAATGAGTCATAGTGACTCATTAATGAAGTGTCGGCTCTTATATTGAAAGGTCATGACTTAAATGTATAAATAAAGGGTGAAGCATTGTACCAAGGACCATTTCATCGTGGATATCAATATATTTATTATTTATCCTTTATTCAATATATTTTTGGCTTTTCCATATATTTATAAAAATGATATTCATCTATTTTTAAGGATGTTATAGTAAATGAACTTTTAGGTTCATTTTGAGTGGTATCAAAGTGGGCTCTGATTTGCTGATATGTGGTCAAGTCTTTTTTTGTTGTTGGTGGCTATAACATTTTAGACCAGTAACCTAACTTTTAAACAAATTTTGAACAAACCCAAGGCTAAAATTAGAAGCTATTGTATGAGTTGTGATTATTCTATCAAAAATTTTAAACCCCTAAGAATTGTTGCATAAATTTGGGATATAATTCACGTAGGAAATGAAAGAAACTGCAAAAAAATAGCCTACCACTAGAGTTTCTATCAAAAGAGGGAGTAATAATTGCTTATGGCCATTTATTCCCCTTCGCCCATAGACAAATATTCAAATCTAGTGAATTAATAAATCTTCAAGAATCAATATCACAACCAGTGAAACAAAGACACTAAAGGGATTATCAACAAAGAAAAATGATTGCCACAGAATATTGTTGTTGTGTTCATCATGTGTTCATCATTGTTATTAATTGAAAAAAAATGTAATTTGTGACGTGTTGACGACGATAATAAATGAGCTTCGATGAAGCATGACTAGATATAACTAAAACACATATATAACCAGAGTTTCTAAGCAATTGAGAATAGTTTATAGGCTACTGAGAAACCCCTTGCCACAAACCATCAGAGCACTAAAATGAAACAAGATTAGTCATATGTCAAAATAGAGAATAGTTTACTACATATGCATATGATAAATCAGAGTCACTGAGTATTAGATAATAGTCCATTGACATTGAGAAACTCCATGTTTTAGATTAGAGGATAGCAATCAATAAGGTAAGTGAAAATCAACATAATAATCAATAGAATAGTCCACAAGACATCATATCAACATTTTCAAACACTATGCAAGAAGAGAATAGTCATATGAACACAATATCTAAGAACATGAACCAACTTTGCATGTCCCCTGCCCACTGAGCCCTAGAGGGGAGGGACGCATTGACTGAGGGACTACCCCGTAAGCCATAGTCCCCAAAAGAAGGGGGAGTTGTGGGTACAAGAAAAACAAAATAAGAAATAAATGGAGTCGACTTTACCCACAAATTATGAAGAGACGACTTTTACACATCATGCAAGCAGAAGTCGACCTGAGTAAATCAATTTTATGGAGATTCGACTTTGCAAACTGGGAGAATTTCATAGTGAGCAATTAGTATAAATAAAGGGGGATGTTTAATTGATAAACACACTTGGATTTGGAGATTTCTGTCCTTAACTTGGGAGGCAGTTGCCTCAGTCTCTTCTAGGGTTGTTTAACCCTCTTTTGTTGAGTTTTGGTGGGTTGAACCTCACCCTAGCTCAACCACTATTCCATTGCCATCCACAACAAGTCAATCCTGGGAGGCACATGTGAGGTATTTTGGCAAAGGATTTGTGGAGGAGGTTGTTGCTGCAAGGAAGGGTGCCGCCACCTGTTTATATTTGTTCCAACAACCTTAAGGAGGGGCCGAACCCTATAGGGCCTGCTGGAAGGATGGTTGAACCCCCTAACAACTTGGATGTGCATTGGAGCTGATAACATGATTCCCTAAGACCCTAGAAACCCTAGGGATACTACAAACTTGTTAACAATGTTCTCTCCATTAACATGTGAAGATAGCTTACAATGCCAAAAAGAGAACCCTTTGATTGAAGGAAATGGTTCTATTTATAAGTTTAATTCATGGTTCTTGGCCTTCCAACTCCTTGACTCTTCAGTGACCCTATATAACTCTTGAGCTTCTCAAGCTCTCAACTCACTACAAATTTCATTTTATTCTCATTTTGACTATTCAACTAGTTTGTGAGAATAAACTTCAATAAAAACAAGAAATTACAAATTGATTGCACAAGTGAGACTTGATCAATGATATCTGGTAAAAAAATTCCCTCTGTTATTAACTCATGCATGACACTTCCAATACTTGTGCATTGCCTTTCCCATTCTCCAACATTGATATATTATCTTGCACACTTTCCATTGCTATGGTTCCTGAGCACTCGTTGCATTTACATTTAGTTAGAAATTACATTTCTTTCACATTTATTTGTTGTATTCCATGCATCATTCTCCATTGACAATGAATCTTTCTTGTGAATGAATCCATCTTGAGTTGAGAAGACTTTAGAGCTTGTTGAAGAAAATATTTCCATCTCCCTTTAGTCTTAATCCTCTTCATCTCTTCAATCTACACCCAATTATCAAATCTGCCCTATGAGAAACTCTCTATTACAAAGTTGTGATTGTTCTCTCTCTCTCTCTCTCTCTCGATTTCAATAACCAAAGTGATGAAACAATGAGAGAGGAAAATGATAAGAGAGTGCCTTGGCCACAACAAAGAAGCAAATTGATATGGCATTTAACAACCAAGAAAGATACATACTAGCTAAAAAATTATTTGGTTGATTAAGATATGGGAAATCGTTAAATGATGGGAATGATAATGTAACAAGCAAGATGAAATTGAATAGCGAAGGGAGGCACAAAGTTGATATTTTCTATGCTTTTCTCATTGAGCTTAAAAGCTATACGCCAATTCATGCAACACAAAGCATTAAATCAACAACTTTCATAAAATAATTTATGTCAATTAATTAACAAATTCCACCAACGATTTAATATAACATAGCAACAATGAGTTAACAACCAAGTATGCCTTGCAACCAATCAATTTACATATAAATGAGTATGGAGATTATGATCACACTCTTAGTTTTTTTCTAGCCGTCACTAAGTGTTCCATATCTATTTTGGACAACCCTCTTGCTTTCATAACTCAATAAAATAGAATCAACAATAAAAATAAACTTGTAAAACATTATGTATAGCAAGGCATAATCGTATTAAGCACATAAAAGCATATCCAACCATAAGAAATGACAAGCTAATATCTATAGGCAAGTTCTTGGGATCCATGCTTTCCCTAGAAGAAAAAACACAACACATGTGGTGCCAAAGGGTAAAATTGCATTAATGGCTTAGCTGCTAGGCACTCTTCAAGGGAAAATGCAATGATGCCTTAGTTGTTGCATGCTCCTCAAGGAAAAACACATTGATGGCTTAGTTGCACACTTCTATGGCTTGCCTTTTTTGACTCACACTCTTCCCCAAGATGATTCTACTCAACCTCCATGTTCCCAATAACTTTGGGATGTGACCACTCACACCCATCCTCTTACATGTATTCAATGATTGACTTTGGGAACACTCAATCAGAAATGAGAACGTTCATACACAAATATCAAATTTAGGGAAATGGGTTAAGTTAATATACATGGGTATTTCTCCCTTGGACCCCTCTTGATCATTATCCTAAACACTCCCCCCTTTTGTGGATTAATTCAGTCTCCATCTCTTGTCCATGTCCCCTTAGTAGATGACATCACATTTTATTATTAAAACATTGAAATACAATTCACATATTACATCGCTTTGGCAGTAGCCACAAATTATGTCTACATAAGCATTAATTAAACCATAGATTATAGTGGGGATGTTACATTCCCCCTCCCCCACAATTGTGCACTGTTCTCGGTGCACTCTATGCTGTATATNATATATATATATATATATATATATATATATATATATATATATATATATATATATATATATATATATATATATATATATATGCAAATTTACATCACAATACTTAGAAATAAAATTATGCAATTTGACAACTCCAACAACATCTCCAACCAAAATTTCATGTTCCTTTTAACTTGCTGGCCCAAGGAATGCACCATTCGTTTATCAGGGATAACCTAAGGGATGTACCATCCGTTAATTATGGATAACCCAAGGGATGTACCATCCGTTTATCAAGGATAACCCAAGGAATGAGCCATTCTTTTATGAAGGTCCCCAATGCATTTGGCTAGGACTCTGAGATGTGGCTCCAAAACTCTAACTGCTCAAAATGGAGTCTTGCATTCTGTCTTCTTCAAAACTGTCAAAAATTTGCGGGTATTCTGCCCACATGTTTTCTTCATGCTCCCATGTAGCATCTTCAGGACTATAGCAGGTCCATTGAACCTTTACCAACCCTATGGATTTGTCCCTGAGCACTTTGAATTTTCGGTCCAGGATGCATACTGGTTCCACCAGAAAATCCCCTTCATGCTCCACCTAGATCACATTCCAATCAATTATGTGGTTAGGATCAGACACATATTTCTTTAACAATGACACATGAAATACATTATGCACTCTCATGGATGCAGAAAATGCTAACATGTATGCAACTGGCCCTATCTTTTCTAATATTTCAAAAGGCCCACAGTATCTCGCTGCCAACTTCGGGAAACTTCATAATATTAGCAAACTTCTCTTTTCCTTCACTTTCAAAAACACATGTTCTCCCACTTTAAAATATTTGAAAACTTTGTTCTTGTATGCATAAATTTTCTTCTTATCTTGGGCAACCTTCAAATTCTGCTTTATCTTTTCCATCTGATCTTCCATTTCTTTTAACAATTCTAGCCCAATGTAATGTCCCCACTTTGGGACATCATTACATTTCAGGGTGTTATGATGACCATAGCAGCTAGATGGATGTTATAGCGAGTACAATGACTATTGAGGGATATTTTGGGGTCTAGTTTGCATCGCTCATCCTATTTTCATCATTATGATCCATTCCACACAGATTGGCTTTGGTTCCGTTGCATTCCGACGATTTCCATGATGGTGAGTATTTTGAGCTATAAGTTAATTAAATTCACTGAAGAGGTCATTTTGGGCACAATACTTGGAGGAACCTCTCAGTATAATAGCTCATTGGAATCGAGAGGAACAACACTACATGATAGGATGATGAGAAGTGATTTTTAGTGGCCAGGGAGGCCACAAGGAGAGATAAGGTGTTTTTCATAGGTAAAAAGGTTAATTAATTAATTAATTAATAATTAATAAAATGAAAGTCACTTTGGAGGGACAAGGTGAGCATGAAGTATAAAGGAGAGGCAAGGGCCTCTATTCTATCATTCATGTATGTTTATCATTTTGATATCTGGCTTCTAGCTAGAGAGCCCATACCTTGGGGGTTTTGAGGGTTTTGACTTAACAAACCCTAGAGGACGATTCAATGGTGAAATATTCCACCTAGCTTGTCCCAAGCTTGGTATCAGAGATGCAATACTCTCCCACACCATTCTAGTTCATATCTACTCAGTGCAGGAGGGTTCTACACCAGCCACAGGCACATGAAGAGAAGGAGCGCGCACCATTGAGGGTTTCCAGCAAGGGGGGCGCACCATTCATTGAAGGAAGGTTCGTTGTAGGAGTTTTAGAGGGCTCTTGGAGATTTGAGAATTTGGGCTTTACTTGTAGGGCCTTAGCCATGATTTCTAGTGCCTCTTGAGAGAGTTTTATGGTTCAGATGATTCCCTAGAGCATTGGGGCGAATTGGAGAGAAGGAGGGCATTTTTGAGATTCAGATCTATTCATTTTGGAGGGGTTATACTTCAGATCTAACCCTGAGACTTCACTTTGTGACTTACAGTGTCCCGATCTACCTTTCTAGCGAGTTTCAGGGCATTTGGAGGCCTCCTTCATTAGGGCCGAAATTGTAGGGTTTGACAGTTTTCAGGAGGGCGCAACTCCACTTGAGGATTCAACATTTGGAGGAGCAGTCCTTGGTATTTCGGTTTGATATTTTAGGAGGGCACTCTACACATCTTGATCTATAGTTTGGCATCTTCAATGGACTCATTTGGGGGCTTCTTCAGCTGGGCCGAATTATTGAGGGTTTCAGTCTTCTACTAGAGCGTGGCTTTTCCAGCTGGGGGTTTGGTATTGCATACAACCTAGATCTTTACTTGTATTCAGTCTTCATCGTGTATCCATCCTTTGGAGGCTTATAGCATCTTCTTGGAGCATTTTGTAGCATCTCCTATTATGTTATTGGATCCATCTATTGAGCATTCCAGATCGATATCTTCATTGTATCAGGTTCTCTTACTATTATGAATAAGATCAGATCTAACGCATTTTTGGGTTGTCTACTATATTGTTGGTCTTGCATATGGTTGTGGCATTTCGTCAAACACTTTCCTTATTATTGTCTCTTAGGTTGCGCTAGGGTTATACTGACGAGTTTTAATGTGTGTTTGCAGCAATAATCAACATAGATATAGTAATGGAACATACCTCAACCATATGCAAGACCAACAATATAGTAGAGTAYARTGACCACTGAGGGATATTTTGGGGTCTGTCTTGCATCACTTATCCTATTTCATCATTATGATCCATTCCGCACAGATTGGCTTTGRATCTGTTGCATTCTGACGATTTCCATGATTTTGAGTATTTTGAGCTATAAGTTAATTAAATTCACTGAAGAGGTCATTTTGGGCACAATACTTGGAGGAACCTCTCAGTGTAATAGCTCATTGGAATTGGGAGGAACAACACTACAGGATAGGATGATGAGAAGTGACTTTCAGTGGCCAGGGAGGCCACAAGGAGAGATGAGGTGTTTTTCAGAGGTAAAAAGGTTAATTAATTAATAAAATGAAAGTCACTTTGGAGGGACAAGGTGAGCAAGAAGTATAAAGGAGAGGCAAGGGCCTCTATTTTGTCATTCATGTATGTTTATCATTTTGATATCTGGCTTCTAGCTAGAGATCTCATACCTTGGGGGTTTTGAGGGTTTTGACTTAACAAACCCTAGAGGGCGATTCAGTGGTGAAAGATTCCACCTAGCTTGTCCCAAGCTTGGTCTCGGATATGAAATACTCTCCCACACCATTCTAGTTCAGATCTACTCAGTGCAGGAGGGTTCTACACCAGCCACAGGCACAAGAAGAGAAGGAGGGCTCACCATTGGGGGTTTCCAGCAAGGGGGGCACACCATTCATTGAAGGAAGGTTCGTTGTAGGAGTTTGAGAGGGCTCTTGGAGATTTGAGCATTTGGGTTTTACTTGCAGGGCCTTAGCCATGATTTCTAGTGCCTCTTGATAGAGTTTTATGGTTCAGATGATTCCCTAGAGCACTGGGGCGAATTAGAGAGAAGAGGGCATTTTTGAGATTCAGATCTATTTAGTTTGGAGGGGTTATACTTCAAATCTGACCTTGAGACTTCACCTTGTGACTTACAGTGTCCCGATATACCTTTCTAGCGAGTTTCAGGGAATTTGGAGGCCTCCTTCATTAGGGCCGAAATTGTAGGGTTTGACAGTTTTCAGGAGGGCACAACTCCACTTGAGGATTCAACATTTGGAGGAGCAGTCCTTGGTATTTCGGTTTGAGATTTTAGGAGGGGACTCTACACGTACCGATCTACAGTTTGACATCTTTAATGGACTCATTTGGGGGCTTCTTCAGCTGGGCCGAATTATTGAGGGTTTCAATCTTCTACTAGAGCGTGGTTTTTCCAGTTGGGGGTTTGGTATTGCATACGACCTAGATATTTACTTGTATTCAGTATTCATCGTGTATCCATCCTTTGGAGGCTTATAGCATCTTCTTGGATCATTTTGTAGTAGCTCCTATTATGTTATTGAATCCATCTGTTGAGCATTCCAGATCGACATCTTCATTGTATCAGGTTCTCTTACTATTATGAATAAGATCAGATCTAAGGCATTTTTGGGTTGTCTACTATATTGTTGGTATTGCATATGGTTGAGGTATGTTCCATTACTATATCTATGTTTATTATTGTTGCAAACACATATTAAAAGTCATCAGTATAACCCTAGCGCAACCTAAGAGACAATAATAAACAAAGTGTTTGACAAAATGCCACAACCAAAAAAAGTTTAAAAATACACCCTAAACCATGATGTTCCTGGCATCCTGGCTTGGGAACATTACACCCAACAACTGCTCTATCTGCTGGATTATCCCAACTCACTGGTGTGTTACATTTTCTGCCATACAATGCCTCAAATGGACTCATTTTCAATGAGGCCTGATACCCATTGTTGTAGGAAAATTCAACTAAATGAATATTATTTTTCCACTTGGATCGCTGATCCATCACATACATTCTAAGCATGTCCTCAATTATCCTGTTAGTCCTTTCTGTTTTCCCATCTGACTTTGGATGATATGTTGTACTAAGATTTAAATTTATTCCAAAGCCCTTGAACAAACCCTTCCAAAAATTAGAAGTAAACTTTGGATCTCTGTTTGAAACTATTGCTTTAGGTACCCCATGTAGCCTAAGAACTTCTTTCATGTAGATATCTGCAATATTTGTTGCCTTGTGTGTAGTCTTTATCGGAATAAAATGTGTTTCTTTCGTCAAATTTTCCACCACCACCATGATGGAATCATGTTGCTTCACTGTCCTGGGCAGCTTAGTAATAAAATCAACTGTAACTACTTCCCACTTCCATTCCAGAATGGGCAATGGTTGTAGAAAACCTGTTGGATGTCTATGTTTTGTCTTCACTTTTTGGCATTCTAGACATCTGGCTATGTAATTAACCACTTCCTTCTTCATTCCCGGCTAAAAATATTGGTTTCTTACTGCTACAATTGTTTCTAGTATCCTTGGTCCCCGACATATGGCACATTATGCATCTCCTTTGACACTGCATTTTTCTGCTCACTGGAATTCACCACATACACCTTACCTTTGTACATGAGAATTTTGTTTTCTTTCAGCGCATAATAATTAAATTTTTGTTGAAAATTACCTTGCTGTAATGCTTCTTTTATTTTCACATAGTGCTGATCTGAATTTGCTATTGCAATAATTTTGTCTTTCAGATCTTTCATGTACATGCTGATAGCTGCAATATGCACTTCATGAGCTCTCATGCTGAGTGCATCAACCACTTGATTTTCTTTGCCCTTTATATGCTTAATTTCGAAGTCATTTCTCTCAAAAATTCCAACCATCTAGTTTGTTTGGCATTTAGTGTTGGCTGTCCAAACAAATGCTTCAAACCACAGTGGTTTGTCCTTAGCTCGAAATTCTTACTCTTTTAATTTTCTTGACTCATAGCATACCTCATGGTCCCTTTGACTGAGAACTCCACCAAGTCCTTCCTTGCATGCATTGGTGCACACAACAAAATCTTCGTTTGGATCTACAATCTTCAAGATTGGTGCACTTGTCAATATTCCCTTCAACTGGTGAAAACTCTCTTCACACTTGGAAGTCCATTAAAATTTCACTCCCTTCTTTTGCAAATAAGTGATTGGACTTGCAATATTTGAGAATCCTTTTATGAATCTTCGGTAATAACCGACAAGACCCATGAATGATCTGACTTCTATGACATTCTTTGGCGCTAGCCATCCTCTAATGGCCTCTATATTTTCAGGATCCACTTCTATCCCTGCTGCTGAAATTATATGCCCCAAGTAGTGAATCTTCTTTTGGTAAAGGATGCACTTACTTAGCTTAGCATACAATTTATTCTCTCTGAAAACTTGGAATACCATTCTTAAATGTTGCTCATGTTCCTCTTATGATTTAGAGTAGACGAGGATATCATCTAGGAACACAATTACAAACTTGTCTAGGTACTCCTTGAACACTCCATTCATCAAACACATAAATATTGTTGGGGCATTTGATAGTCCAAATGGCACTACCGTGAATTCATAATGCCCATATCTTGTTTTGAATGTTGTCTTGCTATTGTCTTCTTCTTTTATCCTCACTTGATGATAGCCTGATCTCAAGTTAATCTTCGGAAATATTCTTGCACCTTTCAACTGATCAAATAAATCATCAATTCTGGGAAAATGATACTTATTCTTTATGGTAACCTTATTAAGCTGCCTGAAATCAATACACAGCCTTAAGGTTCCATCCTTCTTCTTCACAAAAAGAACCGAGGCTCCCCAAGGAAACACACTTGGGCATATATACCCCTTCTTCAAAAGTTCTTCAAGATGGATCTACAAATATTTTAGTTCTGGTGTGCCATTCTATAAGGTGTCTTAGACACTAGGGCAACTCCTGGCACCAAATCAATAGAGAAATCAATGTCTCTCTTTGGTGGAAATCCTGGAATTTCTCTAAAATCATCTTCAAAATCTCTCAATACCGGATGGTCTTCAATGCTTTCCACTTTGTCTTTCGTTGCCTCCTCCATATGGGCTACAAACATCTGACATCCCTTCTTGAAGCTCTTTTTCAACTGCATAGTTGAAATCTATTTAACAACTACATATCTTGGAATGCCTTGAATCTTGCCTTGCTTCCCTTCCTCATCAAGACATGTGATTGTCTTGTTGTAACAGTCTAGGACAACATGATGTTTTTCCAACCAATCCATGCCAATTAGACATTCATATGAACCCAACGGTATGATGTTTGCATCTACCTTTGTGCTAATTCCATTCATGTCTATCAGACAATCTTTAACCAATTCATTGATTTTCCTCTTAGCCCCTGTGACTAACTGAACTAACCAAGATTTCTTATGCTTACTTCTTTGCAAGTGAAATATTTCAACAATGTTAGCATTTATGTAGCTATGACTAGCTCCAGAATCAATCAAAATTGCTACGGGTTGGTTGTAAATCTTAACTTCCACTTCAATCATGGGGGATTGATACTCTACCTGCTTGTTGTCCAAGGCTGCATAAATCCTTGGCATGCTTCTTCCCATGTCTTCCACTGTTTGAGCCTCCTTAATGTTGTGGACAATCCTCATTCTTTCTCCTTTGTGAGGGCAGTCCCTATATAAGTGATTTCCCTCACATTCCCAACATTGAACATGATGTTGTCTTGGCCTTTTCCCAAATGAATCTGCATTCTTTTGATCATTTTGGGCTGCATATGGCCTTGCTGATTTGCTTGGGAGTTATTTCTGAAAAAAGGTGGTTTAAAACCTTTCCGCCTTTGATTTTTTTTCTCTTTCTTCTTGTCATTCCAATCCTTTTGGAAAACTAGCCTTCCTTTGCTTTGCTCATAAATATGTCTTTCTCTCCTTATGGTTTCTTCCAAGGTCTTGGGGTTATCATATTGAATCTTGTCATTGTAGAAGGAGGGAAACCCACTGAGAAACCTTTGGATTTTAACCTTCTCATATTTTATGAAGTCAACATACTTCAAAAATTCAAAGAACCGCTTCTCATATTTCTCCATTGTCATGGTTCCCAACTTGAGTTTAAAGAAATCTTTCATCTCTCTCTCATAGTAATGCTTGAAAAATATTTCTTTTGGAAATATCTTTTGAACTGCCTCCATGAGATCCTTTTCTCATCGAGGTTCTTCGCTTGCTTAAGTTGATCCCACCACATGGTTGCCTTTCCTTGCAAGTGGTAGGTGAAATTCTGGGTTCTACCCGAGAGGGGTAATCATGCAACTGGAAATATTTCTTCATTTCCAATAGTCAGGCCTCTGCCTCTTCTTGTTTCCTGTGCTCACCATTGAAAGTAGGTGGCTTGATTTTCCTGAGTTCACCTTGAAAGATATCTGCCTCATGCCTTCTT
This sequence comes from Picea engelmannii, assembly GCA_009831015.1. Taxonomy (NCBI): domain Eukaryota; kingdom Viridiplantae; phylum Streptophyta; class Pinopsida; order Pinales; family Pinaceae; genus Picea; species Picea engelmannii. Next base: position 1,044,649 of record ML776809.1, read on the forward strand.
CTTTGCCTCGGAACATGAGACACACTTGGTCTGCTTCCTGGTCCTAAACTTGCATGAGTTCTTCCAGTAGACTACCTTGGAAATTGATGGTTCCTTCTCATGCTTCTTGACTACCTATCATTTCCATGATCATCCCTTTTTCTATGGGATATAGATGTTGATACTTGTCTAGCACTAGCTACTTGCTTGGTGCCAGAATTGTTGAATTTCTTATGCAACATGTTTAAGCTTTGAAGTATCTCTTCCCGAGTCTTCATAATCCGTTCATTATCATCCCTGTAGCTCTGCACTTCCCTATGCAATCTTCTCATGGTGACCGACTCTTGCCTATCTCTTCTTCCATTTGACTCTGTCTCAACGTTCTCCATGTTGACATGCAGACCTATGATTTCTTCCTCATGGCTGTAAGATCCTTGAACCTCTTCCATAACTTCAGTGCTCATATACGAACTAAAGTTTCTTTCCGTATCTCTAATTTTGAAAGAAATGTGCATGTAATAATTATTGTTAGAAATATGCATAGCATAAAACATTTCATCATATAAAATACAGGTTATTTCTTCATCAATTTATGAAGGACACATTGAACCAATTCAAATTTTGATTTTATTGATGCATTCCTCCCCGAAACAACTTCCAACGACTGTACTGATGCCACAATTTGAATTATGAGTGAAAAATTATAAAAATTACATGCTGCAATTCTAGTCTTTTTACTGCTACAGAAATATATTTATTATTTTCTGAGAAATTTAATTGCCCAAATAAAAATTCTAGGTTGACGGATGTCTTCTACTCCTCAATACCTTTCCAAAGATTATTTGTTTTCTCAATTCCGAGCTCTGAGCCGAGAGTTATGGTCTAGAAACGTTTACGCTGTTTTACTCAATTTACTTATGTATGCTACAAATGTCTTATTTCTCTTCCTGCACATTTTTAGGTACCCATAACCAAAATATGACTTCACTGCTAGCTTCTATGGGTCGTAATCTTTTCATCGACTACTCCTATGCCCCAAATGGACTTTTGACAATAGAGTTATGCCCTCTGGAAGTAATACTAGTGCCAAAATTTTACCCTCATTGTTTTGGTTGTAACTTTCTCATACGAGATCTGTTTTGCGAACCGTTTAGGTCGTTGGATAGATCTCTCTGAGCTATTTTATTTGAGCTATAGAGAAAGCGTGTACATTTATACACTCTCTTTTCGTAAGTTTTGACTTGCTAAAAATGTCGTTTAGGGCCTTAAAAATGCCCCGCAAGTTAATGACCTTCAAAAACCACAAAAATTTGTAGCAATTTCACTGCTTTGTTGTGTTAACAACCCTTTAAATCTTACCCATTGATCTCAAATAACGATGCACAACAACCGTTGATCTGACCTTGTCGGCCATCGATGATTGACATCATCCTTTGGGTGCACACATCATTTTCCCCCAACTGCCGATGCGATCGTCGGCCATCGGCACAACTCCTCGACGATCGACTTGCACAGAACTCCAAACTGGTCGACCTATCTGTCGGTCATTGGCTGTCGGAGAACTTCATTGGCCAATGGAACTCTCAACAACTTTGGCCGACACCGGACCATCGATGATCAACGATCCTCGATGGTTGTTGAGTACACTTTTCCAAACCGATCGATTTGACCATCGACCATTGACCACTTCTATTAGATGGCGTGGCAAGTGCTGACATGGAATGACACATGGATGCTGACGTGGCATGGCACATCATATTGAGCTGTGAACTTGGGTGACGTGGCATGACACATGGATGATGACGTGGAATGGCACTTGGATGATGGCGTCATCATCCTCTTTGCCCCATTGACCATCGATCGATTCTCTTGGACAAGCCGAACACTTCATCGAATTTGGTCGACGCTAAACCATCGACGCATTGGCGCCAAACCATTGACGCATCGGCCCTCAACGACTTCTCTTGCTTGGTTAGAACACTTCACCGATTTCGGCCGATATCAAACCATTGACGCATCGACCATCGACGATGTTCGTTGGCGATTGAAAATACTTCGTCGGATTCAACTGACCCCCAACCATCAACGATCGATGATCAGAGATGTCTTCTGGCTGACCCAAACTCTTCGTCATTTCGGCCGATCCTCCCATCGGTCGTTGACGAGTTCTATTGTCGAACCTCGCACTTAGAAAATTTCGACGAAAAAACCCCAATGAATATAAATTGTCGATCTGATCCATTTCCCAACCCCCGAAATGAATCATGGTCGTTGATTTGATCATCCTTTCAAACGGATGAAACATTATGAGTTTTTAAATTTATCATAGTGAATCCCAACCGTCAATCTCGAGTTCAAAAGAGATCACAATTGTCGATCCACCAAACTGTCTGTAACTCTGTAGGCATTAAAACTCAAATTTCGTCCATTCCAAGTCGAATTTCGATCTGCAAATTCACTGCTCTACTTGATTAACGTTGTCAAACTGTCCAAAGTCATTAAAACTCGGATTTCACTCATGGAATTGGGGATTTCTCTCTAAAATCTTCATTTTCCCCCAAACCCGTTACAGCAAAAATCTGCAACGGAGAATTTCACCAATTGCTTTGTTTCAAGCCCATACAAGCCCAATGTTTGAACCAGAAGCTCTGATACCATAATGTAACGTCCCCCATCCCATCCGAAGGACATTACGGTGCATAATATACATAAAAACAAAATTTCTGCTAATTAATTTAATTCATTTACAGTTAACTTATTTTCGATAGCTTTCAACTACAAATTAAAATAGATTTAGCTACTGTCTATAACCACAAAATAGAAGCATCCACAACATGCTAATAATCAACATGAAATGTAGTTAACAACTCATTACAACAACATATAAATCACTTCCAAATACATAGAGTTTATGCACATCAATTAAACACATAATTTAACACAACAACAAGATAAAACACTTATCTTTTCACAATAATTGTGCAACCAACTACTTGGGACGGGTGTTCCACCCAACCATAGAATGAATGTTCCAAATCTCAATAGCCAGTCACCCCCAAGCAGAGGCTAGTAATGCACAAAATAGGGTGGTCTCTCACAGTCCACTCAGAGATCACTCTCAACCCAACTGATATTCTCCTACAACTATCTCTATCTTCTACCATCTCTCTTCCTCTTGACCTATCCAACCCAAAGAATGTACCCCTTCATTGATCTCAGTCCCTCGGGTGTTCCATTCATTTATCAGGGTCTCTCTGGCACATGCAACTATGAATCTCTCAGCTGGGAACTCAAGGGAAATTGTTTCTAGGAAAACTATCAACAAGCCAACTACAAACACTTTCTGTTTCAGTGAAAATCACACAAGAGCTCACTCTTCAGGCCCAAATTTTCAATTTTCTAGCTCCAATTCACTCCAATTACGCTCCATCATGCTCTAGAATTTTACATCCATGGTTTCATCAACTTCAAGCTCTGTTTCTTTCCCTCTCTTGTTTCCCATGCACAAAATTGACTAACTCCAAACCCGTTGTCCCAACCCATACAAATTTTCTCTCTTTGGCTTGCCTTTCTTCATTCACTCTCTTCCCCAAGCTGAGTGTACTCAACCCCCATGTGCCCAATAACTTTGGGATGTGACCACTCACACCCACCCTCTTACATGTATTCAATGATTGGCTTTGGGAACACTCAATCAGAAATGGGAAGGTTCATATACAAATAACAAATTTAGGAAAATGGCTTAAGTTAATATACATGGGTATTTCCCCCTTGGACCCCTCTTGGCCATTATCCTAGACACTCCCCCCTCTTGTGGATTAATTCATCCCCCATCTCTTGTCCATGTCCCCTTAGCAGCCGACATTACATTTTATTATTAAAACATTGAAATACAATTCACATATTACATCGCTTTGGTAGTAGCCACACATTATGTCTACATAAGCATTAATTAAACCATAGATTATAGTGGGGATGTTACAACAAAGGCTATAAGTAATTATATATATTTTTTATTTTATTAATATTCCATCATTGAATTAACTAACAGTTGCGAGTCTCAGAGTTACTAACTCGGAGATGGAGGTTGTCTTTTCATCTTTTTCAGTAAAAGGTTGTGTGTGTGGAGAGAGAGAGAGAGAGAGAGAGAGAGAGAGAGAGAGAGAGAGGCTTTAAAAACTAAAATAAATAGTTCATGCATCTACAATACTAAAAGCTCATTGTTGGTTTGGAAGCACCTTTTTCAAAGTCTATTATTCCAATATTATAAGGCATTGGACTACTTCTTTTAGTTATGAGGATTAGGTTTGAGCAAGGCCAAAGCCAACTTTTGAAGTGACAAATTGAGTTGGTAAAACCATATAAATTATATAGAGAAACCCAAGTCAAGGATTCATATGCCCAAGTCAAGGATATGTGTGGCAAATGAAGATTTAACTTTTATATGTTTTAATTGACTTACATGAATCCATTAGGATAGTTGAATATTATATATTTATTCATCTATATATGTATCCATATTGATAGACAAGGCAACGATAATGTATGTAAAAATAATGAATCCTATAGATGTGATGTTAGTAAAAAAAAAGAAAAAGGAAGTGGGTGGAGAGCGAGAGAAAATGGGATTCACAAAACATTAATCTTTTATATAAAATTTTCTTATTGTTAAGATGGATATATAGTTACTAAAATATGGAAGGTTATTTTAGAATTACATTGTGAAATAGATAAAGTAGGTCACAATAATTATGTTTACAATTTCACATGCTTAGTAAGTAAAGGAGGTTCAATTTTAATATCACATACAAGTTTGAATTTGATATCAATATATCATCAAGTTGATAGTTGGTTAAGTCAATAAATGAAGGAACATGGGGTGTAGGTTGGAAAGAGATTCAATAAAGCTAGGGATAAAAAAAAGAGTTATGTTGATACCCCATAATTAAAAGAAATGTTAATGTGGCATACAAAGTCTTTCTATCAATCACAATATGGAAGAGTGTAATAAAATTTGGCTAATGTGGCATGCAAAGTCTTTCTATCAATCACAATATGGAAGAGTGTAATAAAATTTGGCAAGGGTGTCCAACTGTTTTATGGTTTGATTAGACCATTTAAAATATTTGAGAGGATTAGATCTGTCAGTACATATCGATTCACATTGAAACTAGACCTACGTAGGTGCAACATATAGTACCTATTTTCAGTCTCACGCTAGTATGTATCAGATACATTTCATGAGACAAAATGAGTAACTTAAAAATGAGCTCGACAAGTTTTGATCAATTGAAGGCCCAATGTACCAGTATAGCCCAGGGTATCCTACTCGAGAATACACATAGAAGTTGTGTCATGAATTTTTTTTTATATTATGAATGACCTTAATTTTGGGATGAAGTTTCTTGAAGGGTGGGTATATATAACACCCCATATTTTTGTCTTAGGTAGTTAGAACCTTGATTTTGTTTATTTTAGTAGTTCACCGATAAGTAATTATTTGGTCTCAATTAGATTGATATAGACATGTAAGAGGTGTATAGATGGACCTATTGATGTGTTGCATTATTATTTTTACTATTATATTTTCGTGATGATGATTGTTATGTAATTTGGTTAAACATGCAAATTTAAATGGGAATTTCGATACATGGATGCTAGTTGAAGTTATGTTGTGAATGTATAACAAATCTGATAAACAAACATACATTTCTCAATTAAACATCAATACAAATATGGTTTCTTATATGAAATTTTTGATGTATCTGCATGGATATGAGTTATTGGTGAACTAACCTACAAGATGATGAGCTATGTGATAGGCAAATGATTGTAGTGCCGAGGTAACATGGATGTCATGGACATAAAAAAGATAGCATATCTCATAGATTGTACTTATGATTTAATTTGTTATTTCCAATTATTGCTATGATTTGTGGTAAGTGTGGTTTTAACATGATGCACAAATTGCCCAGAGTGATTGTTTGATGACATGACTATAAGAACAATAGTTGCACAGTATGGCTCAATATAGGGTGTTGACCCTAGTTCTATTAGGAGGGGTGGAGGTATTTCCTACTGTGTATCCTCCAAAACCTAGAGTCATGGGAGGGATGTGTGAATTCACGCTCCCCTAGATGTGTGATGGCGACTGTCATTTTTCTGTTGGGGAAACTTGGTCAAGATTGTTGATGATTGCAGCTTCATGAGACATTCTCTAGATCGTACTCCTCTGGACTGAGTTGGGATGATCTGTGAGAATGCCTATGTGATAGGTGAGTCGTACTCCTCTGGACTGAGTTGAGATGACTTGTGTTGGTCTCTTGTCATGCTCCTTTGGACTGAGTTGAGATGACTTGAGATGGTCTCCTGTCGTACTCCTATGGACTTAGTTGAGTTGACTTGAGATGGCTCTCTAGTTCATACTCCTATGGATTTAGTTGAGTTGATCTACTGAGAGTGACGTCCCTTGTGGTTGAGCACATGTGGACTTGTCCCTAGTGGCAGAGCACTAGAGGATGTGTGTGAGACCCCTTTCTATATTGTCAAAGAGTAATACTATTGTAAAACCCTAATTTGTATTGTGAAGGGTACAAGTCGGCCCTACTGTGTAAAGATAATTAATATTATGTGAAAGACTAATTGTATTATTGAGTGGTACAAGTCATCCCTATTGTGCCAATAGACATGTCTATTCATTGAGTTAGGTCATGTATGTATTAGAGAGATACATCCCCATTGAGGATCATATCTCATTCTCTCACAATGCATGCTTGGTGAGCTGAAATTTAGTGCACACTCTTTTCTATGTGCTATCCTTCTTGGTCATAGAGCACCGTATTATGTGCACTAGGATTTTCTGTGTGAGGGTTTCTTCTCTTGGAAATATAGTAAAGGTTTGCTGGGTTTTTCCCTTGTTTGAGAAGGAAGGGTTTTCCCAGGATAAATTCTTGTGTCTTGTGCATTGTTATTCTTCTTGTGATCTTGGTTTACTGCAACTATTGTATTACTACATTGTTTATGGTTCAAGTTCATGCTAAATTGAAAATAAACTACATGTGCTTGAGCTATCATTAAAAATTCAACATGGTATGAGAGCAGTGTTCCTGAAAGAGCCATTGCACAAGCTACTCCAACACCTTTCCAAGCTAGCCGTCACCTTATTGTTGCAACTGCAAAAACGACCCTTACCCTTTTCCTTGTCAAGCTAGTTTTAGCACTTTCCCTTGAGCGTTGGGCCTAAATTATTCACAGACATGTACGACCTAGTCCAACGTATCACCTGCAACTTTAATATTGAAAATTGAAGAAGTTTGGATTTTCGGCCCTATGGTTTTTGCAGATTTCAGTTTCTAGGGTTTTTGTAGGTCGTTGGGGAATTTTTGCAGCTCACTGGGGTTCCTTTGAATCTCTAGGGATTCGTGTTGGCAGTCATAAGTCCAACGAACCTCCTAGAGACTTCCTCTTGAAAAACGTTAGGTTTTCTGCAGCTAGGGTTTCTAGCCCAGTCGTTAGGGTTTGTGAAGAATCTGCAAGCCATGAGGAACAAAAATTTGGTGGAAGATAGGCTTGATGGATCAAGCAACTTTAGCTCTTGGAAGTCAAGATTACACATCATTCTAGAAGATAGTGACCTATTGAATTTGATAGAAGGAGCTAGACCAACAACAACAACCGATGAAGATAAGGCTAAATGGAAGATATATGATATCAAAGCTAGGAAGATAATCATCTACTTAGTAAGAGATCATCTACTACCTCACATTTCTGCCTTGAAGACAACTTATCTAATGTATGATGCATTGAAGAAGATGTTTGAGAGCAACAACACTAAAATATATCTTACATGGAAACACCGACTTCAAAATCTCAAGATGACGAAAGATGACACCACTACTACCTTCTTCATGAAGATTTTAGAGATCAAAGATCAGTTAGGTGCCATTGGAGAAACCATAACAGACATAGAGCTTGTCATTATTACTGTCAATGCTCTTCCAAGCCATTGTGAACCATTGATTCAAAGTATCATTGGAAGAGAAGAATTACCTCAGTTTGATCGTCTATGGGTAGACTGCACTCAGGAGGAAACAAAACTTATAGACAGAGGCGTGAAAGACTCCCATCATAATTAAAATCAATCCCTTGCTTCTCATGCAAAGAAGGGCATAAGAAATAGAAGAAATTTCAGAAAAGAATTCAATGACAAGAAAACTTCAACAACTCCAGGTCATGAACAAAGAAAAGACATATCAAAGATTCAATGTTTTAGATGTGACAAGTATGGAGACATTGTGAGAAATTGTCCTACCAGGAATAAAGGAAGACACCATGCCTCCACTGCCGATGTTGATTCAGAACCACCTCAGAGAGATGAATGTGTAAAGGATGAATCGTTCTTCTTCATTTCAACACTCTAAGGTATGGTTCCTACTGATAGTGATATTTGGTTGATTGACAGTGGTGCTTCCAGACACATGATTGGATATATAGAACATCTCATTGATCTTGTAGAGAAAGAGTCTCGTCTGCATGTTGTACTTGGTGATAATGCCAGATATACTATGAAGGGAGTTGGATCTTCTTCCTTCCAACTAGATTATGACATACCACTTCAATTAAGTGAGGTAATATATGTACGTGGGATGAAAAGGAACCTTGTCTTTGTTTCTTCTTTAGAGGATAAAGGATACAAGGTTATTTTCTCTGAAGGAAAATTTCTTGCATGGCACAAGAACTCACGCATGGATTCTTCTCAGGTGATTGGTGTTCGAGAAAACAATTTGTATAGATTGACTATTCGACCAGTCCAGGACTTGTTACATGATACTATCAACTTGAGCGAGCTATGGCATATGATACTTGATCATTTACATTATAGATCCCTTCCCACCATGGGGAAGATGGTGACATGCCTTCTAGAGATACATATCGAGCATGATGGCGTTTGCAGAGGTTGTGCTCTTGGGAAGAATGTCAAGGGGTCCTTTTCGAGCAGTGATAGTAGATCCAAGGGGATCTTAGACTTGATACATACAGATGTTTGTGGATCTATGTCTGTTGCTTCCTTGAGTGGATACTTTTACTATGTGCTTTTCATCGATGATCACTCTTGGAAGACGTGGATTTACTTATTGAAGACCAAGGATGGAGTCCTTACGAAATTTCAATATTTTAAAGCTCAGGCTGAGAACCTGACTGGGAGGAAGATCAAAGAGCTGAGATCAGATAATGGAGGAGAGTACACCTCGATGGATTTCAATGATTTCTGTATTGTGGCAAGGATCAAGAGGGAGTACACCGTTCCTTATGACCCTCAACATAACGGGGTTGCAGAGAGGAAGAATAGATCCATTGTTGAGGCAACCAAAGTGATGATACATGATCAGAATCTACCTATGATTATGTGGGCAAAGGCATCCATGAAAACTGTGTACATTTAGAACAAGAATCCTCATAAGATTTTGAAGAACATGAATCTCGAAGAAGCTTTCATCGGAGTGAATCCTGAGGTTGGACACTTCAGGATATTTGGGTGTATAGTATACATTCATGTACCCAAGGAAAAGAGGACCAAGTTAGACCCTTCAGGTAGAAAGGGTACATTTGTAGGGTACAATGAATCTTCAAAGGCATATTGGATATACATCCCTAGTCAGAGACAAATCTAAGTTAGCAGAGATGTCACCTTTGAGGAAGAGATAGCCTTCATAAGATACAAAGAATCTCATATGGATATTGACAATGAGAAGAAAGAAGAGACAATACCCTCTCTCCCTTCAACATTTTAGAGGGAGACAATTACTGATCGAGTTGTTCCAATTGATCCTGTAGCTCCAGTTGATGTTCCCAGAGACATTGCAGTAGGCTAGAAGAGGCCTTCATGGGATCGATAGACTCTGCAGAAGGTAGAGGGACATGTAACTCCTCGTGGTACATTCCGAGAGAGAAAGAGACCACAGAGATTTTCAAGCTATGTTTCAGCTATGAGTCACATCATTGATACTGAGCCTTCTTGTCATGGAGAAGCAACAAGTCAGTAGGTTTGGCAAGATGCTATAACCGAAGAGTATCAATCCATCATGAAGAATGATGTGTGGGATATTGTTTCGATATCGAAAGGGAAGTCTGTAGTGACTTCCAAGTGGATATATAAGATCAAACATGTAGCTGATGGAAGTGTCGATAAGTACAAAGCGATATTTGTGGCTAGAGAATTCTCTCAGGTGGAGGGAATAGATTATGAGGAGACATTTTCTCCTGTTGCCCGATACACTTCCATCCATACGATTATTTCCCTTGCCACATCCATGGGTTGGAGACTACATCAAATGGATGTGAAGACAACCTTTCTCAATGGAGAGATTGAGGAAGAAGTTTACATCGAGCATCTAGATGGATTTGTGATACATGAGAAGGAGTCTCATGTGTGCAGGTTGAAGAAATCCCTGTATAGACTAAAACAGGCACCTCGTGCATGGTATGAGAAGATTGATGGATACTTGATGAGTTTGGGCTTCAACAAGAGTGTTGATGATCCCAACCTATACTACAACATTGTTGGTGACAAGTGCCTGATTTTGGTCCTATATGTTGATGACTTATTCCTCACCGGTTCAGAAAGCCTTATTGTTGAATGCAAGCATGCATTGGATTCTGAATTCGAGATGAAGGACCATGGTATGATGCACTACTTCTTGGGACTAGAAGTGTGGCAAAGGACTGATGAGATTCTTATGAGTCGGGGGAAATACACAATGGAGATATTGAAGAAATTCAGGATGACAGACTGCAAGCCCATGGCTACACCGATGGTGATGAATCTGAAGAAACTGAGTGAGACATCTTCTGATGCAGGAGAGATTGATCCACATCTTTACAGACAACTAATTGGATCATTGATGTATCTGGTTAACACCAGACCTGATATATGCTATGCAGTGAGTGTACTCAGTCAGTTTATGAGTCAGCCGAGACAGACACACTGGATAACAATGAAGGATGTGTTGAGATATTTACGAGGCATAATTGGTTATGGACTGAGATATGCCTTCGGTGTAGACATGAGATTGCAGGGATATGCCGATGCAGATTGGGTAGGGAGCGCAGTGGACTGGAAGAGCACCTCCGGTTGTTGTTTTACTTTGGGATCTGCCATGATTTCCTGGTGCAGCAGGAAACAAACTTCTGTGGCTTTGAGTACCGTAGAAGCAGAGTACATTTCATTATGTGTGACAGTCCACGAAGTAGTGTGGCTTTGCAAGCTCCTTGCAAAATTATTTGGACATGAGATGGATTCCACCGTTATCTATTGCATTAACCAAAGATGTGTGAAGCTCTCAGAGAATCATGTGTTTCATGATAAATCGAAACACATCGAGATCAAATACCATTACATCATAGATATGGTGTAGAGGAAAGAAGTACATGTGAAATACCTTTCTACACACGAGCAAGTTGCAGATGTCTTCACCAAACTGCTTGCCAGGACGAATTTCGATTACTTCCGTGAGAGACTTGGCCTGGTGGAGAATGCCTCCCTAGCTGGAAGGGAGTGTTGATGATTGCAGCTTCATGAGACATTCTCCAAATCGTACTCCTTTGGACTGAGTTGAGATGATCTGTGAGAACGCCTATGTTATAGGTGAGTCACAGTCCTCTGGAATGAATTGAGATGACTTGTGTTGGTCTCTTTTTGTGCTCCTCTAGACTGAGTTGAGATGACTTGAGATGGTCTCCTGTCGTACCCCTATGGACTTAGTTGAGTTGACTTGAGATGGATCTCCAGTTCGTACTCCTATGGATTTAGTTGAGTTGATCTGTTGAGAGTGACGTCCCTTGGGGTTGAGCACATGTGGAATTGTCCGTAGTGGCATAACACTAGAGGATGTGTGTGAGACCCCTTGCTATATTGTCAAAGAGTAATACTATTGTAAAACCCTAATTTGTATTGTGAAGGGTACAAGTCGGCCCTATTGTGTAAAGATAATTAATATTATGTGAAAGACTAATTGTATTATTGAGTTGTACGAGTCAGCCATATTGTACCAATAGACATGTCTATTCATTGAGTTAGGTTGCGTATATATTAGAGAAATACATCCCCATTGAGGATCATATCTCATTCTCTCACAACGCATACTTTGTGAGATGAAATTTAGTGCACACTCTTTTCTATGCGCTATCCTTCTTGGTCATAGAGCACCCTATTGTGTGTGCTAGGATTTTCTGTATGAGGTTTTCTTCTCTTGGAAATATAGTAAAGGGTTGCTGGTTTTTTCCCTTGTTTGAGAAGGGTTTTCCCATGAAAACTTCTTGTGTCTTGTGCATGGTTATTCTTCTTGTGATCTTGGTTTACTGCAGCTATTGTATTACTGCATTGTTTATGGTTAAATTTCATGCTAAATTGAAAAGAAACTACATGTGCTTGAGCTATCATTAAAAATTCAACAGAGATTTATGACACTTCCCCTTATGGGTTCTATCTAGAGTTAGGTCAATATAGTTGACGCTCCAACTTAGTCCAATAGAGGAAAGGATATGATGGAAGATGGAAGTAGGTTAAGAATGAATGATGCTTCGATGTTAGTTGAGAATACTGATTGGGGATTAGATGTGCCACTATTGTTTACTCACTTGGTTCTTGCAGTGTTTAAATCCCTCTTCTGATTCCCTTTTGATATTTTAAGTGTGATAATGAGTTATTGTAATTTTGTTCATTAACATTATTAAATGATGCAATTACTTGATTTGGTTTCCTGCATGCCTCAGTGTGATCATACAAGAACTACGCACTAGAGACAATTATTTTTTATCGTTAGTACACGCGTAAGATATGTCTGCACTAGCTACACACACATACCCTGCACATGTACACTAGTACGAATAATTAATGTATTAATTATGAAAATAGATTATTAAATATTTAATTGAATGGTTTAATGACTATGTAAATTATATTGCATACATAAATATCTGGTAGCATTAAATACATTGTTTGACTTTGATTGATGGTTGATATGATGAATTAAATTAGTATGGTGTGTTTTCATGTACATTTTGGGGAAAATGGTCAAGTTGCATTTATAAGCTAGCATGAGAAAAAAAACTTTGTATTTTATTATTTGTTATTTTATGTAAGTCATTTATAGTTTAAGTTATTTTAATTTTTTCCCAAAAATCTAGATAAGGGAGTTTGATGGCTAATAATGAGGTTGGTTGAGGAAACTTTGGAGAAGGGGTATGTAAACATGATAAATAGGAAGAGGAGGTGATGATGAAGGGGGGGTGGAGAGGTTGGAGCATGGGGAGAGGTTGAATAATTCTTGGAAGATATTTTTTCTTGTGAGTCTTTTTAGAGCATATGTGCAATGTTGTTCTTAGAGTCACGGGCATAGAGGGCCAAGAAACCGAAAGGTTTCTTGGAGCTAGGAAGTCGGCTAGTCTCCTAGTTGGTTGAGAGGATTCCGTTTTTTACTCTGGGCAAGTGGAAAAAAGAATGCTTGGAAGCATCTTCCAACTGCTGGAAGGACTACATTGCAAATGGTCATCTTCAACAGACTAAGGAGGAGGTATTTTACTTGGTATATTTTGTTATGTTTCTATTTAAGTATTTTAATCGTAAAGTTAACTTCTTATTTATCTAATCTTCTTATTTTGATTTGTATATTTGGATTCAGATTTGAAATATTTAGCATTGGAAAAATTGTAAGAGTTATCAATATTTAGTTGGTTATTCCATCTATGAAAGCAATTTTTTTTTTTTACACTTAATGCATGTGTTTAAATTATCAAACATTATTTAGTATCATCTCATGGTGAGGTGTTACATTTACCTTGCTAGGTTTTGTTTTCTCTAGGGAGTAAAAAGGCTTACACCGCTAAAGAAGTAACAAACCCTAGCTCTTACACAAAGGACTCCATAACCCAATTGGCAAGGTACTAGTCTTTTTGCATTGGGGATATAAAATCATTGCATTGGTATACGTGGAAATTGGGTATATTGCAATTGTTCAAGTTGGAATCAATTCTTCATGCTTTAGGCTTCATTGTGCCCTAAGGGCATCTAGTTTTGCCAAATAATTCTCTTTTCCATTACAAATTAATGCTATAACCATTAGGGCTACTGTAAAATCATTTTTTCCTCACTCATTGCTCTCTAATCTACCACTTAAATACATTTGTAAACCTTGGTTATTTTTCTACTTGTTATTGGCTAATTGTTGGGTGGTTTACTTGTTGATTTTTGTGGTTAGATCTTGCTGCTGTAACAATTTTTTGCTACAACCACTTGGTTTTCATAATAACTTGCTGATAATACTTAATAAAAAACCCTAAATATCATCAAAGTCTTGGCTAAATCATTGGAAGTTCAACTAGTCATTACTAGCTTTATTTCCAACATCTTGTACTTGATTTTTGATGGTTAAATTTGCAGCTATTGTTATCATTTGTTGTTGATATATATATTTCCATACTGCTACAATTTGGGACAACAAGTATTATTTCTTGATCCCCATTGATTTAAGGCTGGTATATCTATCATTTGTCTTATTCCGGGCATGGCTAACATTGTTTTGTAGGTACATAACTCTTGACAACCATTCTCCATCTACAAGACTCATTCTCAAGCCTTATTACTTCTCCAACCTTGACCTATAGGGGTGTTTATTGATCATCATCTCACTTTCCATCTCAATCCCTCTAGGGTCACCGAGATTTCCTCCTTGTGGTGATTTCATCATCACTAAAGCGAGGGGAGTGTCTATCTAGGGTTACAATGGGTAAGTACTCCCATAGTTGTCACACTTCCGTGGATTGAGTTGGGATTTTACCAAGCTACAGATTGTGCGACAACACTCCGCTAGCACCATAGCTGTGTGCTCTCTGCATGGAATGAAGTTAGAAGAACCCTTCAATTTGTCCTCGAACCTCAAGCTTTCATTAGCCATCTTGACTACTGCCGTATCTCACACACCCTCCTTGGAAATTCGACCTCTCTACTGGTTTGCTTCTGGTACACCCTTAAAATCTACTTGGATTCTATATTTAGAGGTTGAGCTCTGATACCATATTAATTTTTAAACCCAACACACAAAATTTTTCTTGCCAATAATTTAACTATTCAAAAATTAAATCACTGCTGATAAAAACTTATGTAAACTATGCAGAAAATTACAACTGAGTTTTAACTTAAATGCACAGCAAAAAAAAAACCGGAAATCAAGAACATAAAATTCATACACCAGAAATTTACCCTGGAAATCCCAGTGTGGGGAAAACCAACAAAGAGGGGCTTTATTGGCTTCAGAGGAATAAAATTTACAACAACAAAAATTCTTAAATTTCTTACAAAAAATTTCTCCCAACAATTTGCTCTTCTTCCCAGCAAATCGGCCCAGCCAGAATGAGCTGTACAACCTAGCTAAAAATGTCTTATACGACCCTTGGACATGGCCCAGAATAGCCCAGAAAACTGAGGTTGTACGACCTCTGAGTTCAGCCTATACAACCTACAAAAAACTCGGCCTATATGACTTGCTACAACTCGCCCTCCTCGTGCTATTGTACGACCCTCTTGGTATTAATTTAAGTGTCCTTCAACATGCATGGACACTTACGCCTATGCTGAGACACCTTCCAAGCTACAAAATTAACAACTAGTGCACCTCAAAATGGGTTCGTAGATAGCACCGAACTAGTCAAATTCCCAACAACATTGGCAACAACTAGTTGGGCTTACCCCTTGTGCTAATCTTAAGAAATAATTCATAGCATCATATAAATGTTAATCGTCATACTTAGAGATCAGATGCATCTAACTAATATTAATGAATACCTTTAACATAATTGAGTTAGTTAATGCCTATGAAACAAATTCTTGATTAAAACTTTGGCTTGTAATGAAGATGGTTTTATATGCCATGATCCATCTATGTAGATAGGTAAATGTGTATTCTCTTAATACTTTATACATGCCATGCATTTGTAATCAAAATAAACCATTCGTAGATCATTTGTAAACAATCAAGGAAAACAATGCAACAAATCATATTAATAAAATCTTTGCGAGAAAGAAGGGTTTGAATTCATCACACCATCAAGGTAGAAATCAATTGAAGGAGGATCAAAAGGCCATCAATCCCCAGTCAGTCATCCAATTAAGTCAATGTAGAAATCAAGTAGCCATTAAGCATTCAAGCACAATTCAAAACACTAATGATGAAAACAGGTGCATTCAATGATTAAGTTTTATTAAGAGGGCCTTGACGGTGATAGTTGTTGCTTGCTTTTGTGTGCCTTGACATTGAGTATAGATAGAAAACATGTGTGGACATAAAGAACACTATGTAGAAAAGTCTCGAGCACTTGCGTTATCCTTTTGCGTGTTATTGTCATTCAATCGTAACTAGTTGATGATCAAAGGCAACGAGTGAAGCAATAATTAACCATTCAATAGAGGCAATTTTCATGAAAAAGGCAAAGATTTAATAAGCGAACAAGTGCTAGCTCATTTAATTTTTTAGATAAAATCAATTACTTCAGGAAACACACACCCAAACATAGAAGAGAAACTAAAGAAGATCAATGGAATTAAAACTTTACACAACTTACTCATAACTAAAGCAAGTTTAGCATGGAGATATGTTTATCACCATTTAAGCAATGAAAACACCCAATGATACATAAGTTCTTAGCCAAAAAATGGCACTATTTTTTTTTGACGAAAA